>JAMPIV010018449.1:620000-1112586 GCA_024509875.1 Oreohelix idahoensis
AATTGATAGGAACGGTGAAGATTCCCCATACTATTTCCAAGATAAACAAACACTTGAAGTCATGATGACAAATAACAACATAGCTTGAAAAACAAAACCAGTATTACCTCATAGTACTACTACACAACTGACACACATAGGATAATACTAATAAAATATGTCACTACAAGGTTCATATTTATAAATTATGTACATATAAATTGTGATTACATTTGATTGTGATTCCTGGTTCACTGTGTAGTTGAATCAGGATATATATTAGTGAAAGTAATTAATACATATATATTTGAAACTTTACCAGTGACTCATTTAAGATAGTCTTATAGAGTGTTAAATGTGTGTGAGTGTCACAGTGTTGTCAAGTGTGGTGGAATAAATTAAATTGTTTATCTGTCTGTTGTTGTTGTGACTTACACTTCATCATTTACATAACCCTAGACATTTAACGTAGTCATCACAATATTCCAGAATAATTCTGACTGAGGTATAAATGTGGTAGCAAGTAAGGTTATCTGTAAAACACTACACCTATTAGATACAGATACCTTCACAGCTGATCTCAGTCAGTACACTAAGTCCCCTATAAATATTTATAACATCCCACTTTACCACAGTCCCCTCCATCTTCATTGCTGTTGTTCTAGCTCTACATTGTCCCCTACATCTTCATTGCTGTTGTTCTAGCTCTACATTGTCCTCTCCATCTTCATTGCTGTTGTTCTAGCTTAGCTCTACATTGTCCCCACTATATTCATTGCAGTTGTTCTAGCTCTACATTGTCCCATCCAACTTCATTACTGTTGTTCTAGCTCTACATTGTCCCCTCCATTTTCCTTGCTGTTGTTCTAGATCTACATTGTCCCCCTTCATTGCTGTTGTTCTAGCTCTACATTGTCCCATCCATCTTCATTGCTGTTGTTCTAGCTCTACATTGTCCCCTCCATTTTCATTGCTGTTCTAGCTCTTCATTGTCCCCTCCATTTTCATTGCTGTTGTTCTAGCTCTACATTGTTCCCACCAACTTCATTGCTGTTGTTCTAGCTCTACATTGTCCCCGCCACCTTCATTACTGTTGTTCTAGCTCTACATTGTCCCCTCCATCTTCATTGCTGTTGTTCTAGCTCTACATTGTCCCCTCCATCTTCATTGCTGTTGTTCTAGCTCTACATTGTCCCCTCTATCTTCATTGCTGTTGTTCTAGCTCTACATTGTCCCATCCATCTTCATTGCTGTTGTTCTAGCTCTACATTGTCCCATCCATCTTCATTGCTGTTGTTCTAGCTCTACATTTCCCATCCACCTTCATTACTGTTGTTCTAGCTCTACATTGTCCCCTCCATTTTCATTGCTGTTGTTCTAGCTCTACATTGTCCCCTCCATTTTCATTGCTGTTGTTCTAACTCTGCATTGTCCCCTCCATCTTCATTGCTGTTGTTCTAGCTCTACATTGTCCCCTCTATCTTCGTTGCTGTTGTTCTAGCTCTACATTGTCCCCTCCATTTCATTGCTGTTGTTCTAGTTCTACATTGTCCCCTCCATCTTCATTGCTGTTGTTCTAGCTCTACATTGTTCCCACCAACTTCATTGCTGTTGTTCTAGCTCTACATTGTCCCCTCCATCTTCTTCTTCTTCTTCCGTCCTTAGCCAAAGACCGACCAAGCAGTCAGAGGCCATCACGCCTTGTGGCGTCTTAAGGGCAACAGCAGATTGATTTTCTCTGTTGTAGTTTCCCATCACGCCTAGCGGCGTCTTTAGGGCAACAACAAATAGATCCATCTGCCGTTGTTTCCGTAATCGGTGTGACAAGCCAACGGGTGATCAGCCCATTGGGCTGTCCCCTCCATAGACTGCTTTAAACCTCCTTTGGTTATCTCCCCTTCTAAAAGAAGCTTTTCCAATTCATCAGCATACACATCTGAGAATGCACTATCTTGCACCATCTTCCAGTGTCATTCGCCTCCTTGCCCACCAATGGAATTCGGTGCAGTTGTTAAGGTACACACACAACTGCTTTCGATAATTAAGAATGTGCGACATGATCTCGTCCTATTTACTCTTATATTTTGGTGATGTCAGTGTGACATATTATGGAAATAGCTTTCATCTATCTATTTCTCTATCTACACTTTTCTTTACCTAGCTTTCACTTACGCCTGTTGGTTAACATAAAACCATCCTATACTCAGAGATCTGTTTCTTTTTCTAATTTTAGCACGCATTTTATTGCTGTTCGCTATTCTCTTTGATGTATGTTCTCGAGCAGACCTATTAGCTATGTTGAGCTGTAATTATTAACGCCAGCGATTGAAAATCGTGTAATAAGATCAGACAGCGATCAGAGCAGATTATGGTGAACCAAGGTGAGGCAAATTTCTGTTTACCTCCCTTGTAATCCGTTCGCTAGAAAAGTAATTAAAACGGCGAATTGCCAGATCAAAGACGGGCTTTGCTCGATGACCACGTCTGCAGGGGTACTTAGTGTGATTTTTCTCGATCGAAGAAATCTCGCACGGTCTGGTCAATTACGTTATCCCTGATGTAAGAAAGAGTGTGAGTTCTGGTTTTCAGCTCCAGCGTGGAGAATGGCTTTGATTTACGCGAAATCCGAAATCAGAACGAAGAATTTTCCGAAAGTGCTAAGATCTGGCAGAGAGTCTGGTTTTCGGTAACAGTGAACCATTCCCTTTGATTTCAGATATATATATATATATATATATATATATATATATATATATATATATATATATATATATATATATATATATATATATATATATATATATATATATATATATATATATATATATATATATATATATATATATATATATATATATATATATATATATATATATATATATATATATATATATATATATATATATATATATATATATATATATATATATATATATATATATATATATATATATATATATATATATATATATATATATATATATATATATATATATATATATATATATATATATATATATATATATATATATATATATATATATATATATATATATATATATATATATATATATATATATATATATATATATATATATATATATATATATATATATATATATATATATATATATATATATATATATATATATATATATATATATATATATATATATATATATACCCCCCAGCCTTCTAACTAAAACTTATCCAGTACTCATCAGACAGTAAAGACATCTAGCTCGATTTCTAGAATCCTTTGTATTAAGTGAAGTTCTTAGTTTTTCGTTGGAGAATAGTCTTAGAAGTTTGTGTGAAGGTAAATACTATACTAGTAGTCTAGAGTGATTTAAGTGGTAAAATCGTCGATTATATTTCACTAGATTTGGTTCAGAGTGATTTACTAATAGGTCCGACATTAATATTTCTCTAGGTTTTACTGTGTTACAGTGGCTAGCAGAATAGATGGTAATTTCTAGCTAAACTATTCCAGCTATAAAGTAAATTTAATTAATAGCTAGTAACCAGTCAGAGAATATTTTAACCAACTAGTAATGTACTGTTCATCATGAGTATTGACGAAATATGTATTTATTTCTAATTCATGATGACTGATTTTTTAAATGACTAGAATTTATTTCACGGGAGTTTTTAAACGATGAGGCAAGCTCTAAGCTTATAGTTTCAATTTAAGTTAAATAACCGAAGTGGATAAATATATTATATTTTTCGCGGGGTAAGGATAGGATTGTGAATACTATATATTGGTTAAATATTTTGTATGTTTTTCTCTTTACACAGTATTTGGGTCAAACCCTAAACCTTACCAGCGGCTTCCATGTAAATCTGAGAGTAACCATACAAAATAACACTTTAATTAGTATCTGGGTCATTTTCAAAGTAAAACTGTCTGAGGTTGTGTTTACACCCAGAAAGAGACAGAATACAAAAACCCAAAGAACATTAAGAGTGACTTTGTAACTTGGCATATAGATCCAGATTTCTTTGCAAATTTCATTTACAGTTAGCCGGTTGCGGTGACTTAACTAACATTACCATTTCCCGACATTTGACCAGTTGTGGTGTGACCAAGAATTTGTTATACTGAGAGAAGTTACCAACCTGTCATTTCTATGTACTGGAAATCTCAAGCTATTGACACTGTGAGCGCTGTTAAATTTCTTACCTGGACAAATTAAATGTGACATAAACAGTAATCCTAAATAATAATACCAAAAGAAACGCTTCCCGGAGAAGTGGACTTAAATCTGTCTTTTGGTGAGCTGGGATTCCCTTTACCAAAAATAACACTGGATTTGCTGTGTGTGTGTGTGTGTCCTAAAGATTGTTCTAGAAGATACCACACAAATATTTAGATAAGAAAGAATGTTCGTGGCCATGGTCGTCTGAGAAGAGAGAAAGGATGAACGAATAATTCTCACATATATCTTGTAGAATCCATGTAATCACTTTGTGTATTTTTTCTATGCAAGTTTTGCTAATGCTGTCCCTTTTTTTCAGAAGAGATTAACGTGTAACTCTGTTCTTTAATGTAGAGTGAAATACTAGACCATAGCGTATAAATCTTTGACCCTTTGGGGTTAATAACTTTCGTCTAACGGGATCTTGTCTCAAAAGAGGGAGGGAGGATTACACCTATGAGTCTAACTCTTTAATATATTCATTAACTTATGTTTATTTGTATGATTTGATATTCAAAATATTGCTGTTGTGAAGTTCTTTATGATAAATAAAATTTACATAAACTTTATTTACGTGCGTTGGTCAGCTCGTCCCAAAAGATCCCTATTCCATAGATGTAGTTTTCACGTCTGTGCGTCAAACTGTCGTCACGTATCTGTGTGTATGTAGATGTGAGTGGTTGAATATATATTAATGTATATTTTGGTAGGCTGTCTGACTAACAAAGTTATGTTGTAGAGATAGGCTGAATGAGAGAAGTTTCTCGAGTTCAGGGACAGACTACTTATTTTCCACCATCTCACACGTGAAAAATCTATTTCTTTACCTTATCTCTCACTGAGTCACCACATGTTCTAGTCTATTCAGAAGGGACCAATCTATGTCTTAATTCCCCTATCAAAAATCTACGACAGTCAGTCGATGGTGTTTACGTTATTCTAATTATAATGTACATTTCATTATAAAGATCCATAGCAATAAACTCCCCACCCCCTACCCCACAGGGACGGTCGTACGCGAATCTGTGAATAGCTGGGTTGTACTTTATGTATATCACGACGACTCGAAGCACCAGGTCCCAGTGCGGCCTAAAAGGTCCGTCGTCTGGCACCCTTTTTTTTCATTCAGTATTTTATTTGGAATTTATTCAACACAAAATGATAACGTGCGGGTATCACCCAAATCAATGAAATGCATGCGCACACTCATGCGTGAGAGAGAGAGAGAGAGAGAGAGAGAGAGAGAGAGAGAGAGAGAGAGAGAGAGAGAGAGAGCACCCATTGAGTGCATGGCGACGAACATTCAATGCGATGACATGAGGGTTAGAGCGATAATCATTTCTGGAACTGGCCAGTCAAAAACTGTTTCGATGAGAAATTATTTTCTTTCCAATAAAAAATGTCGCCTCTCTAGAGTCAAAAACCGTTCACAAGAGTGCAGGCTTGTTGATATCGTCTGCTCTAGATGACATTTGTATGTGATGTTTTAGCTCGGGAAAAGGAGAAAAAAAAAGGGGGGGACAACCACAGCAACATTAGATTCATCCAAAGATTGCTCAGCTGTACGATATTACAGGTGCTTTTATTTTTATTCACAGACAGGGAATTCCGCACGTTCTGAGAAGGAATTTTTTTTAAACATTACTTCATCTACTGCGCGAGTTTTTCGTTTTTTAGGCAGTGGCAAATTGAATGAACAGTTAGGATACCGGTCTCTGAAGTCTGGAGACACGGATTCGAACTCCGGTAAGGTCTAGATGTTATGTGTTTTCTATCGGGGTAAAAAGAAAAACCTAGCCTACACACTACAGTGGCGACAGCAATAGGCAAGCGGTCTTTATTCCCGAGCCCTTAAATTCTCTTTCTCCCCCCGCCCCCACGGCGGACACCAGCAATGGGAATCACGCCTTAACGATAATGTTTTTTTGTTTGTGAGTTAAATTAAGTTAACCAATATTACTGCCATCATTCTTTTAACATCTCTTTTCGTTCCTTACAAAAACACGAGACCACTAGTGCAACTGATCGCAGGAAATTTGCACACACACATCCATATGCTCTTGCAGCCGTGGGCTCTGTAGTAACTGGTTTTACATGATGATGTTGCCAGCCAGCATACACAATCTCATCTTCGTCGCCTATTATGTCTTTCTCTGCTTCCTAGTAGTCTGACTCTGTTCTTGAGTTAGGTATGGAAGGAAAAGGCACAGAGAAAGGGAAATGGTCACCCCACCTCTTGATGCTGGACCAAGTATGGTGAAGTCTCTAACACTTCACTCCACTACGGCAGTATCTGCTATGGAACTATTTTTACCATTTTGTTTCCAGTAGAACCTTGAGAACCACGCGGGGACAGTATAACCTTGATAACACATGTTTCCTAATTGTAGCGAGAGGAAAGATATAATGATGATGATAATATCCTGGATAAAAAGGTGTATCAGATGATACCAGGATAGTGCCAGATAAGAGACTGTCTTAAAAGAAATACCTCATTCTCTGAAAAGAGTAATGGTATCGAAGTCAAAGGTAGAGTCAAGCTGTATAGATCACTATGTGAGATGGTAATGGCAATCCTAGTTACCTATGGTGCCCCGCTCCAGACCAAACCTAAGACTATGACTCTGCTAGGGGTAATTAACTAACCAACAAGAACTTTGAACAAAACTTAAATAATTCAATAAAGACTGTTGGTACAATGTATAATTTATTTATATACAAGATCTTTTTTCTTGGTGCTTCAGTTAAATTTCAGATAAAATCAAATTGATTTCAAAATAAAATCTATTTAACTTTCATTATATACATCACATTTACATTTAATTTATAGTTCATTTTCAACTGTTCTCTGGATCCTTGGTGGAATCTGTCTTTCTTTTGTGCTTTCTTGAATATAATATCAATGTTAATTTACGATAAAGTTATAACGATTCATATGACTGTCATTTGTCGTCTACATAAACCACCAGCTATGATATCATCATTACACTGTTTATTCGTAGGTGTGTGGTAACTGAAAGTAGAAGTAGCCCAAAAAAGAGCTTCTTATCTTTAAAAAGTCCTTCTAGGCCTTGTACAGCAGTATGATCGGAGAGAACCCCACAACTGCGGGTCTTCCAAATCAAGATGACACAGTTGATACTGGCACAGGCTCTGAACAACTTGAACATCTACTAGCTGACTTGGTCACTAAAGATTTAGTACGACACTCAGGGCAGGATATAACCTGAAACATAATATACAACCTACGTAGTATCGCTCATTGTCTCCCTACACAGTCAAGGTGTATAATGAGACAGTTCAGACAAGCTGTGATAAATCATAAGAGACATAGTAAGTCATGAATAACACAATTCGTTCACGTTCTAGCACAATAATTCAGTAACTCACTTGTTACAGTTCTGTCCATGATTTGCTTCTTTAAAATCATATAGGCCTTATGGTAATCATTGTGCCATATATCAAATAATACAGAAAATCAATCTGTTACAGTCATTCATTCTTCCAGTTCGGATAGTTCCTTCCATCAATCATAATATCTTTAAACGCTTTCCACAAACAACTAGATCAATCCATTCGTTCTACTGATTTAATACACAATTAACTAAACCAACACACTTCGCGTTTTCCTCCAGAAATAGCACAATGATTCTACGCATAACAATATTACTCTCTCTCTCTCTCTCTCTCTCTCTATATATATATATATATATATATATATATATATATATATATATATATATATATATATATATATATATATATATATATATATATATATATATATATATATATATATATATATATATATATATATATATATATATATATATATATATATATATATATATATATATATATATATATATATATATATATATATATATATAATATATATTTAATTAACATCTCGCTTACTCTCAATCACGGACAGGCTTTTAATGGTTACACAGTATGCTCACACTTTTGCAGATGGCAAAGGAGTTGATATAGATGCTGTTCTCCGTGTCTGTAGTTTCAAATAGGCGGCGAGTGTGTGCGCCTTCCGTTCCTTCCCCTTATATAGTGGATTTTCGCATGTACGAGATAACAACTAGGCCAAAGTATTTTTCATTCACGCAAACAGTGAAGGTTTTGGCAAAGTGTGCTCCAATGCAAAATCCAAAATATGTCTGAAGTCCTTATTTCTGCACCGATTTCCTCCATCTTAGGCTTACTTTACTCAAATAAATTAGCTCTATCACGATGGATATCCACTTTATCCTATAGTTTATCCGACTATTCACTGGTGCAACCGAAACAGGGAAAAACACAACATGGTTCATGCTCCACTGTCTTCTATTCATAATAACTTCGGCTCTCCAACACATCCAGTGAATCTATTGCTATCTGCCTAAGGCTAATGATCCCTATTATCGAATTGGGTCCTTCTTTAACTGGGTACTCCATGATTATTTGCACACTGTCTTCCGAAATATTATCAACATCTACACTTTCGTAGCCCCATGTTGAATAGCTTAGCGTATCCTCCGACACTACGTGTACCAAGCTGGCGTTTCGTTGGTCAGTTACATCGGTTTGTGGATAGGAAGAGTTTTTGGTAAAAACTTAAATGTATTTCTATTGCCAGAACACTGCACTGAGATTATTAACTCCTACTTCAAGTCTTATTATCGTGAATGATAACAGAGACTTTTAATCCTATTCCTTGGTATTGAAATGTATATTCTTACTGAACTACTTGTGCTGGTCTGTTGCTGCAGTGCTCTCGGGAATTACAATGAAAGAAGTGATATCAGCTCAGTTGTATAATTATCTTACTCCGTGTGATTGTCCAAACGTATGGCATTCCCCTATCCGTTAAAAAAACGACTTGCCCTGCTTTTATTTTGGGACGGCTAAAATGTATCTTGCGATAATCGATGGTCGCATATAGAGTACGTTTAGCATGATATCTATGACCGTTAAATTTTTTTTTAATTCGGTTATATTAGGGCGCATGTCCAAATATAAAAGACCTTAGGTCTCTTTTATTAACTGGTCTTTAGCTGAGCAGGACATTTAAAACGTGGACTTTCCCGAGCGAAATGTTGCGAGAATGTCTGTATTTCATGTCTGGCTATAATAATCCTGAACGGTGTTCGTGTGGCACTGTTTAGAAATGTAGACAGAACGTCTAGCTTTTAGCCATTCAGAAAAATTAACGGAGATGTTTCATCAATAAATTAGACTGAAATCCTTGCCTCGCTAGATTCTGTAAGATCATAATAACATTATCATTGAATGAGTGACAAGCAGGCTCTTGTTTAAGAGTAAAAATTAAAAATGAGTGTAGTAGGATGAGTTCCGTTCACCAATATGGTGTAGCGAATGACATTAGCTCGAAAGAAATTGCTCGAGGAAAGGAATTGAAAATGAAAGAAGCTAGCATTTAAAAGGAAGAAGAACGAAAGATTGAAAAAAAATAATGAGCGACTTCATCTTGTCACAAGCACACTTGACTAAAAACCACTGCAATAACCATTGTAGAACACAGAAGAAGTGCTTAAGCCAAGATAGTATTCCTCAAAGATTCCTTGTTTGTCATATCTGCCCTAAGAAATCATAAAAACAATAAATGAGACAGCTTGTGAGAAGCACTAATGCAAACCAGCTGTGAATTCAATAAAGTGAATGTAAAGTGGAAACATACCAACGGCTATGTAGGTAAAGGTAAAGGATCCCGTTACACGCCCATTGAGGCATATTGGGAATATGGTGTTAGGCCCATATTTTCTTGACCATCGGCACACTAGGGCTGATGTGGTCAGCATCACGCCGGCCGCCTTAACCTTCCCAGAGTTGCTCTGGTACCCATTTTGGGCTGGGTCGACCCAGGAACCGTTTGTGGTCTAAAAAAAATTCCACCTCATCTGGGGATCGAACCATAGACCACTGCGCTAGGAAGCCAGTGCACTAACCACAGTGCTACCGCGGCTATGTATGGGAATAAAAAGGCAGGTAGACTAGTCAAAGAAGGATGATGTAAAGTTGAAACTGAGGACAGGAGATCACATGAAGAGACAAAAGCAATAACCTAAAATAGCTTTACAGAAACATGGCACAGAGAACATCCAGAGCCAGATATAATAGAAGCATAGTATCCCTTACTATGATCAAGTCATAGTTTTCAGGCTGAGAACCCGCCCCTGCACACTCATATACTATCTGTTCAACAAATTAAAAATCGGGCAGATACTTGTCCGTGCGGGGATGGCACTTGTCAATGTAGGAAAGACATTTGTCCATGTGGGGAAGACACTTGTCCATATAGGGTAGACAAGCAAATAGTAGGGGATGTCCTCCAAGAATGTTGACTCCATAAGAGGAGCAGATCGACCGACAGTCTTCAGTCAATCAGTCAGTACCCTTTAGCTCCCTAAGGATCAAATGACTTAAAATAACACATGCCAGGTCAACCTGTCGCGTGCCTTCAGATAAAGTTCTTTTCATGTCTTCCTCACCATTTTCACTTCTGTCTCTTGTTCTCTTCTCCGTGTGTTTCCTGGTCCACCTCTGCCTTTCTTACACTAGGCGTTCCAGAATAGGACTGCTTTGTAATGCTAGCCTCGTGTATCCTCAATGTGTGTCCTATCCATCGACACCTGTTACGTGCAGTCTTTGATATCTTACAATATTATACATTGGTATACTTGTTATGTTCGCAAATATTTTGTAAACAAAATAGATTCGTTTTAGTGCTTAAGGAAAAGTCATTATTGAGTTACTTCCCTTGAAAGGACTTTCGATCGAACTCCGCGGATGAATCCAGTTTTACTGCGATTTATTCTTTGTTTGGGTAGTAATAGATTGTTCTTGCTTCAGAATATCTATGGCCTGAATTTATGTGTATTGTTTGTCTGTGTAGGACGAATCTGTCTTATATCTGTATATCTTTACATATCTAAGTCGAACTATATGTTCTGTTGTCTCTAGAGAGGTCAAAGGCTGTTCGGCGGATGTGTCGCGAGTGAGGTGTGATTTGGCTTCGTCCTGATAGGGACTGTGTTTTCTATGTCGGCTTGTCGCCGGGGAAAAAGTGATCTCAGTGGTTTTGGGGAAAGTGATAGTCGTCTAGACCTATCGTGTATGCTTTACCCCAGTGTTCATTCTTATTGCCAAGGAATGGCAAAATCATATTTCTGAAAACCAAGGTAATAAAGATACTCTTTTGAACTCTCGTACGAAGCCCCCGTTTTTCGATAGGGATGATTTGTACGTCTGAGAGGATACATCTAACTAGATGAAAAAAAACGATTCTGATTCCTAGCAGCACTATATCCTGTAGAATGCAGTCAATTGTTCATGATCAAATCTACAGAGCAATGAAATGTTTAATGAATGACTAACTTTAGGACAGATTCATTATCTGTATCCAAACGTGAGTGACAGCTCACGAGTGAAGCCATCTTGTAACCAATCATGTAGTGACTTTCAAGAAGAGAAAAGGGATGCCCGTATTATCGCTTGATTAGTCCAGAGATCACTGCTACACATGAGAACCCATTGCTAGCGGTTCAATATTATTATATGAAAAAACTGTGCTGAACATTATGTTAAAGAATCTTCTCTAGACGAGGTTAGGTCTAGAAGCCATCTGGAATATTATTTATAAGCTGACGTGCTCAGTCAGTGAAGTCAGATGATATATATATATGGGCAATACTGAGTGCTTGGCTACTGACAGTCCATTATACTATTATTCTACATGAGTGCCCATGTAACATAACATTGCAAGACCATTTATCCACTGTACCATGATGTATTATGCCAACCTGTGATTTGTCACTATCTGTGCTGTCGAGTGTGTACGTCCAATTAAACTTTAGTAAAGGTACACAGTCGTTCATGTCGATGACTTCCAGCCATACATGAGTGTGAGAAAAGAACATTTGTCAACACCACGAACTCTTCCTATCATTCGCACATTATACACTCCATCTATGTCTACACACCACTGCGTAGGTCAAGTTGACATTCCATACTCGAACCACGAGCAACACAACAACACAGTATTTAACTCTGGTGATGTTCGAGCGAGCTTCAGATTTCTCAGCATGTCTCTTGCTCAGGGCAAGGGTCGTGTATTAAGAGTTTATCAACTGATGATGATGATGTCTGCTTCCATCCACTTATATTTATCATTTGGTGGATATCATTAACTGGAAGAAAAGAAGGACTTTATCAACTGGTGGACCAGCTTTCTGGGTTTGACCTAGCAGAAGTTCAGAAGTCAACAGACTACCGATACCAGACCGTTTCCTGTGGCTGATACGACACACTTGCAGTATTGGTTTGCTCTTTGTCAACACTTCGTCACGTGACCTGTCAAGTGAATGCAGTATGTAGGTCAGCGTTGTTGACATTTTTACATTAGACATTACAGAGTTTCACAGAACAGTTGGATCAATTTTTGTCAATACTAACAGGAAGACAGTATTATTGAACTAGAAGTCCTATTTTCATCGATGGATCTTCTTGTTTTCTATATATGAACTTTAATATTTAAGACCAGAATGTTTAATTGAATAAAGTGGCAGTTTGTTTATTTTCATAAGAATAACTTTGCCATTACTGTAAAACTGAGCCTATCTTGCAACACATACTATCATACACATAATTTATATATTTATGTTTACATGTTATTTGTTTGTATAGTATGTTAGTTTCTATGTCAGCGGGTTGTGTTTAAGGTTGGGCGGAGTCCTCACAACAGAATATCCCACGTCATAGAGGGTCCGTTGTGGGCGTTTTCTATAGGTGCAATTTTCTTGGTTGAAAATTTGCTGCAACAACTGTTGCTTTTGTGTTAGCTGTGAAGACTGTAGTTATTGTTATTTTTGTAATATTTCTTTGTTCTTTAGTTTTGTTTTGATTTGTTTGTAATTTGTTGGTCTAATCTTTTCTATCTTTCAGTTCTATTCACAATTTATATTCATATACTGTGACGTCATTTGTGTTGTTATTCTTTGCAGATTCAGTGATTATTTTCATTGATTTCCCTATTTGATTTATTTTGATTTCTGCAAACGTTCTTGTATTGTCAGTCCTATTTGTACTTTATGTATTCTGTTGGTTGACATATGTTTTATATAGGTATATTTCATAAGACACTATTACCTGTGCACTGCACTTGGGTTATGGTATAAACCAGTACTTGATTATTATTACTGTTATACAAGACCTTATTAAGGCTTGTGACCCACAGATATTCCGATAGTATACTGATTAATCAAGTCATTAAGAAATTATAGTATTATTATTATTTCAGGTGATTAGTATTATTGTTAGACACCATGTCTACATTAGAATACTTCATTATACAAGGGAAAGCCCTTGATAAGACTGGTCAACAATTAGAAGAATGGGCAGTTGCTCAATATGACAAAGCATTAGCTGCAGAAGAGAGAAAAGCTGCTGCAGAAGAGAGAAAAGCTCTGGCTGAAGAGAAAAGATTAGAAATAGAAGCTGAGGCTGCTGCTCAACAAAAGAAATTGCAGATGCAGGTGGAGCAAAGGAGATTTGAAGCTGAACAAAAAAAATTAGAAAGAGAAGCTGCTGCTGAACAAAAAAGATGTAGACATTGAAGCTGAACAAAAAAAATTAGAAAGAGAAGCTGCTGCTGAACAAAAAAGATTAGACAGGGATGCTGAACAAAAAAGATTAGACAGGGAAGCTGAACAAAAAAGATTAGACAGAGAAGCTGAAGAAAAAAAAGCAATAAGAGAACATGAATTTGAGTTAGAGAAATTGAGATTGACAAGTATGAGTAATGTTAATCAGGCATCTAGTGGTAATGGTAAACCTTCTACTTACAAGGTTAAGGTTCCACCGTTCAATCAGTCCAGTGACGATATTACATTCTGGCTGGATAGATTTGAACGTTCTTGTCGTACACATAATGTGGATAAATCACAATACGCTAATCAATTAGCAGAAAACTTGAAAGGTGAATCTTTGACTAGATTATGCCTTGTAGGAGAAGCAGATAAGGATAATTATGATATCATTAGGGCGGCTTTGATAAAAAAATACCAGCTAAGTGAAGAAGGCTATCGCCTTTTGTTTAAGACGATGGTGCCTGAGACAGGTGTAGAATTCTCAGAATTCACTGCAAAGGCACGTCTCACAGTTGATCGTTGGATTGAGCTTTCCAAAACAGAAAAAACGTATGAAGGACTTATGGATTTGTTGCTCAGAGATAAGATTATGTCATGTGTGAACAAACCATTCCTTGAATTTATACATGAGCGTAAACCCAAATCTCTAAAAGAAATGGAAGAATATTGTTCCCAATATGTCACTGCACACCCCGACGTGACTTTTGTCAACACTAAGATTAAGGAGAGTATGCCAGTTGCTTCAGCAACACCATACAATCCCAATTATTCACACAGATTTCAGGGACCTCAAAACAGATTTGATAAAAAAGGTAACCATAATAGTTATCAAAACCAAGGTAACCAATCATTTCAGGGTTCTTCTTCAAAGAACTGGAGACGAGCTGATAGCTCTCGACACAGGGGTGGTCATAATTATAGGAATTTCCGTAGAGGAAGTAATTATAGAAACTATCAGGGTTATCCGTCTTGGAGTCAACAAGATCATAATTACAGAGATACTCATTATAATGAATATGATAATGGTAACCAAGGGAACTATGACTCAAACCCAAATAGGGGTTACAATAGAGGTAACAATAACTACAGAGGTGATAATAACCGAGGTAGATCTCAAAACAAAAGACATAAACCACATTTTCAGGCAAACTCTGCACAACAAGAGTCCCATGAAGCCTATAAACAGAGTAAAGATAATAATGATGCTAGTAATATGGCATGTGCCGCTTTTGATTTTGGGAGAGCATCTCAGTGCCCCCAATGCAAAACATTATTTGAGCCAACCACAGTATCTACTTTAAGCTGTGGCCATCCTCTTCCTGCTCTTCCGGCATCAGTCGCGCATGATGGAAGAGGTTCTCTTGTCTTACATAAGGGTTTAGTGAATAACAATCCAGTCTCTGTGCTATTTGATTCTGGATGCACCACAATTGGTGTTAGGCAGTCACTCGTAGATCCTTCCCGTGCCACTGGACAAGTAGTCAAATGTGTAACATTTGGCGGCACATTAGAGAAATACTCTACTGCTATCATTAGGATTGCTACTCCTTTCTTTACAGGAGATGTACACGCATGTCTTCTTCCGAATCCGATCGCTGACCTCATCATCGGTCGCATTCATGGAGTCAAAGAATGCACTCCGCAACAAATTTCCGCGTGGGAAAGGCAAAACATGCAGATTGCTAACGCTGTAGTCACTAGAGCTCAGGCTCTTAATATGCCTAAAACTTCATCTACTGAAGATAATGAAGTGCATAACCAAGATGATCCCTTGGTAATTTCTCGTGACTCGTTTATAAAACAGCAAGAAGATGATCCCACTCTGAAGAAATTCTTCATTCTTGCAACTAAAGGTGATCCGAATAAAGACACAAGTCGTAAATCGTGGATTACAAAGAAGAATGGCGTACTTGTACGTATGGTTCAAGACTCCATTACGTCAAGTCATTCTCAAATCCTGGTTCCCAAGAATTTGAGAGTTAAAATTTTGCAGCACGCTCACGACTCTCAGTGTGCTGGACACATGGGTTTTTCCCGTACTAAGTCAAGAGTCCTTGCGGCTTTCTTTTGGCCATTGGTAAACAAGGACATATGGATTTATTGTCGATCTTGTAAAGTATGTCAGGAAGTTAAATCCAAAGGTCCACGGCATGCTGCACCCATTCAGGCGGCGGACATTCCTATTCGGCCGTTCCAAAAAATGGCCATAGACATTATTGGTCCATTTAAGATCAAGTCTGCCAGAGGACATCAGTTTATCTTGACGTGTGTTGATATGTGCACACGTTGGCCAGAGGCTATTCCTCTGAAGAGCATTACTACTGCTGATATTGCAGATGCTCTTTGGCTTATATTTTCTCGTTTGGGTTTCCCCGGAGAGATATTGTCAGACCATGGCACCCAACTAATATCAGATACCATGTCTCAAGTAATGTCTACTCTGCAGATAGATAGATCTTTAAGTAGTATCTACCATCCAATGTCTAATGGTATGGTCGAACGCCTTAATAGAACACTTAAAAACTTACTGGGGAAGATAACTGAGGATCATCCTCAAGACTGGGACAGAGTTTTACCTGCGGCCCTCTTCGCTTACAGAGAGGTACCCAATGAACATACAGGATTTTCTCCCTTTGAACTCGTCTTTGGCGCGCGTCCGCGTGGCCCTATGTCGTTGCTTCACGATCTCATAACATCTGACAATATTGACGATGACACAAAGTCATCCTACGAATATGTCATCGCGTTGAGACAAAAGATTATCGAAGCATGCAAATTAGCAACTTCTTCTTCTGAATTTGCGAAACAGAAGGCAAGGCAATTTGCCAATAAGAAGAGATGCTTACGACAACTTTGTCCTGGTGACAAAGCATTTGTATTACTACCTTGTAGGGAAAACAGATTACTTATTTCTTGGAAAGGTCCGTACGATATAATATCGACAATTTCCGATGTCGACTATATTGTCGATATTGATGGGAAGCATAAAACCTTCCACATCAATATGCTTACTGAATTCCATGAACGTCCGGATTATTTGCAACCCATTTTCCAAGCAACGGACAATTCTCCAGTACAACATGGTCATTACTCATCACTGTCCGTGATACAGGATGAGGAAACAAGTTTTTCAGATGTAAATCTTCCTCTTCCAATGATCCCACTTCATTCTAGTGAATCATGGAAGAACGTTACTGTCTCTCCTGATTTGTCTCTAGGAGAACAGTGACAAGTTTCAACTATGTTGCAAACATTTCAGGATGTACTCACTGACATCCCTGGACAAACGAATGTCATTGAACATGACATTGTTCTAACTGACCATACTCCTATTAGGGTTAGACCTTATCCTATCCCTATACATTTTCAAGCACAGGTCGAGAAAGAGTTGGATGAGATGATAGATTTGAAAATAATCGAACCATCCACCTCTGCATATTCTTCGCCGATGGTTATTGTTCGAAAAAAAGACAATAACATACGTCTTTGCGTTGACTATCGAAAATTGAATCAAGTAACGAAGTTCGATGCCGAACCTATGCCTTTACTGGAAGAGCTACTTACTCGACTCTCCAAATCTCATTTTTTCACTAAACTTGATTTGTCTAAAGGATATTGGCAAGTTCCTTTATCTGAACGCGCCAAACCTCTCACGGCTTTTTCAACACCTAGAGGTTTGTTCCAATGGAATTTTATGCCTTTCGGTCTTATGAACGCACCAGCTACATTCGTACGCATGATGCGCCGAATCCTATCTTATCGGTCAGATGTCATTGCATATCTTGACGACATCTGTCTTTTCAGCGATACTTGGGAAGATCACTATTCAGGGTTAGATGAATTGCTGTCTACTTTGCGCGAGCACACCTTACAGCGAAACCCTCTAAAGCCTATATTGGTTTTAGCGAAATTTCTTTCCTAGGCCACCGAGTTGGTCATGGTTTCCTAAAGACAGAGGACCATAATACTAGTAAGATACTTAACATCTCAATCCCTAAGACTAAAAAACAGGTGAGAAGTCTGTTAGGTCTTATTCAATTTTATGGCAGATTCATTCAGAATCTATCCTCTATCATGGCACCTCTTTCAACACTTCTAAAGAAAGGTTCGCCTAATGTGGTCCACTGGTCTCAGGAATGCCAATGCTCTCTGGATAAGATTAAAACATTGTTTTCAACACCACCTATTTTAGTGCTACCCACTAAAGATAAAACATTCGTTCTTCGTAGTGACGCTTCATCCACTGGGATTGGAGCGGCACTAATGCAAGAGTACTCTGGAACTCTGCATCCTGTAATGTATATTTCCAGAAAACTTAATGCGGCAGAAAGGAATTATTCGGTTTTAGACCGTGAGCTATTAGCTATGGTTTGGTCGATCCTCAAACTACAGAGATTCCTTCTGGGCGCACATTTCATAGTAGAAACCGACCAAAAAGCTCTTACTGCTATACAGAGTAAGAATTTGAAGAGCTCGAGGTCTACTTGATATGCAATTGCTCTTCAACCTTTTCATTTCTCTGTGCGAGCTATTCGTGGATCAGATAATGTGATGGCAGACATTCTGTCAAGATGCCCACATGATTCCACATAACTGTTAGGGCTTAGACTTCTTGATATGTCTAGTTCTATAGTAGTTCCTTTTCTATATCATGATAGATACACATTTGTAATTTAATAATATGATGATTGTATCACTACATAGCGGTTCATTGATGTTTATTCACCGCTGTGCTTTGATGATTTTTTCTTCATAAATCATAAATGTAAGATATCTAATACGAAATGATGGTATGAATTTTTTAGGCATCGTGTAATTGCCAGAATTGTATTATACTTTGATGACACCTTCCTGGAAAAATTTACTTGTAGAGAAATAATTTCTCTCAGTTTATGAGACACATTCTCACCAGTCGCTCCATAAGTCGACTTAGCCTCATATTAGGCATTATATGTATTCCTGATATTTTCATCTGCGCATTATTCATGCGTTGTGAGCCTATTGTACATTGCTCCTAGATGTATTTCAAAAAGAAAAAAAAGTTCCATTTTTTTTTCCCGGGAGGTGTGGTAAGACTGTTACGTGCAGTCTTTGATATCTTACAATATTATACATTGGTATACTTGTTATGTTCGCAAATATTTTGTAAACAAAATAGATTCGTTTTAGTGCTTAAGGAAAAGTCATTATTGAGTTACTTCCCTTGAAAGGACTTTCGATCGAACTCCGCGGATGAATCCAGTTTTACTGCGATTTATTCTTTGTTTGGGTAGTAATAGATTGTTCTTGCTTCAGAATATCTATGGCCTGAATTTATGTGTATTGTTTGTCTGTGTAGGACGAATCTGTCTTATATCTGTATATCTTTACATATCTAAGTCGAACTATATGTTCTGTTGTCTCTAGAGAGGTCAAAGGCTGTTCGGCGGATGTGTCGCGAGTGAGGTGTGATTTGGCTTCGTCCTGATAGGGACTGTGTTTTCTATGTCGGCTTGTCGCCGGGGAAAAAGTGATCTCAGTGGTTTTGGGGAAAGTGATAGTCGTCTAGACCTATCGTGTATGCTTTACCCCAGTGTTCATTCTTATTGCCAAGGAATGGCAAAATCATATTTCTGAAAACCAAGGTAATAAAGATACTCTTTTGAACTCTCGTACGAAGCCCCCGTTTTTCGATAGGGATGATTTGTACGTCTGAGAGGATACATCTAACTAGATGAAAAAAACGATTCTGATTCCTAGCAGCACTATATCCTGTAGAATGCAGCCATCTTGTAACCAATCATGTAGTGACTTTCAAGAAGAGAAAAGGGATGCCCGTATTATCGCTTGATTAGTCCAGAGATCACTACTACACATGAGAACCCATTGCTAGCGGTTCAATATTATTATATGAAAAAACTGTGCTGAACATTATGTTAAAGAATCTTCTCTAGACGAGGTTAGGTCTAGAAGCCATCTGGAATATTATTTATAAGCTGACGTGCTCAGTCAGTGAAGTCAGATGATATATATATATATGGGCAATACTGAGTGCTTGGCTACTGACAGTCCATTATACTATTATTCTACATGAGTGCCCATGTAACATAACATTGCAAGACCATTTATCCACTGTACCATGATGTATTATGCCAACCTGTGATTTGTCACTATCTGTGCTGTCGAGTGTGTACGTCCAATTAAACTTTAGTAAAGGTACACAGTCGTTGGTATCCATGACTTCCAGCCATACATGAGTGTGAGAAAAGAACATTTGTCAACACCACGAACTCTTCCTATCATTCGCACATTATACACTCCATCTATGTCTACACACCACTGCGTAGGTCAAGTTGACATTCCATACTCGAACCACGAGCAACACAACAACACAGTATTTAACTCTGGTGATGTTCGAGCGAGCTTCAGATTTCTCAGCATGTCTCTTGCTCAGGGCAAGGGTCGTGTATTAAGAGTTTATCAACTGATGATGATGATGTCTGCTTCCATCCACTTATATTTATCATTTGGTGGATATCATTAACTGGAAGAAAAGAAGGACTTTATCAACACCCTTGCCGTCACTGATCTCATTGGCGGAAACGCTGTGTGGCGATGAGAAGCCGTAGAAAACCGCCAACTTTATGAAAGATATGTGTGTGGTAATGTGAGAACGAACGAAGAAGCTACACCCGGATACCCGACGGGGTAGGCGAATGTATGACAATTGTACAAATACAGCTGAAATATGAATAACAGTTTTACGAAATGATATGAACAAAATTGCCTTTGTGTCGGCTTAAGTCTTCGTCAGAATACAAGATTCATAAAAAACATTGCATAGAATTTTTCGTTTTCAATAATCACGACGCTAAGTACATCATTATACAGCTAACAAGGGTCGGTCTTAGTAAATGCGGGGACGGATTTGGACCAGTTTGGTGGGTTTCCCTGGACTTAAGATTATAGTTTTGTTGTCACACGTTTTATGTCAAAATATAGCTCATTAATATAAATATTGTTTTAATTTTAATACAGTGTAATAACATTCTTTTTCTTCTTTGATCCTTAGCCGCCGACAGTCAAAGCAGTCAGTGGCCATCACGCCTGGTGGCGTCTTGTAGGGCAACAACAAATTGATTCCACTTTGCTCGGTCGGTGGTCATCCTTCGTACAGTGCCCCAACTCTGGTTCATTCTTTGCATCTCAGCCTCAACAGTCCTCCGTAATAACATATATTCCGGATATTTAATGTAGAATCATCTTCGATCATTATTTATTTTTTCTAAGCTGGAGGTGGGAGCCTGAGTGCAGGGCTTCCTATTAGCGTAGGGCCCGATTCGGTCAAATAGCTTAAATTGATCTATGGCTTGTCTTGCAACTAACCTCTTCGTCAAGGGAATAATTACTAATTCTGCAGTTCTTCTGCGGGGACTATAAATGTTTTTTTTTTCCCAGGCCTTGTTAAGGTCAATTTTTAATTTTTTCATTTCTTACTTTCGTTCCTACATTTTTGGTGTCTAATTATGTGTTGTCTATTTATATCGCTTTCTTGCTCGTGCACTAGGTAGAGATGATTTATCCAGACCACACGATCTTTTATATTTGGACACGCTCCCTAATATAACCGACGGACCATTTGTTTAGGTTGAACCAAAAACGGTCGCTACAACTGGACACAAATTTTAATTTTTTTAAAAGATGATTTATTGTAGCAATATAAAATAATAATACTAATACTAATAATTATCATTAATATTTCAAAGTTCCGTGAAACTGCTTTTTAACATTTAAAAAAAATCAACTTTACGTTGACTTTAGATTGTATGTTTCTTATTCTATTGATATTCCGACCAGCAATTATTAGGTGTTTATAACTGCTTAATTTTCATTGAAATAGATGCCTTCTGCAAACATTAGATTTATCTTGTCAGTTTTGGCAATTATGATGACATATTAAACTAAGTACCTGCACTAAACGGTATTTATTCACAAGTTCTAAAACTACATGAACTACATTGCACATATTACAGCAATGCACTCAAAGCCGCAGCTTTGAATCTAGGTCAGTGGTACGGGGATTTGTCATAATAGTTTGTATCGTTTTGTGCAGCATAACAATAAACTCAAACATGTTTAATCCATTCTTATACACGTTTTTTTTTTTAAGTTCGCCGTATAATTCCCCGGTTATTATTCACTTAATCGCGGATTTACAATACGCAGACTACCGCTGCAAGAGAACATTCAGGCTTTGGTGCAAGTTTTCTTTGAAGCAGTGTTTCTCAAATTTACAATAATCACATACCCTTTATGAGAGTTTAGTCTTACCAGGATACTTATCTAAGATGAAGATAATTTAGGGGTAGTTTTAATCTTACTTCAATCAGTCAATTCCCGTTAGCCCCCCACAGAGCACAGACCTTCAACAAACACATGCCAAGTCCTCCTGTCACGTGCCACAGACCTTCAACAAACACATGCCAAGTCCTCCTGTCACGTGCCACAGACCTTCAACAAACACATGCCAAGTCCTCCTGTCACGTGCCACAGACCTTCAACAAACACATGCCAAGTCCTCCTGTCACGTGCCACAGACCTTCAACAAACACATGCCAAGTCCTCCTGTCACGTGCCACAGACCTTCAACAAACACATGTCAATTCCTCCTGTCACGTGCCACAGACCTTCAACAAACACATGCCAAGTCCTCCTGTCACGTGCCACAAACCTTCAACAAACACATGCCAAGTCCTCCTGTCACATGCCACAGGCCTTCAACAAACGCATGCTAAGTCCTTCCTGTCACGTGAAACAGACCTTCAACAAACACATGCCAAGTCCTCCTGTCACGTGCCACAAACCTTCAACAAACACATGCCAAGTCCTCCTGTCACGTGCCACAAACCTTCAAGAAACACATGCCAAGTCCTCCTGTCACGTGCCACAAACCTTCAAAAAAACACATGCCAAGTCCTCCTGTCGCGTGCCACAAACCTTCAAGAAACACATGCCAAGTCCTCCTGTCACGTGCCACAGACCTTCAACAAACACATGCCAAGTCCTCCTGTCACGTGACATCAGCTCAAGTTCTTTCCATGTTTTCCTCATCATTTTCATTTCTGTCTCCAGTTCTCCATGTGTCTTTGTTTTGATCTACCTGTGTCTCTCTTTCCCTGTGGATTCCAGAACAAGCACTGCCTAGTAATGGTAACAGGTTTCCTCTAAAGTGTGTCATATACATCGCCATTATCTTCTCATCTCTTGTCCCACTGGTTCTTGTCATCAGTTCATACTCGCGACACTATTTTAAATCCTTGTAAGAAGAACGCAAAATGCATTAAAGAAACTGAAATAAGGGCACAGAAAACATAGGGAAAAAACTGAAATAATGTCACATAAAACATTAATGTCGCTGCCATAATGACACAGAAGGCATAGAAGATGCAGAAAAGAAGAAGGTGCCAACAACATGGAAGATCATAAAATAAGGACACTGTAGACATGAAATAACCTGAAATAATGGCACAGAAGATGGGAAGAGGCTGAAATAAGAAGATCACATACGCCGAGACAGACGCTGAAATAATGAGACAGATGACACGAAAAACGCTGAAATACAGAGGAGACAGGGGGTATGAAAGACGAGAAATAAGGAGACAGACGATATGAAAGAAGCTGATATAAGAAACAGATGATATGAAAAAAGCTGAAATAAGGAGATCGATGACATGAAAGAAGCTGATACAATGAGACAGATGACATAAAAGAAGCTGACATAAGGAAGACAGGTGACATGAAAGAAGCTGAAATAATTAGACATACGTGTCACGGATTACCTCCCCTGCTTTGCAGTAGTTGTCCAGCAGTGACCAAAACTCAAGAGTATTTAATATTGGCTTCCAAGGTATCTACCTGCGCGCAAGATTACTCTTGGCAGAGATGTAGATAGAAGGTTGATAACACTTCTACCTGAAGGGAGCATTTACAAGATATTTTCAAAAGTCACGAACAATGTTGCATTGGGCTAAACAACTGTTAACGCATTATATCTGGTCCGTCGCCTTTTGTGAAGGATTTAAGCAATGGATTAGCCCGTTCAAGCCCCCAGTTGGTGTAATCCAACGAACTCCCTCTTATAAGGTATAGCTCTGTTTAGAGGTAAATATATGTCTAAGTATTTATATATATATATTAAATATTCTGGTTCATACGTTTGCTTTCATACATATAACTGAATCAACTGTTATTGTTTAGTTTTAAAACAACAGGTAACAAATTTAATAGTGAATTAGTCTTTAATAGGTTAAAAAAAATGTGGAAAGATTAGTGGATTTTTGATGGATATAAAGTTCTCGTCATTGAGACGTAGGTGGGAATATAACCTTATATTTAAAGTTTAACTGAAATGTCCTTTTTGCTGGTGCCTTTTAGTTAGCACTTAGCTTGTATGAGTGAGTCCTGCCGCCTAGGTTTTCGTCACGTTGTTCTGGTGATAAATGTACTTCTCTCACACGAGTGACGCAGTAACTTCAGTACTTCATACAGTCTGATAGCTTGTAACCACGTACTTTTAGAAATAATAGAAAGACAAAAATGCCTCTGCTAAGTACACTGAGTTGGAAGTTTAACAGGCGCATCCCCTCGTTGTCCACCCACCAATGTTAATCTCTCAGAAGAATTAAATTCCTAAGTTTACACAGTGCAACTCAGGACAGATTAATAAAATTCACCAATATTCCTCTGGGTATTAACTGGCGCAATGTGACTGCACAGAGCGAGCAATGATTTGTGCCTGAATTAATATTAACAAGTTACACAAATCTCACAAAATGATATGCTACACTTGAGGCACATATGATGTAGTCATCACTCATCACAGCTCCAGTCGGAGTCTGGGATCACCTCTGCTGTCGGGTTTTTCCGCACGACTAGTCAGAATAAATCATCAGCGCTTGCTGTAAGGGCTCATGAATATACTATTTCCGTATGTTGAGGTTGCCAGCCTCATATATATATGAGGGGTAAGTTGTGAACATTTCTTTAACAAATGTGAATTTAACATGTTTTCTTGCTAAGTGGTTATATATATATATATATATATATATATATATATATATATATATATATATATATATATATATATATATATATATATATATATATATATATATATATATATATATATATATATATATATATATATATATATATATATATATATATATATATATATAATATATATATATATATATATATATATATATATTATATATATATATATATATATATATATATATATATATATATATATATATATATATATATATATATATATATATATATATATATATATATATATATATATATATATATATATATATATATATATATATATATATATATATATATATATATATATATATATATATATATATATATATATATATATATATATATATATATATATATATATATATATATATATATATATATATATATATATATATATATATATATATATATATATATATATATATATATATATATATATATATATATATATATATATATATATATATATATATTATATATATATATATATATATATATATATATATATATATATATATATATATATATATATATATATATATATATATATATATATATATATATATATATATTATATATATATATATATATATATATATATATATATATATATATATATATATATATATATATATATATAACCACTTAGCAAGAAAACATGTTAAATTCACATTTGTTAAAGAAATGTTCACAACTTACCCCAAATTTTGGGAATACACAATCTTCCTGCACAGGTTTCAGATGGACACGAGCAATTTCGGTGCATATGCTCTTGTTAAGTCAAATTTTAGTCAAGGGGAATTAAACTTTAATATACTTGTATGTACAGGCCAGATTTTTGTTATCTCCCTTGTGTAGCTACTAGTTTGTTTAAAAAGATTTGATCGAGAATTTTCGCGAATCTTCTAGATGAGTTCAGCTCACGTCTCTCGCGGTTAGCCGCGCATGCGTGATTGTCTGAGCTGGACAGAGATACGGTAATCCCGTGACAGTACGTTCCTGGGCGTTTTGCCGGGAGGGTGTTCAGCGATGTTTTTGACTGTGTGTACAGGGATATATTTTTGTGTGATAGAAATGTTGGAGACTCCCTGGTATATTTCTAAAGCCAAGGATATGATGGCTTCTACTTATACTGCAATGTATCTTGTTTATTATATTGCCAGAGAAGATAAAGAGAATATTTACATTACTTTGAAGCCAGGAACTTATACGGCTTATTTCTAATATTGCCAGAGAAGATAAAGAGAATATTTACATTACTTTGAAGCCAGGAACTTATACGGCTTATTTCTAATATTGCCAGAGAAGATGAAGAGAATATTTACATTACTTTGAAGCCAGGAACTTATACGGCTTATTTTGCCAAAGAAGGTAGAGAGAATATTGACATTACTTCAAAGCTGGGAATAGGCTTTTATAGATATATATGTGCCAGT
This sequence comes from Oreohelix idahoensis, assembly GCA_024509875.1. NCBI lineage: Eukaryota > Metazoa > Mollusca > Gastropoda > Stylommatophora > Oreohelicidae > Oreohelix > Oreohelix idahoensis. The sequence continues at coordinate 646,371 of JAMPIV010018449.1, forward strand.
TATGCTATATACGGATGTATTAAACTATTGTGATTTCCATGATGTGTTCTGAACTGTGACTTATTGACAGTGTATTTTGGTGATGTCCTCGTGACTGTGGAATAATAAACTGTGTATAACGTTCCTTAGAGTTGCAACATTTCCTGACTATTATATGTGCTTTTTGGTGTGTGTGATTATGATTGACTTACTTTAGGACTGCATGCATTCGCGTTCATTGATGTCTATACACCCACACACCTGTCAGCCACCTGTAAGCCCGACGTATGCTGATCGCCTTCATCAGTGCACATAATAACATTTACATTCTTCCTGGAGCCACCCCTATCAATCCATACTTTCAACATCAACAGTGGTCGCCAGTGATATGGGGCTTTGGATTACTAATGACAGTGTGTTTACTACAAGAAGTTGCAGTGTTACCAGTCCAAGTTTTTTGCGAGCAAGTTCCTACTACGGAAGAATATTTTCTTACAAGTTCATCATGTCAAGAATCTAAGACGTGGAAAATACCTGTACCTTGCAACGTAGAGTTCCTGTACCCATCAACGGTGGATTCTCTTTTCGTTGGACTCTGTTATCTATGTATATCATTGCTGCTGTTGTGGAGGCCGGGATTTTTGTCATTTTGCAGATAAGGGGCTGTTTTGTTTGTTGTAAACTGTACCTCTGTTTGGTGTACATTGAGCCTTCCTCAGTACATAAGCTATTTATATTCTTTGTCTTCTATGTTATATGTTTCTATGTCATAGATGTTATATTTCTGCGGGCAGGTTGGGTGGAGACTTTCGTAGGATATCCCACTTCACCGAGGGCCTACGAAAGCGTTCTATAGGGACTGTTTTGTCTAAGTTCGTGTCGTAAAAGATCCCATGATGTAATTCTGGGCATACTCTGTTTACGCCGGATTCAGTCATCTTTATTATTGTTTAGGTGTGACGAAATGTCTTAGTGTTGTTTTCGTTATATTTTCCTCTGTTCTTTAGTTCTTGATTAAATTGTTTGTGAGTGTTTTTCTCCCCTTTCTATCGTTTATTTCTATACAAATTTTTTGTTTATACACTGTGTTATCGTTTGAATTGCTACATTATTCGCAGCTGTCATTGCAAGCTTTGCAATATTTTTTTCTTTATTTCTGCTTTCTTTCTTTAGTTGATTCCTGCGAACGTGGTCATTTGTGCACTATATCTTGTCTTTGTCACTCTTGTCTGTACTGTTTATTTTGTCATACACTGTCAATATATTTTGTCATGCACTGTCAATATTATAATGCACAATAGATATAGAGGTGATTAATTATATTATTAATAGTAAGGTAATTATACAGGTTCTAGATTAAGGACTTGTCACCCACTGAGTTGGGATAAAGTGAGTTTCTTCAGAAATACATTGATATAAGTTATTTATATCACATAATTAGACATAATGTCTAGTTTGGATTATTTCATTGAGCAAGGGAGATCCCTTGGGATGACTAATAAGGAAGAAAGAGAATTCGCACTTGTTGAATATGCCAAGGCGCAGAAGACTGAAGAAAAGAAATGGAAAATGAGAAACAGAAAATGGAAGCAGAAGATAGGAGAATGTAGATGCAGGCAGATGAGAGAAAATTCCAAATGGAAATGGAAAAACAGAAATTAGAAGCTGAAGAGAGAAAAAATCAACAGCAAATGCAAATGGAGGCTGAAAAACAGAAAATGGAAATGGAAAAACAGAAATTAGAAGCTGAAGAGAGAAAAAATCAACAGCAAATGCAAACGGAAGAGACGAAACTTCAAATGCAAGCTGAAGAAAACCAAAGATTACACGACGAAAGAATCTTAGCTATGGAGCTGGAGAAAATAAAGGTAGTGAATATTGGTAATACACAAAATGAGACAAACAATCAAACAACTTCTAATAAGGCAAATACTAAATCTTATGATATTAAATTGCCTGTCTTTAACCCTGCCTGTCACGATATCACATTCTATCTAAATAGATTTGAACTTTCATGCAAATCTCATAAGATAGACATGTTAGGATATTGTGAGCAACTTAGGAAGTTATTTAAGGGTGAAGCTTTAAATACTATAAGTATGTTGGAAGGTCCTGACATGAATAACTATGATGCTGCCAGAGCGGCCTTATTAAAAAAAATACCTACTGGATGAAGAAGGTTATCGTCTGCGCTTTAAGACTCTGTTGCCAGAAACAGGGAAAGATTTTTCAGACTTTATATCAAATATTCGCCTTATGTTTTCACGTTGGGTTGAACTTTCAAAAACTGAACACACATATGAAGCCCTTATGGACTTATTGCTTCGCGACAAAGTCATGTCGTCAGTAAGTAAATCTTTTCTTTCCTTTCTATATGAACGAAAGCCTCCAAACCTAAAAGATATGGAACAATACTGTCGCCAATACGTCACGGCACATCCAAATGAAACTGTTAGCAATTCAAAAATCGAAGAAGGTTTACCCGTGGCTTCAGCAATACCATATGGTCCTAATTTGCGACGTAGATATCAAAGTGCTGAACGCAATTTTGGTAGGAGAGATAATCGAAATTTTAGACAGAACCAATGGGGTCCATCACGTAGTGATTCTCCTTCTTCAAGAAATTGGAGACAATTTAACGGTCCTCAAAATTTTGGTCCCAATAATTATGGAAATTTTGGAAGAGGTAACTACAATAGAGGTTATAAACCTTATAATGATTTTTCTCGGAGACAACAAAGCCCATCTTATAGAAATTTTGATTAAAGGGGAAATGACAATCGCAACTATGCTAACTGGGGTTCAAATCAGAACAATAGTTTCAATAAAGAAAATAACAATGCTTCCAATATAAATAATAGCCGCGATAGATCGCAATACGACAGTAGATCTCCAAATGATAGATCGTTTCGCTATGCTAACTCTGCTCAACAAGAATCCCAGGGTGTTAATAATCAAGGTAACAATAATAATAGTGTCTCTAATGCTACTGCTTGCTCTACTTTTGATTTCGAGAGAGCATCTCAGTACCCAGAGTGCACAACTTTGTTCCAACCTACAGCTATAACTACCTTGAGTTGCGGTCATCCTCTACCCGCTCTTCCTGCCTTAGCTGCGCATGACGGAAGAGGGTCTCTTACTCTACATAAAGGATTGGTGAATAATAATCCAGTCTCAGTTCTTTTTTATTCTGGATGCACGACTGTTGGGATTAGACAGTCTCTAGTCCATCCATCTTGCGCTACAGGGAATATGGTGAAATGTGTGACATTCGCTGGGACAGTTGAGACTTTTCCGACTGACATAGTCCACATTGCCACACCGTTTTTTACTGGTTATATACACGCATGTTTGCTCAGAGCACCTATCGCCGACCTTACTGTCGGACAGATACATGGTGTAAAGGTGTGTACGCCGGTACAAATTGCTGCTTGAGAACGGCAACATAACCTTACTGCTTCCACCTTAGGAACTATGCCAAAATCTTTTCACCAGGGACATTCTGCTAACGTGATACATTCTACTAATATGGTGCAATCTTGCGATATTGATGATACTATTGTTCATCATGCTAATTTCGGTGCTTCTTTTAGCCCAGTTCGACATACCTCAGTACGTCGTCGCTCTAACTTTGATCCTTCTTTAACTACTATTATAGAAGAAGATCCTTCGATTTTGTCTGACACACACACTAACTTTAGTACTACGACTGAATCTATATCCAGTCACGTTGATTGCAACTTCTTTCCTGCAATGACTAGCGTTTTCTTTGCCACATGTACGAACTTAGTTGTTGGTACATATATGTACCTTATAAGTTTCTTTAGCTTTCTTGCTGGACCAGTTAGCTCGGTATCTTCGTCTGTTACGACTTTTTGTCGCACTCACTGCGCTCCTTTTAAACTTCGACGTAGGTCCATGTTTACTACTGTATGCTTTTACATCTTTATTATATCTTTTCTTACTTTTTTCTTTGCCTAGTACACAGGCTATGACTTCAGTTCAACCTTTAAGATGTACGCCTTTGTCTACCGCATTTCCTTTGTCTTGCGCAAAACCTCAGATTGTCAGCCATCATGACACTCTTAGTCATCACTACCATCTTATAGATTTGCCTGTTGACATGGGTATCATGTGTATACTCACGACTTTCCCATACATCTTGACACACTGCTATTTTTCTCGAACACTTATATCGCCCTATACAATTAATGATTCCAGTTTAAACTGTGCTACTTTCTCTGTTACCCTTTTTTGTGGAACGGAGGAAGGTTTGATTATCACCATACAGGGGCCGGGAGTTTACTCAGCCACAGTTGGTAGGTTTTCTGTAAAATTAATTGTTGTATATCATAAAGTCCTACCTTTACCAAACAGAGATTTTCGTTTGTATTTTTTCACAGCGTATGCTTTTCCATGAGAGTCAGTACCGCTACGTTGTTGGTTTGAACCGTCTACCGTCGATAGACCGCTAAATTTGCTGTTCCAGTTTGGCTTATCGGCAGTGTGACTCTGCGCTAGATTTTGGTGCCTTCTTACTATGGGGCGTTCTAAGACTGCGGGACTTATCTGATATATGTAACTTGTTTGAGATAGCTGATAATATTGTATATTAGTATACTATAATGCATTAGAGAGTATTGTATTAGGATATGATGTAACTTGTTATGATAATATGTTGGTTCATCTTTATGCACCATTGCACTACTGTATTGTTCGTATACTAATGTGTTTGGAAATGATGAACATATGACTATTGTAATGATGCCACTGTTTTAGGTAACTCATCATTGCGATATATTTCAGTACTGTACTTTTTGAGGAATATGAAGATAAAAGAAAAAGGATATTTTTTTCTGACATTGTAATATTTTTTCTGACATTGTAATGTTTTTCTTTGCCCAGCGCTTGATTGTGCGCTAGTGATAACTAGATATAGCGATATGAGTACATTGAGAAAATGTCTTTTCGGAGGTTGTGTTGTATTTTTTCTGTACGCGGCGCTTGATTGTGCGTCAGAAATAGCGATGTATAACGGTACTGTTAATTTTTGATACTTATATGGGTTCTTCATTGGTACTCCATGAGCTTATTAACTTGGTTATCATGCACATTATGCTATTTTTTTTAAATTAGATGATAGCTACTTATTTGTTTTTGAATTTAGATATGCATTCTTTGTGTAATGTATGTTTTTCCCGGGGGTCGGTGTAGTATGTTAAGTCAAATTTTAGTCAAGGGGAATTAAACTTTAATATGCTTGTATGTACAGGCCAGATTTTTGTTATCTCCCTTGTGTAGCTACTAGTTTGTTTAAAAAGATTTGATCGAGAATTTTCGCGAATCTTCTAGATGAGTTCAGCTCACGTCTCTCGCGGTTAGCCGCGCATGCGTGATTGTCTGAGCTAGACGGAGATACGGTAATCCCGTGACAGTACGTTCCTGGGCTTTTTGCCGGGAGGGTGTTCAGCGATGTTTTTGACTGTGTGTACGGGGAGATATTTTTGTGTGATAGAAATGTTGGAGACTCCCTGATATATTTCTAAAGCCAACGATATGATGGCTTCTACTTATACTGCAATGTATCTTGTTTATTATATTGCCAGAGAAGATAAAGAGAATATTTACATTACTTTGAAGCCAGGAACTTATACGGCTTATTTCTAATATTGCCAGAGAAGATAAAGAGAATATTTACATTACTTTGAAGCCAGGAACTTATACGGCTTATTTCTAATATTGCCAGAGAAGATAAAGAGAATATTTACATTACTTTGAAGCCAGGAACTTATACGGCTTATTTTGCCAAAGAAGGTAGAGAGAATATTGACATTACTTCAAAGCTGGGAATAGGCTTTTATAGATATATATGTGCCAGTTATGCTATATACGGATGTATTGAACTATTGTGATTTCCATGATGTGTTCTGAACTGTGACTTATTGACAGTGTATTTTGGTGATGTCCTCGTGACTGTGGAATAATAAACTGTGTATAACGTTCCTTAGAGTTGCAACATTTCCTGACTATTATATGTGCTTTTTGGTGTGTGTGATTATGATTGACTTACTTTAGTACTACATGCATTCGCGTTCATTGATGTCTATACACCCACACACCTGTCGGCTACCTGTACGCCCGACGTATGCTGATCGCCTTCATCAGCGCACATAATAACATTTACATTCTTCCTGGAGCCACCCCTATCAATCCATACTTTCAACATCAACAGCTCTCGAATCAATTTCGTCTCAAAAATTCCTCTTATGACGGTGTTCTGTGATACACTTGGCCTGGGAAACTAGTAATTCCTCTTCGACGGTTGTTCTGCGATACACTTGGTCTGGGATATTATTTTTCTTATGACTGATGATCTAATTCCTAGGTTTCCAGTCTTGAATTTATAAAGTCCTGGTACCTGAAGTTTTACAGTCTGTGTATTTAAATATGCGAGTTTACTCTTAAGGTTTCAGAGTTGCAAAAATACTGTCGATCTGTCACTTTTGATATAGGAATTCTAGGTCCGATCCTTCACTTTCTGGCTTCTTGGGAGTTGCTCGGTTGAAGTTGCGAAGCTGTCTATTCTGTGCCTCTGAGTTCACTAGATTATTTCTCTCATTCTCAGTTCAAATCACAGATTATGTTTCCGCCGAATTTTCCAATAAAACTCATTGTATTTTCCAGCATCTCACTTCAACCCAATCAAATCTCTTTAGCACTGTTTGAGTTGTTTCATTTAAAATATTCCCTCGCGTGTTTTAAAATATTGCATTTTAATATTCCACGCGTGACCTCTTTCAAATCATGTGGTAATATTTCCGGTCAGATGTCTACTCTGCTATCTTATCTGCAATTTATACAAAGATGGCTCAGATGAGACGATTATCCAATTATCGCCTTTATCTGCGTGCCTCCGGCAGACAGATGTCTGGTCAGACTATTGTCACAGTGTCCGGTTGCCGTCATCATCTATCGCAGCGCCCGACGATAATAACTGTCTTTAGGTAACTGCCTCCTTTGTTGGCCCGTGGTTTGGGTGTGTGATCGTATAGTGGTCTGTTGTGATAGTGGTGGTCTGTTGTTGTGGTGGACAGTGGTGGGTGAGTGGTGAAACCAATCTTTCCAACTTTAACTTATATAACAGTTAAGCAAATTCACTACCCCACTTGGAGGTACACAATAAGACACAGTCACTTGAAAAGTTTATAGTTCTTTTATTTAGCTCCAGCTATATAATTTAGGTGGCTTCGAAATTCTGATATATTCTTTTTCCCTTCCTTGACAGTCATTCAATTCATATGGTTCTCCTTTCCCCGAGATTCCTGTCGACAACGTACGATTTAAACCCTTGGTTTGACCCACAGGTCATTTTAACTGCTCCTTCCTTCGACACAGACGTTCTTCGACAATTAAACGCACTTACCAATTGTCAAGGATGGGGTAATTCATATTCGTGAATAAGCGGCTAATACAGAATTGATTGGCCTCTAGTTCTTTTTCTCAGTTTTTTCATTATTCTTGATTTTTTTCTCCTTGGGGTGAAATGGAGCGCCCTTCTTGTTCAGTGGACATCTTGTAACCTACCGTGTCGTCATCGTTTTTTTTGTATGACGTGGCGGTCTCTCGAATGTCTTTTCTTTTCTGTCATCCGCATCGAGAGTACGTTTTTCTTCTCCTTATAGTCGGTCCACTATTCCTTTTTATTACGTCATTTTGTCTGTATGTCACAGCTCCTGTGACATATTCACCCCAGGGTCCCTCAAAGAAAAAATGATGTCTAAAGCATCATTCCTCTGGTCCTATCTCTCACAGATCCATAACCTTCCCCTTTCCCCAATCACCCAATACTAACTAACGTGAACTAATTCTTTACAAATTCTAATACTTAAATAATAACATGATTAACTCCTTAATTATCAATTTAACCTACAACTTTAACAAGTTTTACCTTCTTAAATTATATACCACAATCAACACTCAATTATGGTTCAGCCCTCACCTTACTCTCGTTTCTCGTCACGACTGCAATTCAGCCTTTCAACTTTTTCTCGTTTTTCCTAACGACTTGTATTTCTACTAATGACACAACTTTCAAGTCCTCTTTCTCGTCTCACTCCTTACCTCTGTAATCACTCTCCTGTCATTCCGCCTCTGCATCTACGTTTTACCCCTTGCTCATGAGCAGCCTTCAAAGATTCTGTCTCTTTCTCTTTTTTTCTTCTTAATCTTGCTTGCTATCTCATTTCGTTCTTTATGCTCCTCTCACAATTTTACCTTATCTCTAGGTTTCGGAGAAGCCTATCTCCCCACAAGTCTCCACAAGACTTTAGCAATCACCTAAACATCTTTGCTCTCCACACTACCTCTATATCTCTTTCCCTCTCTGGAACTATCTCTCACCAATTACCTTATTCCCTAAATTTCGGAGAATCCCATCTCCGCATAAATCTCAACAAGAGTCTATCACTCGCCGCAGCATCTCTGTGCCCTCGCACTACTTCTTAAACTCGTGCCCTCTCTGGAACTATTTCTCACAATTTACCTTACTCTCTAGGTCCGTCACTCCTCTGTGACTTCCAGTTTACTCATGATTATCGTAACCATTCTTTTGTACATGCCATCTCTCATGGCCCTTCAGACCTTATCGTCTGATCTCTCAGCTCCCTCTTACTTTGCCACCTCTTTTGGCTTCTTCTTCTTCGCACTATATATCCTCGTCATTTTTCATGACCTTTTACCCTACCTTAATTATTCATTATTTTCAACATTTTCATCATTTCAGCTTCTCTACTTCACTTACTCATAACTCCACTATTTTCGCTATAGTGGCCTCCTTGTCCCTACATCTTTCTCACAAAATCTGTGAAACAATTTCTATAATTGTTTCCTCCCTTTTTTCTCTTCTGACTTCGTTCACAATTTGCTTGCTCTATTCTTCTCTGTCGCCTCAAAATCCTTTCGTCATCTAACATTTTCGTCAGAAGCATATCTGTTTCATCTCTTGTTGCTGGAAAGTGTATATAATACCTTTCCTCCAGCAATCTCCATACTACGGATCTACGGAGATTAAAATCAGGCCGTTTTATGATGGCCTCTATCACCCTCTTCAGCTCCACCATATCTGGTTCATCCACTTTAATAATGTTCTTCCTCTTGTCATTTCCCTCTTTTCCCACTTCTTCTCTCAATTTTTCCACCATTTCGCACCTCTCCGTGGGCCATGCTTCTCTCACACGATTCTCTTTATTTGCACCTCTTACATCTTCTTCCGTGTCCTCGTCCTCTGTAAATTCTACTTTATCTGTTCCATCTGACGATTCGCTGTCTGAATAACTTGACTCCGAATTGGAGAGTACATCTCTATCCACTATTTTGATTCCCCAGTAATTAAGTTCCTCCATTACTCTCATTACAAGTCTGCAAATTTCTCCAGTTTTTCCTGATAAGTCTGTATCAAACCTTTTCTCCAGAAATCTCTGTACATACTTTAGTACTACGGTGTCGGGTCTAGCTCTTCTCAGTTCATCCTTTATCGCTTTCTTCATCTAACCGTGCTTGGCTTAGCCACTTTGACGATTTTCTTCATCTTCTCCGAACCACTGTTAACTCTCAGTACTCCCTTCTCTTTTTCCCGCTCTCTAATTTTTGTTTTGTTATAGGCACCATGTGCTGCTAACTCTTCCTCGTCCTCTCTTCTACTATTATTTCTTGAGTTCCTCTCAGCTTCTTCATCTTCTCTGACGCTTCTCATGTCTTCTGAGTTTCTCTCAACCTCTCTTTCTCTCTTGTCTCTTGAGTTTTCCTCAGGTTCGGTACTCTTTATCTCGCCGCTACCTCGACCTCTACTTATAAAATCCTCGCGCTGGGTCCTTTTTGCACTCCGTGGTATCCTAGATGCTCTGACACTGCTACAAATTGATGTGTCTTTGCTGCTATACCTTACTTTCCCGTTTTTCACTGGAATTCTGGATTTTCTTATTTCTCTTCTTCTACTACTACTAATTCCCTCCTCATTTCTATCCTCTCGGCTCTTAATTCGGCACTCATTTCTATCGGTCCTGCCGTCCGTTCTATGTCTCTTAACGTCTTCCTCTTTATTCTTCTTCCCTTCTAAACTCTCAGCCTTTTTATTGGTATAGGCGTAGGGTACCGTTAACTTTTCTTCTAAATATCTTCTAACTTCCCCTTCGTCTTTCTTCTTATTATTATTTTTTCTTTCCCATTCCTTAAATTTTCTATCGATGTAGGCATAAACCGCAGTCCGTTCTCCCTTATTTCTTTCCCTTGTACAATTTTTAATCTCTCTCGCCTTCATCTCAATTGGTGCAATTTCTCTCAATCTTTGGAGACGTCTATCATAATCTGATGAATCATCCGACAATGCGTCAGACTTGTTAGTATCCCCTCCTATGCCTGCAACGCCCAGTATTTTCTGTGTCTCTGAAGTCTTTTCTATCTGATTTTCTAAGTCCCGAGGATCTCTTTGTGGTTTCTGTTTAACCGTGGCCCTCTCTGGTTCCGTATTCTCATTCTCCTCCTCTCTATTCGTCAGAAATCTCCTCTTATATTCCATCAACGGAATATCATCTTCACTCTCCCAATCACCTGTCTGAAATCTCTTCTTATATTCCATCAACGGAATATCATCTTCACTCTCCCAATCACCTGTCAGAAATCTCCTCTTATACTCGTTCAACGGAATATCATCTTCACTCTCCCAATCATCCTTTCTTCCTTCGACCTCTCTTCTACTATTCTGGTGCTCTTTATTTTCCGTTCTCTTTTCTGTTTCAGAATTTGTTTTTGTCTTGTTCCTACCCGTTTCCATTCCTACTCTAGTATTTAGATTACTAAAAGGGTTTTCCATCAACGAATAACCTTCTGGATTCCTTTCTTCACTATCGATATCTGGTGTCGTTACAAGGGTGGCTCTCCTTCCTTGCTTTTCTCTTTCTCCCATGCTGGGCTCTCCAATCCATGGTCTATAGTCATCTCTCCGTAGTTGTTGAACGTGAGCTTTCGTTGTGTGATTCAATTTCTCATTCCATATCCTATAATTAATTAAGGTTGTCCTTTCCAGAATAACGTAACCTTTTATCCATTGGTTATCAAATTTAGTGGGGCGCACATGCTTCTTATAGTAAACTCTGTCACCTGGCTGAAACTCTTGTAACTTAGCCTTTTTATCCGCATAACGTTTTTGCCTCTCAAACTCTCTCTTTAATCGGTTTGTTACAAATTTATAGGCCTTGTGCTTTTCTTGTAATATAATCTCAGTGAAATCCTCTCCATAATATTTTCTCCTGTCTTTAAGTATCCGTTCGATCGGAAAGATGGGATCTCGCCCGTACAGCAGATAGAACGGCGACATCCCCCTACTCTCACTTACATTAAACCTAATTGCTTCCATGGCTTGTGTCAAGACTAAATCCCAGTTCTCTGTATTCCCCTGACTTATTTTGCTGATGACATCATTTATGGTGCCATGCATGCGTTCATTCATCCCATTTCCCTGAGGTCGATAGAAATTTGTAGTAATATGCTTTATTCCTAGTTGTTTTACATTCGGTGAAATGGATTTTCCAAAAACGCTCTCCCATTATCGGTAAGAATAACTTCCGGACATCCATGTCTCGGAATGATCTCGGTAACCAATATCCGAGTAATCGTAAGTGATGTCCCATCCTTAACAGCAAAACATTCTGGCCAACCGGTATATAAGTCCAAGAAGTGTAGTATCATGGAATTTCCTTCGGCTGTTCGAGGATACGGCCCAGATAAATCTATACTAATTTTCTGCATCGGATAATGGGGTCTATCCATCTCCTGAAGTGGACATTTGATGGGTTTCATTTTCCTCAGCTTACAAATCTCACAATTTCCCACATATTCCGTTATCATTTTGTTCATACCTGGCCAGATATATCTCCGCTTAATAACATCTAAAGTTTTATCTCTACCAACATGTCCATTGTCATCATGATATTGGTTCACGATCATTTTTGTCAACTGTTCTGGAATATACTTTCGCCACCCATTTTCATAGTCCTTCCTTGCATAATACACTTGTCCGTCCTCTGGCCATATAAAGAAGTTTTCTACTTCCTCAGGATTCTTTACTTATTCCCAATCCGGTAACTTGATTTTTAACTATAATTTGACTAAACAAAATACCATTTACCACTTGCGTAATTAATGAACCATCCTAAGTTAATTCTAACTACACACACAATGGTATTAATCGTTCCTCTCTAGCAAGGTTAATCAAGTCTAACACAGTCTTGATCCTCAATAGGTCTCGATCCGTGATGCAGCTGTCTAGAAATTTCAATACGCAAGGTTGAACAATAGATCTGGGATGCAGTCGTCTGTAATTTTCTAATACGCAGCGTTGAATAATCGATCCGAGATGAAGCCGTCTGTAACGTTCAAGCACGCAGGGTTGGACAATCGATTTGAGATGAAGCCGACTGTAACGTTCAAACACGCAGGGTTGAACAATCGATCGGAGATGAAGCCGACTGTAACGTTCAAGCACGCAGGGTTGAACAATCGATCTGAGATGAAGCCGTCTGTAACGTTCAAGCACGCAGGGTTGAACAATCGATTGGAGATGAGGCCGACTGTAACGTTCAAGCACGCAGGGTTGAACAATCGATTTGAGATGAAGCCGTCTGTAACGTTCCAGCACGCAGGGTTGAACAATCGATCCGAGATGAAGCCGACTGTAATTTTCAGCCACGTAGAGTTAAACCTTGATATGTAACGTAGCCGTCAGTAAGTTTCAGCCACGTAGAGTCAACCTTGATATGTAACGTAGCCGTCTGTAGTTTTCAGCCACGTAGAGTTAAACCTTGATATGTAACGTAGCCGTCAGTAGTTTTCAGCCACGTAGAGTCAAACCTTGATATGTAACGTAGCCGTCAGTAGTTTTCAGCCACGTAGAGTCAACCTTGATATGTGTCGTGAAACATTCTAAATCCACATATATAAATTAAAAGGTAACTGTAAAGCCTAACACATAAATTCAATAAAAGGAAAGAGAAATGGTAAAAGTACAGTGCTGTCACAATGGCGTACAAAAAATCCCCTTGTTGTCTACTTCGTCTGCAAATTGTAACGTTTCACGTTGACAGTAAAAAGCCTACTGCATCACTACACGCTTTCTACAATAAAACGTGTACTGCATTTCTAAGAAAACCTTGAGCTAGGCACCCTGCGTAATGACCTAAATTAATACTTCCATTAATTTCATTTTATACACGGCGTGATGAAAAGACAGATGAACTTAGGATAGAGAGAAGGGAGGGCTGAAAGCAGGAACGCATGCCACACTAAACACGCGTCTCGCGATATACAATTAATGCCACCCACCCCTAGCGTAAGGCCAGAAGCAATAACTTTTTTTCAGATAGACAGTGATAAAAAAACACTACCCATACGAGAGTTAGGTTTAAAAAACCTGAAAAATGCTTATTGGGAAACATGACATTATACTGGTTTACGTTTGAAAGCCTGACAGTACCCAGACACCACGTCGTATCGAAGTGAACAGGAGGTAGAAGAAAATGCACATTTTGAACGCAGTCACCTAGCTCCCTTAAATTTATATAGTTTGGGTTCCTTAGGACTTGCTGACAAAGAATATGTTAAACGTTACGCAAATAGTCTAGGAATTAACAAATTATAGCCAAAATAAAATGGTGGTGCTGTCAGACAACACCAAAATCAGAATTGCGCAGTGGCAGGTTTTGAAACCACCATTGTACGGGAAATAGGCCAACATGTTACCTCCTATTTGATTGGATAGAAATAAATGTAAGGCTAAATACGATTAGTCGGACTATAAATACCATTTTTTGTTGTTAGGGGAGACGGAAGGAAGGGTACTTTTTTTCAAACGCTTCGGTAGACATGGCCCGATTGGTTAGACCCGCCAATATAGTCAATTAGGAGCGTCAGGTCAGTGCCACACTTTAAAATAAACTTACTAAGAACCAGTGCGTTGAGAGCCAGATCATATTTTTCTAAATAAAAGTCTGGGACAGAGGCAGATCGGAATTTGTGCCATAATTGTGCCATTATTCATCGCCAGTCAACGTATCTGTGTATTATTTCCATGAATTGTGGTAAGCTTGATATATTCGATATCTTTTTAATGAAAATTGAATGTAAATTGATAATTTATGTCTGTATATGTGTGTGGTTCAGTAGCCAACATGAGGCAAAGCCTAAATATTGCTCCAACCTGAACAGGAGGTGTCGGAGAAAAGTAAAACTGCATGGAATTGCCAAACAGTACACTGACACCTATCTTATTGACTAGAAGGAACTAATGCTGGAATTGCAGAGGCGTAGTAACCATTAGAGAGGAGTATACTGGTGTAAATTGTTTCAGATTAAGATAGCAGTTGGCCTACCGCTCTGAACTCAGTGTTTGTTCTGTATTGTGTTCAGTGTAGAAATAGATTATAAATTAGATCTGAAGTAGGAGGTACAACCTTCTTGTTTCAGGGACTGTGGTCCTAGTTATTGAAGCAGCCCTTGGTCTGAGTTTTGCTGAAATCCAGAGGCTGACAGCATACTCCTTGGTCCAGATAGCGACCAGTGAGGTGCCTCTAGAACACAGGAAGCAATCGAGCAGAGGAGTCTTTTCCTGCCGCCATCACGAAAGTTAAGCTTCTGTGGCCAGAGTAGCTCAACATTATGTGCCCCCTCAAAAATTGACATTTTGTTAACCACAGAGGGACAATTAATGGGTTCAAATGACAGGAACTGTGAAAGTTTCCCAATACTATTTCCCCGATAATCAAACACTTGAAGTCATGATGAAAAACAACAACCAAGCTTGAACACAACCAGTATTACCTCATATTACTACTGCACAAATTACACACATAGAATAATAATAATAAACTATGTCAATACAAAGTTCATATATATAAACTGTGTAAATAATACTTGTAATTACATTTGATTGTGATTCCTGGTTCACTGTGTAGTTGAATCAGGATATCCATTATTGACAAGAATTAATAAATATATTTTTTAAACATAATCAACTGACTCATTTAAGATAGTCTTAGAGAGTGTTATATGTGTGTGAGTGTCACAGTGTTGTAAAGTGTTGTAGAATAAATTAAATTGTTTATCTGTCTGTTGTTGTTGTGACTTACACTTCATCATTTTCATAACCCTAGACATTTAACGTAGTCATCACACTATTCCAGAATAATTCTGACTGAGGTAAAAATGTGGTAGCAAGTAAGGTCATCTGTAAATACACCACACTTATTAGATACAGATACCTTCACAGCTGATCTCAGTCAGTACACTAAGTCCCCTATAAATATTTATAACATCCGACTTTACCACATATATTGGGGTCCTGTCCGGGATTTTGAATCTTTCCCTATTATAAATATTGGGGGTAATTCACTTCAGGGAATAATAAAAATTAAAAAGGTATCCTTGGGTGAGAACAAATAACGTTGAGCTCTCAGTGCCTGTGGTTGTTATTGGCTATTTAGTTAGAAATTGTATTGTTTAGTTAGACATTTTATACATTTACCTGTTAGAAAATGGCGGACCTGGCCAAATTTCGATCTGCTGCTGTGCAGACTGCGAAAGAGTTAGGAATGGACGGGCAAATTATGATTGCTTATGTCACTGCTGAGTTACGGAAACAACATCAAATGAACAAACTTTGCTGCGGGATGGACATTCGGAGTATGTGGCTCGTATGACTGTCAGTGGTGAAAGCCGAAAGGAAGCCACTGACATGAAAACGGATGCCCTGACCGCAAAACAGGATACAAGAATAGGATTTTGGAATGTCAGGACAATGTACGAGACAGGTAAACTAAGACAGGTCACGGCAGAAATGAGAAACTATAGGTTACACATCCTGGGGATAAGTGAGAGCAGATGGACAGGGGCAGGAAAAGTTAAAACAGCAACAGGAGAAACAGTACTTTACTCTGGAAGAGAGGATGGACAGCACAGTGAAGGCGTAGCCATTATTCTACAGAAAGGGATAGAAAGGACATTACTGGAATGGAAACCCATCAACAACAGACTGATACGATTGAGATTGAGAGGGAGATTCACCAACACTACAATAATACAATGCTACGCACCAACAAATGATAGCGATGAGGAGGTCAAGGATGAATTCTATCAACAACTGCAGAAAGAAATGGAAGACACACCTAGATATGATCTTGTTATAGTAATGGGAGACCTCAATGCGAAAGTTGGTACACACAATACATATAATGAAAGAACAATGGGGAAATGCGGCAGCGGAACAGCAAACGAAAATGGGGATAAGCTAATAAGTTTCTGTAGCATTAACAACCTGGTCATTGGAGGAACACTTTTCCCACATAAGGAAATTCACAAGTTAACATGGGAATCACCAAATGGTCGGGACAGAAACCAGATAGACCACATCATGGTTAACGGTAGATGGAGACATGCATTACAAGATGTGAAGGTAAGAAGAGGTGCAGATGTGGGAAGTGATCACCATTTAGTAGTAGCAAAACTGAAAGTGAAACTAAGAAGGGCTGGACCAACTGTAACTACACAGAAAAGGTTTGACATCAGCAAATTGAAGGACCCCCTTACCAGAAAAGCTTTTGTGGGCGACATTAAGAAACGATATCAATTTGCCAAAAGCCAGGAAAAGACATTGACTGATGATATAGACCAGAATTTCAACACCATTTCAACAGTATATAAGGAAAGTAGCAAATCATGCTTAGGATTCCAGGAAAGGAAGAAGCAAGACTGGATAACACCAGAAACACTAAACACCATAAAGATGAGAAAGGAAATGAAAAGAAAGAAAACAGAAGCGAAGTCCCCCAGGTTAAAGCAACTATATAGCGAACAGTACAGCCAGCTGGACAGGGAAGTTAAACGCCAAACCCGAGCCAACAAAAGGAATTTCCTAGACGATCTTGCAAAACAGGCAGAAGAGGCAGCACTGAGAAATGAACAAAGCACAGCGGAAAACAAGGTGCAAACAATATTACATTAGTAAGAGATAAGCAAGGAAATCTCATCAAGACAGCAGAGGGACAGGAAACAAGATGGGCAGAGCACTTCATAGAAACTCTGAACAAGGAAATACCAGAGACACAATTGAATGTTCCTGAGGCTGAAAACGATCTAGATGTAAATACAGACATTCCACGAAAAGAAGAAATCATCACAGCAATCAAAGGGTTAAAGAACGGTAAAGCTCCGGGCCATGATAACTTAAATGCAGAGCTATTTAAGACAGACCCTGAGCTAGCAGCAGAACTATTAGAACCACTATTTGCACAAGTGTGGAAAACGGGGACAACACCATCAGAGTGGAACAAAGGAATAATTGTCAAATTGCCCAAAAAGGGAGATCTTGCAGACTGCAATAATTGGAAAGGAATCACTCTTCTCTCAGTTCCCAGCAAAATACTAGGCAGGATAATTATACAGAGAATTTCAAAGGCAGTAGACTACAAACTGAGGAAAGAACAAGCAGGATTTAGAAAGAACAGAAGATGTGTAGACCATATATTCACTCTCAGGAACATTATAGAGCAGTGCTCAGAATGGCAAAGACAGCTTTACATAAATTTTGTTGATTTTGAAAAGGCTTTTGACAGCATACATAGGGACAGTTTATGGAAAATACTGAGGGCTTATGGAATTCCAAGCTGCATAGTGGCAATCATAAAAAGCCTCTATGCCAACTTTACGTGTAGTGTTGGGCAGAGCAACCTAACCTTCGAGGTGAAGACAGGAGTACGACAGGGATGCCCCTTATCAACCACTCTTTTTTTAACAGTCATAGACTGGGTGATGCGCCAGACAACAGAGGGCAGTCCAAGAGGAATAAGATGGACTACATGTTCTACATTGGAAGATCTGGAATATGCAGATGACATTGCACTGCTGGCACATTCACATCAACATATCCAGGAAAAAACGGATAGACTTAATAAATTTAGCCAGCAGGTGGGCTTGAACATCAATTTAAAGAAGTCTGAGGTCATGACGCTCAATGTGAGCAACCCTGAGCCCATATCAGTAAGGAATCAGCAATTGGTACAGACAGATACCTTCACATACCTAGGAAGCATAGTAACACCAGACGGTGGGGCAGGCAAAGACATCAACATCAGAATGAATAAGGCAAGAACAGCCTTCTTTAGCCTAAATAACATCTGGAAGTCCTCCCAATACAGCACAAGCACAAAATTAAGATTATACCAGAGTTGCGTGCTTTCTGTGCTTCTCTATGGTGCGGAATGCTGGAGAGTCACAGAGAAGGAAATGTCAAAATTGTCCTCTTTTCACACAACATGCCTAAGAAAAATTCACCGCATCTTTTGGCCGAATACCATCACCAACCAAGATCTGCTTACTCGTAGCAAGCAAGAGGACATGCACACCATCATAGCTGGCAGACGCTGGAGCTGGGTTGGTCATGTCCTCAGAAGAGACCCCAATGCCATCACAAGAACAGCTATGCTTTGGACCCCTGAAGGAAAGCGAAAGAGAGGCCGACCAAAAACAACTTGGCGGAGGACTGTGGAGGCTGAGATGCAAAGAATGAACCAGAGTTGGGGCACTGTACGAAGGATGGCCACCGACCGTGTAAAGTGGAATCAATTTGTTGTTGCCCTACAAGACGCCACTAGGCGTGATGGCCACTGACTGCTTTGACGGTCGGTGGTTAAGGATCGAAGAAGAAGATGTCACTGCTGAATGTGACAAATATATTGAACGTGAGGAAAGAAGATTTGAGGCTGAAAGAAAGTTAGAAGTTGAAAAAGAAATTAAGAGGTTGCAGATTGAGGCTGAGGCTAAGAGGTTGCAGATTGAGGCTGAGGCTAAGAAATTGGAGGCAGAAAGAGAAGACAAAAGATTGGCTGCAGAAAGGGATGCCGAGGAAAGAAGACAGGCTGCAGAAAGGGAAGACAAGCGATTAGCTGCAGAAAGGGAAGCAGAAGATAAAAGATTACAAAGGGAACATGAGTTACGACTAAGGGAGTTTGAGTTTCAAGGCCATGCTCCTGAAAATGGTGCCAGTCCCTTTACCTCCGATGCTATTGCTAGTCAGGAAGCCTCAGCCTCAGCTATGAACTTTCATTTAGATCATTTTGTTGAGAAAGACGATGATATTGAGAGCTATCTAAATAGATATGAACTATTAGCTACCAAGTATGGGTTAGAGAGAGAAAGGTGGAGCTTAAAGTTATCTCAAGGGCTTCGTGGGGCAGCTTATGAAGTTTTTGCCAAAATGAGCAGAGGTGATCAAGAAAATTATGACATGCTAAAGCAGGCTCTTTTGTTAAGATATGAAAAGAACGCAGAATTTTATAGAAAAAAATTTAGGAATGCTAAACTACTGTCAGGTGAAACCTATCACCAGTTCTCTGCACGGATAGAGACATACTTGGAGAAATGGACTTCTCTGGGGAAACCCAAGATCTTAAGGAAATGATCCTTATAGAACAATTAAGAGAGTCCATGGCTCCAGACCTGAGAAAGTTTCTCATGGAACAAGGTGCAGAGAGGCTGGGTGAGTTACTAAATGTTGCAGAAAGGTATCAAGCAGCTCAGGCAGAGGTATCAGGTAATAAAAAGAAACAGGGGGATAATTTTAAGGCACCACAGAACTTTAATAAATTTGATCCTAGAGATCAAAACAAAAGTAAGCACCAGTTTGATAGGCCACGGTATGACAATAAAAATAAAACCCCACAATTCGAGGAAAGGAAATATGATGAAAGAAAATCTTTCAACCAAGGAAAGAGATGGTGTAAAAATTGTAAGATGAACAATCATGACACTGACCATTGTAGAAGGAAACCTCCTCATTGTGCTGCTATGACATCTGGAAAAAAGGGAAAAAAGGTCAAACCTGAGGAACTACAGGAACCATACCACCCCCCAGTGTGTGAAGATGTCATCTGTAATGGTGTCACCATAAGGTGTTTATATGATACAGGTTTAAATTATGATTCCGTTGTGAGTTCTCACCTGGTGCAGGCAGATCAATACACCACAGAAACAGTGGAGATTCAAACTGCAACCAAGGATGTAGCTACCATGACACTTCCCGTCGCCCGGATAAAGGTGAAAACGCGATATGTGGAAGGAATCATAAAAGCAGCAGTGATAAATGAGCCAATCTACCCTCTGATATTGGGGTGTAGATATGTCTTCTTGGGGAATCCCAAGAGACCTGTGATATTGGCAACAGTGCAGACCAGATCACAGTCTAAAAAGGAGGAGGATAATCCAATAAATACTCATCCAGATGAGATGAGGAAGGCACAGGCGGAGGACAAGACACTCAAGCCGTGTTTCAAGAAGTTGCCTAAATCTCATACACCTCCAGGCAAGGGAGAATTTTATATGAAGAACAAACTGATTTATAGGAAGGCTGGATCTGAACCCAATGGTCACGGACAGCTGGTCCTTCCCACTTCATATAGGACTAAAGTGTTGGAACTAGGGCATGCGATTCCCTTCAGTGGTCATATGGGGATCAGCGCAACAGGACAGCGAATAGCTTGTCACTATTTCTGGCCAGGAATAACTGAAGATATCAAACGATATGTAAAATCCTGTCCAGAGTGCCAACGAGTAGCACCTAAGCATTGGACTGCACCAGCAACTCTGGGGGAAATGCCCATAGTGGGAACACCCTTTGAGAGAGTTGCCGTGGATCTTGTGGGACCTCTCACTCGAACTAAGAGAAGGAACAGCTACATTCTGACTCTGGTGGATACTTGTTCTATGTGGGGAGAGGCGGTAGCCCTGTCATCGATTGATTCTAAGCATGTGGCAGAGGCATTACTCACAATTTTCCCCAGGTTAGGCTTTCCCAATCAAATCTTAACTGATAATGGCTCTCAGTTCAAGGGGAAACTAACAGAAGAAGTTTTCAGGATCTTCCAGGCCAAACACTTCCATTGTAGTGTGTACCATCCCCAAGGGAACGGCCAAGTGGAAAGATTTAATGGCACGTTGATGTCGATCCTGAGAAAGTTGGCACACGAAAAACCAGATACATTGGACCAGTACCTTCACGCCGCCCTCTTTGCTTATCGGGAGGTACCCCATAGTTCAACCGGTATGGCCCCGGCAACATTATTATTTGGAAGGCCAATAAAAGGTCCACTTGAAGCGCTGTTAAGAACGTGGACTGATGAAAAGGCAGAGGAAAATATTACATCCTCATACCAATATGTGAATGAGCTGACCACTCGTTTAAAAACTGGCTGGAAACTTGCCAATGAAAATTTGAGACAAGCCAGGAAGAAACATGCTGCCTATTTCAACAGGAAGGCTAAAGACAGAGATTTGGCTGTGGGAGAGAAGGTACTGCTTCTTCTCCCCGGTAGTCAGAATAAGTTACAAATTGGATGGCAAGGTCCATATACAGTTCTAGAGAAGGTGTCTAGAACAAATTATAAGATAGATAAGAAGGGGAAAGAAAAAATCTATCATGTGAATCTCCTGAAGAAATATTTGGAAAGAGAACATCAGGAAGAGACACACTTGTTGACCTTGTCCATTGCCATGGAGATGAAAAAGGAACCACTTTCATCATTTGAATATCCATTACATCCCTGTGAGACAGCGGCACAGGTGAAAATCAGTACACATTTAACGAAAAATCAGAAAGAGAGAGTGCAACAGGTTCTAGATAATCATCATCATCATCTCAGCCCGTAACCCGTCATGGGTCGTAGGGGTGCCATGGTGGAAGCATCAGCAGACAGGGTCCTCCACTGCTCTCTATCCTCAGCAATGCGTACAAGTGTGGAAAAACCGTGTCCTGCCCATTCTTTGATGTTATCAGCCCAGGATTTTCTCTGCCTTCCTCTTCTCCGTTTACCTTCGACTGTTCCCTGAAGGATCGTTTTCGAAAGGGAGTCATGACGAGTTACATGCCCAAACCAGGCAAGCTTTCGACGTTTCACTGTTGACAAAAGTGGTTCTTGGTGGCCTGCATAGGTGTTTATCTTCTCTCTAACATAGACATTTGTTTTGTGCTCTTTATAGCAAATGCGCAAAATTCTTCTATAACATTTATGCTCGAAAGCCTGAATCCTTCGCTCCGTATCTGCAGTGAGTGTCCAGCTCTCACACCCATACAAGAGAATAGATAATACAAGTGATTTTTATAATTTGATCTTCACAGGAAAACTGATGTTACTTTTCCAGATCACATTCAACCTTGTCATGGCAGCTGAGGCCATCTCAAGTCTTGTCTTGATTTCTTTAATTGATCTTCCATCACTGCATATAGTGGACCCGAGATATTTAAAGGTGTTAACGTCTTCTAACGTTTGCCCATTTAACGTAATGTTGGTCGCAACATGTTTCTTATGGCTATTCACCAATATCTTGCTTTTTTCTATATTAATTTCCATCCCATACGTTCTTGTTACTTTCTCCAGTCTAGAGGTAAGGTCTTGAAGTTCTGATTCTGATCCAGCTATCAGATCAATATCATCAGCAAAACGTAGGTTGCACAGAGGTCGGCCTCCAATCGATATGGTTGATTTATAATCGTAGAGAGCCTCTTGCATAATATGTTCTAGATAAATATTAAAGAGCACCTGGGACAGGATACATCCCTGCCGAACTCCTACAGTTGTTTTGAAAAATTCTCCAATGTCGTTGCTTGCAAAAACAGCACTGCTTGCGTCCTTGTATAGTGCTTCAATGATATCTATGATGTTGGTATCAAAATTGAATTTTCTCATTACTTGCCATAAGCCTTCATGCCAGACTCGATCGAAGGCTTTTGTGAAATCGATGAAGTTATGGTATAAATCGTGTTGATGTTGGAGATGTTTTTCGATAAGTAATCTAATATTGAAGATTTGTTCTGAGGTACTTCTTTTTGGTCTAAAGCCAGCCTGTTCCTCTGACAAGATTTCTTCTGATTTCTGTTTTATTCTGTTCAAAAGTATCCTTAACATCACCTTACTTGGATGACTAATAAGGCTAATGGTTCTGTAGTTCTTGCACATTTTTAGATTTCCTTTCTTTGGAAGCGGTATTACTAATGACTGCGTCCATTCTTTTGGCCATTTTTTTGTACTCCATATCTTCTGGCAAATTGTTGTCATGATTTTTACTATATCTGGTCCTCCATATTTCAAGAGCTCTGCTGGGATATTATCCACACCCGGTGACTTCCCTCCTTTCATCGAACATATAGCCTCTTCCACTTCTTCCCGTAATATTGCTGCATTTCCGAGTTCCCTGTTTTCGCACTTAATGTTGTTTAATATGCCTAAGTTAGTGTCAAGTTTACAGTTATATAATTCTTTACAATATTCTGTCCATCTTCTCATTACAGCTGTTTTTTCATTGAGCAGAGCCCCATTGCTATCTTCTATGACAGTTACCCTGGGCTGTTGGGGTTTTGATAGTTTTCTTAATGTGTCAAAAGCTGCCTTGCTGTTACCTTTTATTAGCCCCGTATTAATGGACTCACATTGATCAGCTACCCATTTTTCTTTGGCCTGTTTCATTTTCTTCCTAATATTTTTATTCACCATACTGTATTGCCATGCTGCTTCAGGAACCTCTTTCTTAACCTTTTTCATTTCTCGCCGTGTATCACATAACTTCAGAATGTCATCTGTAACCCATGGTTTGTTTATTTTCTTTCTTTTACCAAGTATTTCTGTTGCTGATTCAATGAGCACGTCTTTCATGTTCTCTGTGATTGAGTTGATATCATCCTCCAAAAAGTTGAGAGCTGCGAATTTTCCTCCAACAGTTGCCTCAAAGATTCCCGCGATTTCTGGATCTTTCAGTTTGTCTAAATTGAATCTTAACTGAGAACATCTGTTTTGATTATAGTTCTTTTTAAGTTTAAGCTTGAGCGTCATCAATACCATGTCGTGATCACTACCAATGTCGGCGCCAGGAAAAGTCCTAGTCTTGGCTTTATTAATACTGGACTTGAATCTTTTGGATACAAGAATAAAATCAATTTGGCCATGTATCTCAGTTTTTGGGGCATGCCACGTTGTTCTTCTTGATAACTTATGAGGAAATAGTGTATTTGCAATGGTTAGTTTATAGTTGCTGGCAAATTCTAGTAGCCTTAGTCCTCGATCGTTAGTTTCACCTGTCCCAAATCTCCCCACTGTACCAGCCCAGTGACCATATGCATCTGGCCCTATTTTAGCATTCCAATCACCTAACACGATGAGAAGATCTTTCTTTGGAATTTTCTTAATTGCTTCATCCAGATTGTCATAAAATGTATCAATTGCTTCATCCTCATAGTCAGTAGTGGGGGCATATACCTGTATGATGGAGATGTTCTTTGGATGTGCTGCAATACGAATGGTGATAAGCCTGCTATTTATTGGGGTGCAGCTGATGACAGAGTTCAATCTATCTTTATGTACGATAAAACCTACTCCATGCTGATGTTTAGACTCATCTCCACTAAACCAAATTTTGTGACCATCATCCGTTATTGATTCACCTAATCCTGTCCATCTGACTTCTGCTAGGCCCAGGATGTCCCACGAGTATCTAACAAGTTCATGTGTTAGTTCTTTGACTTTTCCACACGCATATAGCGTGCGTACATTCCAAGTTCCAACAACAAAACTTTCTCTTGGAAGTTTCAAAACAGGTGTTTTTACCCCATTCGCTGACTTATCACTCTCAAGGGGCAATGAGAGCGCGGTCGTTGTTAATCCGGGCATCGGCCGATCCGGCAAATTATTACTGAGTTGACTTTCCATCATAGCATTTCAGTGGGCAAGAGGTTTGCTTGGCGGTGCCCATCTCCTCTCCAAGTATCCTTGCAGGTACATACAAAAATGTACCTGGAGCAGTAACAATAGCCCTCAATAAATCTGTAATGTTTTGAAACACTGTCCGATCGACACATCACAAAACCGCCATCTTGGCTACTTGTATCAACACAAACAGCCTAGATAATCATACAGAGGTGTTAACGGACCGACCGGGGCATACAAACTTATTGGAATATGATATGAAACTGATAGACCCCACACCTGTCTGTATGAAACCCTATTCGATTCCTTTTGCTAAGGAGGAAGCTTTGAAGGAAGAGATAGACTATTTGTTGAAAGAAGGAATTATTTCACACAGTGAATCTTCGTATAGTTCCAGTGTTGTACTCTTAAGGAAACCCTCTGGAGAACATAGACTCTGTATAGATTACAGGAGACTGAATGCTATTACAGAAGGACAGGTGGATCCATTGCCGGATACAAATCAGTTGTTTGCCAGGCTAAATAAAGCTAAATATTTCTCAAAAGTGGATCTGAGTAAAGGATACTATCAGATTCCAGTAAAGCCTGAGGTTAGGCCATACCTAGCTTTTAGTACCTCAGAGGGACACTATGAGTTTAACAGATTGCCATTTGGATTGAAGAATGCGCCTAGTGTCTTCTCTAGAATGATGAGAAAATTATTGGACCCTCTGAATAACCCAGCATCACAAATTTCATGGATGATATCCTTATAGCAACAGAAACATTTGAGGAACACATTGACTCTCTGAACATGCTGTTTAATCGACTTAGAGAAGCGAATTTAACAGCCCGACCAACCAAATGTTGCGTTGGATGTAAAGAATTAGAATTCTTGGGACACACAGTTTATCAGGGAAACATGACCCCTGACCCCAAGAATTTAGAGAAACTAAAGAAAGCCCCGGGACCACAAACCAAGAAAGACGTGAGATCCTTTGTCTCATTATGTGGTTTCTACCAAAAGTATATCAAAAACTTTAATTCCATATGTGCACCGTTAACTGATTTGACCCGTAAAGGAAATCCAGACCGAATTACATGGACACTACAATGTGAATTAGCTTACCAGGAATTGAAGGAAAAGCTCACAAGCAAACCTATTTTGAAATTACCTGACTTAAGTCAAGAATTCATTGTAAGGACGGATACCAGTAATATTGGGTTAGGTGCGACACTGCTACAGAAATCAGATGCATTGGATGGGGAATTAAGCCCAGTGGCATATGCTAGCAGAACGTTGAATAAAGCTGAAACCAATTACTCAACTAGCGAAAAAGAATGTCTTGCAGTAATATGGGCGATAAAGAAATTCAATATTTATCTGTATGGGAAGGCATTTAAGTTGCAAACGGATCACAAACCCTTGTCGTTTCTAGCGCAGGCTAGACATGAAAATTCTAGATTACTCCGTTGGTCATTACTGATGCAGCCATTTGAGTTTTGCATAGAGTATATATCTGGAAAGAAAAATCTGGGAGCGGATTTTTTAAGCCGCCATCCGTGTGATGAGAATCACCGTAAGCCCCAGAAATAATAATAAATTTCTCTATGTGTATATAGAATTATAGACTGACATATAACGTCTGTTTTAAGAGGG
Source organism: Oreohelix idahoensis (assembly GCA_024509875.1). Taxonomy (NCBI): domain Eukaryota; kingdom Metazoa; phylum Mollusca; class Gastropoda; order Stylommatophora; family Oreohelicidae; genus Oreohelix; species Oreohelix idahoensis. Next base: position 672,780 of record JAMPIV010018449.1, read on the forward strand.
GAGAATTTGTCGTGAAACATTCTAAATCCACATATATAAATTAAAAGGTAACTGTAAAGCCTAACACATAAATTCAATAAAAGGAAAGAGAAATGGTAAAAGTACAGTGCTGTCACAATGGCGTACAAAAAATCCCCTTGTTGTCTACTTCGTCTGCAAATTGTAACGTTTCACGTTGATAGTAAAAAGCCTACTGCATCACTACACGCTTTCTACAATAAAACGTGTACTGCATTTCTAAGAAAACCTTGAGCTAGGCACCCTGCGTAATGACCTAAATTAATACTTCCATTAATTTCATTTTATACACGGCGTGATGAAAAGACAGATGAACTTAGGATAGAGAGAAGGGAGGGCTGAAAGCAGGAACGCATGCCACACTAAACACGCGTCTCGCGATATACAATTAATGCCACCCACCCCTAGCGTAAGGCCAGAAGCAATAACTTTTTTTCAGATAGACAGTGATAAAAAAACACTACCCATACGAGAGTTAGGTTTAAAAAACCTGAAAAATGCTTATTGGGAAACATGACATTATACTGGTTTACGTTTGAAAGCCTGACAGTACCCAGACACCACGTCGTATCGAAGTGAACAGGAGGTAGAAGAAAATGCACATTTTGAACGCAGCCACCTAGCTCCCTTAAATTTATATAATTGGGTTCCTTAGGACTTGCTAACAAAGAATATGTTAAACGTTACGCAAATAGTCTAGGAATAAACAAATTATAGCCAAAATAAAATGGTGGTGCTGTCAGACAACACCAAAATCAGAATTGCGCAGTGGCAGGTTTTGAAACCACCATTGTACGGGAAATAGGCCAACATGTTACCTCCTATTTGATTGGATAGAAATAAATGTAAGGCTAAACACGATTAGTCGGACTATAAATACTATTTTTTGATGTTAGGGGAGACGGAAGGAAGGGTACTTTTTTTCAAACGCTTCGGTAGACATGGCCCGATTGGTTAGACCCGCCAATATAGTCAATTAGGAGCGTCAGGTCAGTGCCACACTTTAAAATAAACTTACTAAGAACCAGTGCGTTGAGAGCCAGATCATATTTTTCTAAATAAAAGTCTGGGACAGAGGCAGATCGGAATTTGTGCAATAATTGTGCCATTATTCATCGCCAGTCAACGTATCTGTGTATTATTTCCATGAATTGTGGTAAGCTTGATATATTCGATATCTTTTTAATGAAAATTGAATGTAAATTGATAATTTATGTCTGTATATGTGTGTGGTTCAGTAGCCAACATGAGGCAAAGCCTAAATATTGCTCCAACCTGAACAGGAGGTGTCGGAGAAAAGTAAAACTGCATGGAATTGCCAAACAGTACACTGACACCTATCTTATTGACTAGAAGGAACTAATGCTGGAATTGCAGAGGCGTAGTAACCATTAGGGAGGAGTATACTGGTGTAAATTGTTTCAGATGAAGATAGCAGTTGGCCTACCGCTCTGAACTCAGTGTTTGTTCTGTATTGTGTTCAGTGTAGAAATAGATTATAAATTAGATCTGAAGTAGGAGGTACAACCTTCTTGTTTTAGGGACTGTGGTCCTAGTTATTGAAGCAGCCCTTGGTCTGAGTTTTGCTGAAATCCAGAGGCTGACAGCATACTCCTTGGTCCAGATAGCGACCAGTGAGGTGCCTCTAGAACACAGGAAGCAATCGAGCAGAGGAGTCTTTTCCTGCCGCCATCACGAAAGTTAAGCTTCTGTGGCCAGAGTAGCTCAACATTATGTGCCCCCTCAAAAATTGACATTTTGTTAACCACAGAGGGACAATTAATGGGTTCAAATGACAGGAACTGTGAAAGTTTCCCAATACTATTTCCCCGATAATCAAACACTTGAAGTCATGATGAAAAACAACAACCAAGCTTGAACACAACCAGTATTACCTCATATTACTACTGCACAAATTACACACATAGAATAATAATAATAAACTATGTCAATACAAAGTTCATATATATAAACTGTGTAAATAATACTTGTAATTACATTTGATTGTGATTCCTGGTTCACTGTGTAGTTGAATCAGGATATCCATTATTGACAAGAATTAATAAATATATTTTTTAAACATAATCAACTGACTCATTTAAGATAGTCTTAGAGAGTGTTATATGTGTGTGAGTGTCACAGTGTTGTAGAATAAATTTAATTGTTTATCTGTCTGTTGTTGTTGTGACTTACACTTCATCATTTTCATAACCCTAGACATTTAACGTAGTCATCACACTATTCCAGAATAATTCTGACTGAGGTAAAATGTGGTAGCAAGTAAGGTCATCTGTAAATACACCACACTTATTAGATACAGATACCTTCACAGCTGATCTCAGTCAGTACACTAAGTCCCCTATAAATATTTATAACATCCCACTTTACCACAATATGTAACGTAGCCGTCTGTAGTTTTCAGCCACGTAGAGTTAAACCTTGATATGTAACGTAGCCGTCAGTAGTTTTCAGCCACGTAGAGTCAACCTTGATATGTAACGTAGCCGTCCGTAGTTTTCAGCCACGTAGAGTCAACCTTGATATGTAACGTAGCCGTCTGTAGTTTTCAGCCACGTAGAGTTAAACCTTGATATTTCAACATTGATAATCGAATCCTGGTCACCGGCATCCACTTCACCACCCACATGTCATTTTAACTGCTCCTTCCTTCGACACAGACGTTCTTCGACAATTAAACGCACTTACCAATTGTCAAGGATGGGGTAATTCATATTCGTGAATAAGCGGCTAATACAGAGTTGATTGGCCTCTAGTTCTTTTTCTCAGTTCTTTCATTATTCTTGATCTTTTCTCCTTGGGGTGAAATGGAGCGCCCTTCTTGTTCAGTGGACATCTTGTAACCTACCGTGTCGTCATCGTTTTTTTGTATGACGTGGTGGTCTCTCGAATGTCTTTTCTTTTCTGTCATCCGCATCGAGAGTACCTTTTTCTTCTCCTTATAGTCTGTCCACTATTCCTTTTTATTACGTCATTTTGTCTGTATGTCACGGCTCCTGTGACACAATGTTGTCTTCTTTCATCGTACGCACAATACAAGCTTGTGTCAACACGGTCTTCAGCTTTTCACTGGGGTCAAATGTTGGACCGCCGTGTTTCATTGGGTGATCAGACTGAGAGAATAGATAAGCGTATGACCGGTATAATTACTTGGTATTATCGCGTTTACCTTGCGGAACGTAAACAATTCTGCGTGTAAAGCAGATACGTCCATAGAGGAGTAGAGTGTTAGAGACTTCACCCTACTAGATTCAGCGTAGATAGTAAAATAATGAATGAAAGGGCATACAATTATGCCAAATAAAACGATGATCGGTGAGAAAAAAATGAAGAGAAAGAAGTGATACTGCCGGAGTGGATTAAAGAGTGAGAGAGCGCACAAAAGATCATGCACAAAGTAAGACGTACCGTCACCAGATGAAATAACAGAAACTGATATAATGAGACAGATGACATGAAAGACAATGAAATAATTAGACAGACGAAATGAAAGAATCTGATATAAGGAGACAGATGGCACGAAAGATGCTGCTATTATGAGACAGCCGACACAACAGACAATGAAATAATTAGACAGACGAAATGAAAGACGCTGATATAATGAGACAGATGACATGAAAGAAGCTGAAATAATTAGACAGACGACAAGAAAGACGCTGATATAATGAGACAGATGACATGAAAGAAGCTGAAATAATTAGACAGACGGCAAGAAAGACGCTGAACTAAAGAGACAAATGACATGAAAGAAGTTGATATAATGAGACAGATGACTTGAAAGACGCGCTGAAATGATGAGACAGATGACATGAACGAAGCTGAAATACGGAGTCAGACGACATGAACAAATCTGATATAATGAAACAGATGACATGAGAGACGCTGAAATAATGAGACAGATGACATGAAAGACGCTGAAATAAGGAGACAGATGACATGATTGGTTTGGTTTGGTTTTAAAGACTATCTTCATTTCACACGGACTATTCCATGAATGCTCCGATCTCCTCTCTTGGATCAAACAAGGAGGATTTCAGCACAGTGCACGAACTCCGTAGCACACGCGAGAATCCCAGTGTGTGTATATAGGAATCACACATTCTATAAATATTGTTGTTGTTGTGGGTAGGTTTCTAATTTTTAAATTTTGCCAAGGCAGCGACCTGATAGGCCTTCTCTTTACGATTTCCAACTGCCGTGCGATTTTTAACGTGCGCAAAATGCACACAGGACCTCCTATTTTTTTCGCCCTTATCCGAGAAGGCTAGGCATCCGATCTCACTACCCAGGAGACCAGGGGGGAGTAACGACATCGTTAGGACCACTGGTTCTGAAAAAAAAAATAATTTTCATAAATTATTTTCCCTCATCTGGGAATCCGAACCCGGTACCTCTAGAACTCGAGGCGGACGCCATACCTCTTAGCCACTCCGACCTCCTTGGCATGAAAGACGCCAAAATAATGAAACAGAAGACAGGAAAGACGCTGCAATAATGAGAGATGACATGAAAGACGCTGAAATAATGAGACAGGTGACATTAAAGACGCTGAAATAATGAGAGGCGACATGAAAGAAGCTGAAATAATGAGACAAATGACATGAAATTAGCTGAAATAATGACACAGACGACATGAAAGACGCTGAAATAATGAGACAGACGACATGAAATTAGCTGAAATAATGAGACAGATGACATGAAAGAAGCTGAAATAATGAGACAAATGACATGAAATTAGCTAAAATAATGAGACAGGCGGAATGAAGGACGCCGAAATAACGAGACAGATGACATGAAATACGCTGAAATAGTGAGACAAATGGCATAAAAGAAGCTGAAAAAGGAGACAGCCGACATGAAAGAAACTGAAATACGAAGTAGACAGAATGAAATGAGGAGACAGACGGCATGAGGGCCGCTAAAATAAGAAGACAGATGACATGAAAAAAAAAAAGCTGAAATAATGTGACATATGACGTGAAATAAACTGAAATAAAGATACAGACGACATGAAAGAAGCTGAAATAAGATGGAGACAGACAACATGAAAGTCGCCCGGTAACGACACAGGGCGTTTCAAAGGATATATGTAATCGTTTTAATTGAAGGAACGAAGTGAGTATAACAGAAATAGAAAAATAGAAGCGAAGAAGCAGGGACAGGGAAGAGAACAGTAAGTCATATTTAGTTATTAGTTGTCACGTTTATCCCCCTCTACTGTTTTGGTTTCTTTGTCCCCTGACGAAGAACGTATAATCGTAACGTGAACCACGTCTTTGCCCTTTGCTTCAATGAAGTTCTGCGTAGTTCCCGGCGGTTTCTGATGAGACAAAGAAATAATATGCCTGCTACAACCTCAGACATGCCATACAAGGCGACTAACATGGGGTTACCATGAGGCTGGCAACCTCATCTCGTAAAACAAATTGCTACAGAAACAACCGCCGCAACAACATGTGAATGCTTGGTGCAGGCTTCATGGAAGGGGACCAGCAACAGTGATGGCTCCGTGCTCCATATGGAGCGGAAAGGAAATTGGTGGTGATGCTGCTTTAATAAGACGCCCACTGCCACTTTTCGTTCACCCCACCGTACTATCAAAATACACAGAATTAAATCATAAAGCTATAGCAAATCACCTATTCACGCGAACACAAAGTATTATAATCATTTCGAGAACTTGTCCTCAAAGTTTGACATATATCGCTTCGTGGATTTGAAAACAATGTTTTATTTTAAACTAGTTGTTTTAATGTTTCTAGTTACAAATAGGTCATCGGTCATACACAGGTCAACTGTCAGAACAATACGATACTTAGTTTTCATGTCACATGGGCAACAGTTGTCCACGAAATGACAGTCCACCTGGCAGGACTTCTGAACAAATGTGGTGTCATAGAAATAATAAAGCACCTGCTGTTTTTACAATATATACTTTCAACTCTAAATGACCTTGGTCTTGATTACTATTAACACTATCAGCTGGTTGACCCCTAGTTCTATGTGAGGTCGGGATAAACAGCAGTAAAAATGAGGGCTAATATACTTTTTCCTGTGGGCTTCAAATACAGTAGAACAGGGGTCGGCAACCAGTCGACCGGGTCTACCGGTGAGATCACAGTGCATGATTTAGTAGATCTTTATGCGACTGCGGGGAGTGGGGGAAGACTATTTAAACTAGAGAAATTTCGGACTTGATCTCTCTGCCTCCATTCAAAATCGTTGTGCCCCGGGAATAAAGGTACTTTTCCCGCATTCCCAATGAAAACTCAGAATCGCGATCTTTTCTTTCTTAGGTTTATCTCTCCCCCCCCCCCCCCCCCTAAAATTACACGCAACCATATATATATATATATATATATATATATATATATATATATATATATATATATAGATATATATATATATATATATATATATATATATATATATGGTAGATCTTTAGAGGGCTCAGTGTTACTAAAGTAGATCCCAAACGCTACTGGGTTGCCGATCCCTGCAGTAGAACCTCCATAATCCAAACGTCAGTAATCCAAACGTCAGTAATCCAAACGTCAGTAATCCAAACAAAGCCAGCTTTTTTTTCAGTACTGACGCCGGATATTGTGGTGCGTGCTTGAGCTGAATCAAAATGTGTTCTTGTCGGTGAGATAGTATCTATTTTTAAATTTTGCTTTCATCTTGAACGTCCGATTGACAGAGTGGTTAGAGCGCTGGTCTATCGTGGGAAAAGTGCCGTGTTCGAATCACGGTATCGTCAGGTTTCAGTCTACCCAGCTGTAAATGGGCACTGGCCTCTGCTCTTGAGTTAGAGAAGGAAACAACAGCGAGGAAGGGAACTAGTCGATGCTGGACCTAGTATGGTTAAGTCTCTAATACTTCACTCACCTACGTCAGTATCTGCTATAGCACTACCTTTACCTTCATCTTGTCATTTTGTCATCTTGTCATTTTGTCATTTTATCATCTTGTCGATGTGCTTAGTGCGAGTGTGATTGTCTAGTGTTACATTTTTTTTTTTTTTTTAATGTAAAACTTTTGCCTCGTTTTGGCGAGGCGCGTCCCGTTCAACCTAGTCGGTTATATTAGGGCGCATGTCCAAATATAAAAGACCATTTGGTCTAGGGATTATATAGTGTTACATAGTTTTACTTTGACGATATTGTAGCTATAGCGACTTACTCGTATTTTCAAAAGGAGCAGAAATTTTCAATAATTGAATCGAAGATTGAGATTTTAAACAGACTTTCAACAACAACAAAACGGATATTCGTTTGCTGAATTGTACGACGTGTGAATGTCAGTCATAACAGATATTAAGAAAAGCTAGAAAAAAAAATTTTACGTTCGCGTCAAAACTTGACTTAGGATGATGGGTCTACGCATACAGAAGTATTTGCCGCGCTAGAGACTGCGATGGATTAGTAGAAGCAACAAATTGAAAGCTGTAACAATCAACTAATCTTGCTGAAAAGTGTGAGACATGGCAACAAAAAAAAAACGAAGTTTTAAAATGGTGCTGCAAAAAAGTTCCAATTGTTCTGTCACCAATGAAAAAAAAAATATTTTAAGTGCAGCTCAATTTTTTTTTTTTTTTTTTTAAATTACTAAACATTTTTTTTTAGTTTACAGAACGGTATTTTGATGCGCTCAGAAATCATAACAAATCATAAATCCGAACTATCTTCTCATGTCCCAAATACGTCGGATTATTGAGTTTCTACGGTATTGCATATGTTTATTCTATTTCTTTTTTTCAACAAAACCTTGTTCCTATATCGGGAACCTTAAAAAATTTTTAATGTGGGACAACTCTCGACCTCTATGATGACCTGTGGCCAGTCAGTTTTACGTAACAGAATTAAACATTGTGTTACAGCATGATAAACTCGTGATTGACGCACTTTTCAATGTAGTAACATCATCATCATATAACTTGCTAATTTTGTCGAAAATGTAACGCAGCATCCAACGAAACATTCTAAACGAAACAATCCGAGCAATTTTCCACACACAAAAAACAGTCTGAAAAATATATCTTCAATATATCTGCTAATAATTGACCTTCTTTTTATCTGTGTAACCTTTCTATGCATTCTTCTTTTTTTAACGCTGTTTCTTTAATGACAAACATTCAGTCAATACCGTTTAGCTTCCCGTGGAGCATAGGTTTTCAACAAACACATGCCAAGTCTTTCTGTCACGTGCCATCAGCTCAAGTTCTGTCCACGTTTTCCTAATCATTTTCACTTCTGTCTCTAGCTCTCTTCTCCATATGTTTTTTGGTCTACTTCTGCCTCTCTTACCTTGAGTGTCCCATAACAAGGACTGTCTTGTAATGCTATCAACAGGTTTCCTCAAAGATTGTATGAGAATGGTGGGGATAATATTGTTATATTTTGTCCTCTTCTTATTACACTGACTAACAAAAAAAAACTTTTTTTTTCTTTCTCTAACATTTCTATGTTTTTCTGGTCAATTTTAATGCGCTGTTTTTAAATCTGCAAACCGTTTTTCTCTATCAGGTCGGGATCTCTAGAAATACGCAATTGAAGTTTTTTAACAAGGCATAAAGTATTATAACATCATTCATACAAGAAGTGTAACAGTTATGTAGGCTTGAATTTCTTTGCAGTCGACTTTCGTCGGTGAATGGCATGTGGTACATCGCGATGAAGCATCCAACAATAATCGGCAAGCATGGTCACACTCCACCGTCCTTGATAGCGTGATTCCATTACGGCAATATCTTGATGGAATCGTTCTCCATGTTCATCGCTGACTTCGCCAAGTTTGTCAGGGAAAAAGTCAAGATGTGAATCAAGCAAATGGATTTTGAGGGACATGTTACAGCCCATAATTCTGTATGCATCTATGCACTGCTTAACAATATGCATATAGTCGACAGATTTGTGATTTCACAGAAAGTTATCGACGATCGATTTGAATGCCATCCATGCGCGAAGTTCACTACCATGTAACAAGTTCTCGAATTGTTTGTCTGCAATAACTTTCCTAATCTGAATCCTACAAAGATACCTTCCTTTATCTTTGCATCGCTAACTTGCGGAAACTTTTCTCGAAGATAAGTGAAAGCTTTGCTCGTTTTATCTAACGCTTTTACGAAATTCTTCATGAGCCCCAACTTTATATGTAACGGTGGTAAAATGATGCCGTCTTTGTTAACTAATGGCTCATGTATTACATTTTTATGCCAGAGCTGCATACGATCCCTGATAGGCCACACCTTTCTTGCATAATGTTCCTGTCTGTTGCGGCTGTCCCATTCACATAGGAAGCAACAAAATTTAGTATACCCAGTCTGCATGCCCGTGAGAATTGCAATGACCTTTAGGTCTCCACAAATCCGCCATTGGTAGTCATTGTACTTTATTTTTGCCAAAAGTATAGCCATATTGTCATAAGTTTCTTTCATATGAACAGAGTAGGCGACTGGAATTGATGAAAATAAATTTCCGTTATGCAATAACACGGCTTTTAGACTAGTCTTGGAAGAGTCGATGAAAAGTCGCCATTCGTTGACTATGTGCTCACGACCGAGGTGCACCATTAGACCGTTTACATCTTTGCAATAGCAAATGCCATCATCCATCTCAAAGTATTGAACAAGTTCTCTGTGTCTATGACGAAATTTAGATATCGGAGTATTGGGCGCTAAAAGATTCCATTCTTTGAGTCGCGAACCGAGTAATTCCGCTTGTCCTTTGATAAGAGCGAGATCACGTATTAGATCTGAAAGTTCTGAATGGTTAATTAAGTGAACACCATCATTCACCGGTATATAATCCGAGTCAGAATTAGTTTCTAAAGCAGGTAAACTATCACTTTCTGATGGTTCATTCACGTCCAACGGATATTGTTATGGTGGAACTGGGATCGGACACGTGATTGGATCATGAGGCACTGGTTTCGATACCGATTCTACAACTTCTAGAAGCCATATTTCGCTCAGAATTATTTCAAAATACAGTAACTATTTGAAAAATAGCGTAACATATGTCATGCATCTTTTAGCAGTATAAAAAGTAGAATTATTTTGCATTTTATTAATTTTTAATAAGTTATATAGTAAAAATAAAACGGAGCAAATAACGGTTTCCCAAAAAATATATTTATTCACAAATATCTTAAGAACCCGACGTGATAGAGATAAACGGATTTCAGATTTGAAATCAGCGCAAGAAACTGACCTAAGAACACTTATTCTTATATAAGAAAGAAAAATGTTGTTTGTCAGTGTTATCTTATTTTTTAATGATAACGGAGAGGATTGTTCTTCTATTTCTTCCTCTTCTGATTTTCTTTTTTTTTTAATATAAAAAAACGAAGGGATTATTATTCTGTTTCTTCCTCTTCTGATTCTCTTTTTTATGATAGTAGTGAGAATGTTTCTTTCTCTTCTTATTCCCTTATTTATTTGTAGAATAGTGACGATTATTTGTATACGTCTTCGTCTGTTTACTGTTATATTTTATAATAGTGGGGTGGATTGTTCATCTATTTCTACATTTTCTTATTTTCTTATTTATTTATTTTGCATAGTAGTGAGGATTATTCTTCTATTTCTTCCTTTTCTTGTTCTCTTATTTATTGTTATAGTAGTGAGGATTATTCTTCTATTTCTTCCTTTTCTTGTTCTCTTATTTATTGTTATAGTAGTGAGGATTATTCTTCTATTTCTTCCTTTTCTTGTTCTCTTATTTATTGTTATAGTAGTGAGAATTATTCTTCTATTTCTTCCTTTTCTTGTTCTCTTATTTATTGTTATAGTAGTGAGGATTGTTCTTCTATTTCTCCCTTTTCTTGTTCTCTTATTTATTGTTATAGTAGTGAGAATTATTCTTATATTTCTTCCTTTTCTTGTTCTCTTATTTATTGTTATAGTAGTGAGGATTATTCTTCTATTTCTTCCTCTTCTTATTCTCTTATTTATTTTTATAGTGGTGAGAATTATTCTCTTCTTTCTTCCTCTTCTTGTTTTCTTGTTTATTATTATAGTAGTGAGGATTATTCTTCTATTTCTTCCCTTTCTTGTTCTCTTATTTATTGTTATAGTAGTGAAGAATATTCTTCTATTTCTTCCTCTTCTCTTATTTATTGTTATAGTAGTGAGGATTATTCTTCTATTTCTTCTCACTACTATGGGGAATATTCTTCTATTTCTTCCACTTCTTGTTCTCTTATTTATTGTTATTGTAGTGAGAATTATTCTTCTATTTCTTCCTGTTCTTGTTCTCTTATTTATTGTTATTGTAGTGAGGATTATTCTTCTACTACTTTCTTTTATTGTTCTCTTATTTTTATAGTGGTAAGGATTATTCTTCTATTTCTTCCTTTTTCTTATTCTCTTATTTATTTTTACAGTTGTGAAGATTATTCCCTACTTCTTTTTATTCTCTTATTTTCCAAGGTGCTGGCGAGGACGATTATCATTAACATTTGTTCAGTGCTTCACAATCTCTAATTACACTATTGTCCTACTTATCCTGTTGCTGTCTCCTACGTAGGAAGAGGTAGTGGGAGGGTCACTGGGGAGGGTATGTAGTTCCGGAACAGCACCGAAATTGTGACATGTCAAGTCATTGCATCCAGGCTGTTTATGTTCCAGTTATGTGTCCCAGATCGTTTATTTAATAACATGGTGTACAAACAGTTGTCACTGGCTTCAAGTTAAATATTTTTTATTTTATTGTTCGCCTATCATTTACAATTAACTGTTAGTACTTCCTTCCTTTTTTTATCAGTGAATGTTCCTTCTTCTTTCTATTCTCGATCTGTAATATCGTCATTATCATTACCCCTAGCTCCCCGTGGAGCATAGGCCTTCAACAAATGTATGTCAAGTCCTCCTGTCCTGTGCCATCCGCTCAGAGTCTTTCCATGTTTACTTTATCCTTTTTATTTATGTCTCCAGTTCTTTTCTCATTGTATTTCTGGGTCTTCCTCTGCCTCTCTTATTATGGGGATTCCAAAAACAAGGATTGTCTTGTAGTGCTATCAACAATGTGTGTCCTATACATTGCTGGTGTCTTCTTATCTCCTGCTCCACTAGAACCTGCTTGGTTATTGTCATCAGTTCCACATTAGTGATCATGCTATACTACTTCAATCCTTCTGTTTTCACGCAGGCACCAACTCATGAAAGTATGTGGCTTCTTAAAAGTTTAATAATAATTACTCATCATTTCTTTTCTATGCCAGTAATAGTTACTTCTTCCTTTTTTTCCACCAGTAACAGTTATTTGTTGTTTCTTTTCTCATCCAGTAATGGTTTTTTTTTCTTTCTTTTCTCATCCAGTAATAGTTATTTTGCTCTTTCTTTTCTCATCCAGTAATAGTTTTTTCATTCTCTCTTTTCTTATCCAGTAATAGCTACGTTTCATATTTTTATCTCTACTATTGATATTCACTAGAAGATGACGTGAAGGCGTTGACTTTGGGGAGGACACACATTAAGAAAACTAGTTGATAGCATTACAAGTAAGTCCTTATTCTAGAATCTTCGGGGTAACCGAAACAGAGGGAGATCCAAAACACACGGAGAAAGGAATTTCCGACAGACTTGAAAGAGAAAAATAGTAGACACGGGAAGATATTGACCTGATGGCACATCACAGTAAGGCTTTGGCGTGAATTTGTTGAAGCCAATGTTCCACAGGGAGTTTCTGTGCAGTAATAATAATAATGAAGCCTAGTTCATGACGAAGACCAGAATATCATCACCCCTGTGATAACAGCTATAAGTTTCATTCTTACTGTTAGGTTCAAATACAAGTTTTTAACATACATCTCCATTTTTTTCTGTCGTTCTCGGCGGACACAAGTTAGTAATAGTAACAGTGATAGTTTTCGTCATAGGAATAGTAGCGGTTACAACTATGGTTATAAACTAGTACCGACACGCTCAAGTCTACCCAGCTGTAAATGGTACCTGACTCAGCTCTTTGAGTTGGGGAAAGAAAAGGCAGCGAGGAAGGGAAGTGGTCACCCCACCTCTGTATGCTGGACCTAGTATGGTGAAGTCTCTAACACTTCACTTCCTGCGGTAGTATCTGTTATGGGACTACCTATACCTTATTTTATATAACTAGCGCTGTGGAGTTGAAGTTCGGAGTCGTGGAGTCCGGCCGTTGTTTAGTGCAGTCGCAGTCGGTAAAAAAATGTCCTGACTCCGAATCCGAATTTTATGCTATATGATTAGACCTGTAGTCGGAGTTGAGAGTTGGAGTCGAACTTCTAAAATTTCAGGAGTCGAAGTCGTAATAAAATGTTTTGGCCGATTCCACCACCCAGGTTATAACAATAACAGTAATCGTAGAAGTGATAGAGGTATTATTAATATTGTGCAAAAAATAAACAAATACTTCAATAACAAAAATTGGTGTTGAATCAATTTTAAAATTGAACGATACACTATGTCACGAGACTTTTCGCGTTTGTCAGCCACAGTTGAAAAAAGAAGACAAAGATGAGGAATATAGGTTATGAGAAATGACAAAGGTCACAGAGAACATGTGTAAAATTATAAATAAAGAGACAAAGATGAAAGGTATAGGTTATGAGAAATGACAAAGGTCACAGAGAACATGTGTCAAATTATAAATAAAGAGACAAAGATGAGAGGTATAGGTTATGAGAAATGACAAAGGTCACAGAGAACATGTGTCAAATTATAAATAAAGAGACAAAGATGAGAGGTATAGGTTATGACAAAGGTCACAGAGAACATGTATCAAATTATAAATAAAGAGACAACGATGAGAGGTATAGGTTATGAGAAATGACAAAGGTCACAGAGAACATGTTGTAGAGTCTGTTTTGTTCACTGTTGAAGTCGTTATGGACTATACTGCATACATGGTGTATGGGTTGTAATAATATGGCGCGGTTAACAACTGTCAATATAGTTGATTTAACTGTCATCAACTTCAGTCGGGCTTACATATAGCCGACGGTAATAATTTCTTCTTGGCTTTCTTGGAGCCTACACGCAACGAGGGCTTCTGGAGTAATCCATAAAATGCAATAGTAATCTTGAAAATATTCGGTGTACGTCTGGAACCCATTAGCAATACGACCTGTGGTTCGTATTGAAGTCCAGCCAGATCAAAACACGTCAGAAGGAATGACGAGAAAATATCATATAATTAATGTACACATTATCGCCCTACCTTGGCCGATACAACTGTGCTTCACTCCGGAGACTTTGAATACTTTATGAAGGCTTCCCAATATCTGGGCAAGCAAGCTTGAACAATAGTTCACACAAAATACATGATCGACACCGGTCATGGCCATCAGGTCACTCTACAACCTCATTGCACTTTGGCAACTCCCACATTCGCCCACCGCGTTGCGCCTTTTTTCACTAATCTGTTTGACCGTGCGTAAATAATGAACTATATATATACTTACTCAAATGTGCCCCCACATTTAAATTACACGCGCAAAAGGACGTAACACATGTGTAAAATTATAAATAAAGAGACAAAGATGAGAGGTATAGGAAAGTATAACGTGAGAAAGAACACGACTAACGCAAGGAAAAAAAATACTAATATTAGTCACAGTACTACCAGTATTGTTAATAATCGTTGTAGCCGTAGCGGTAGTTCCTGACTAAATCTTATTTAGTCCTAGATCAATCAAATATAATGACCCGGCGGTTGGTAATCAGTGCCATTTTGTGTTTCCTGTTTTTTGGTGTTGGAGTAGCGGCACCCTTATATCACTCAGGGATCGGCGAGGGATGGAATGTTGACAAGATTGGTGGTGAACAGATCTTAGCACAGTTTTTGAAAACAGTGAACACAAATGTTCGTAAATGTGACAAATGTATTATCTCAAGTCGCTATACAGTCTGTCTGTCTGTCTGTATCAGGAATTGAAAACGTAAATAAACACAAAACTCTAGGTCTCACTGTTGACCAACACCTAAGTTGGAACTCACATGTACATGCACTCACAAAGCAAACAGCACAGAAAGTTTACCAGTTAGCCAAAATTAAACATTTCCTGGATAAAGAGGCAAGGAAAATGTTCTACATATCTCATATACAAACGCATCTAGACTATTGTTCCACAATCTGGGATGGTTGTTCCGTATCCAACACAAAAAGGCTCCACTCACTTCAAAAACGCGCAATGCGCCTTGTTGCTGATAAACACCAATCACATTGTATAGATTCATATAATTATCTTCAAATATTACCCTTCAGGAAGCGCTTCCTATTTAACAAAGCGAAATTTATTCACAAAATCCTGGCACAGAATGCTCCAAAGTATCTTTGGCCGCTTTTAAAATATAATGGGTGGGTTTGAAGAAAAAAAAATCGAAAAAAGGTGATTCGTCTTACGAGGACAAAAGACAAAGAAAGTAGTCTACGTTACGGCATGGGTGGGTTTGAAAAAAAAAATCGAAAAACTTCCTCGATTAAAATATAATGAAAGACATAGTCATCGCTTAAACAAATTACAGATACCCAAGCCCAGGTTAGACCTATTTAAGAATAGTTTGGCTTACTCAGCTGCTCATCTTTGGAACAATCTTCCCAATGACCTAAAAAACACGCACAGTCCCTACTCATATAATCGTATACTTTTCAATTACTTTATGAGTGCTGATTATATGCCATCCTAACTGATTATGTTTTATTTTTATCTAATATTCTATTCTGTATGGAGGCTCTGAAGATCTAGTTTTTCATTACAATATACTTATTCTTAATTTTGTGATCAGATACTGTTAATATATGCTGTTATTTGTGTTATACTACCTTGTAATGTTGCATTGCCCTTAAATTAATACTTTAAGTACGCTGGAGAATGTTTGAGTAACAGTAATAAAAGATGAGCAAGAGGAAGGAAGAATGCAAGAGGGGACTGTGTGCCCGATTTTCAACCCTTGGAAAATTAATTTCTTTCGTATATGTCTATCTAACTATCTACCTAGTCTGATTCTGCTCTTGAGTTCGGGAAGGCAAAGACAGCGGGGAAAGTAACTGGTTACCCCACCTCATGATGATGGACCTAGTATTGTGAAGGCTTAAAAATTCACTCATTGCAGCAGTATCTGCTATGGGACTCAAAGCTGCTCATCTTTCGCATGCACTGAAAAACACACTGGAGTCCCTAATCATTCTGTAGCAGACTGTTCGAAAATTTCACCAGTTCTTATAACACTCTGAGTTCCTAGTCATTCAGTAGCAGACTGTTCGAATATTTCACCAGTTCTTATAACACACCATCTGATTATGTCTCAAATCACTGTCTAATTTACTGTATGAGGAATTCGATTTTTGTCAGTCTTGTTGTTTGTTTGTTTAGTTTTTGTTTGTTTTTTAATTAATTTTTTTTTTAATTTATTTTGAAAACATACTTTTATTATGATGATTATTGCAAATATATGCAGTTTGTCTGTCTGTCCATGCTTGAGTCTGTCTGTCTGCTTCTCTCTGCGCCTATCGTTTTGTCCTGAAACTTCTGACCGATTGTGATGCTGTACTGTATTTCTGTCTTTTCAACAGGCCCAGTCTTCTTCTCTTTCTAAATTATTATGTGTTTGGTCTTTTTCTGTAGGTATTTTATTGCGTTTTATGACGGCAGGTTTAGTTTATACTTGCACCAGCTTTCTTTTCTTTAAAGTTAATTTGCGATCACGAGGGTTTTCTTTGTTAAATTAATCGCGATCTCGTAGTCCCAGTTTCTTTGTTAAAGAATTATCGCGGTCAAGTCTTTGTTTAACAGCGCGTGAGATATTCACGGGGTGGAAAGTTTCCGCTGTTTGGCTCACGCAATATGACGTAAGTGGGAAACGCGCGCGGTCGGGATAAACAGGTCGCGACGTGCTTTCAAATCTATTGGTGTAGACCCCTTTATAAAATTTGTAAGCGATTCCATTGGGTTAGTAAGACGCTATAGCTATGACGTAGGCCGAAAGTCCGCGGGGATTTTCTTTATTAGTGGGTTCTTAAATAGAGTCGTAGTCTGATTTAAGTAAAGTTTTCTTCGGGAAGTTAACTTAAAGTTATAACCGTAAGTGCCATCTATTACTCGTCTCTTTGTAGCATGATGTAAGGGTTTAGTACGCTTAATTCTTTCTAGGATAATTGGCAGTGTATAGGAGTGTAAAGTTTGGTTGCACACATTGTTACTGTAAAATGTCAGTCTGTAAAGAAGTATCAGTTGTATACTGTAAACCTTCTGTAAAGTGTGGTGTGTTCTCTTTCTTCTGTAAAGCTCCACTATCAATCACTGTAGCATGTTGTTTGTGGTGCCACTACTGTATGTGTCCATGGTAGTGTACAGAGTTGTCGAGATCAGGCATGCTCCAGTCTACCCAGCTGTAAATGGGTAACTCACCCTAGTCCTAAGTTAGGGAAGGCAAAGGCAGCTGTAAACAGTAGTTTCCCTCTAAGGCTCCAGGGGAAGCAGGCCCTAAACTTGGTCACTTCAACCGACGCAGGATGGTGTAGATATGGGTAGAAGTGTAGAGTGTGTTTACCGCGAATGGTGTACTGTTCGTGTTCTGACCAATCTAAACACTCATTCACTTGTGTCTACAAGGCACCAATGCAGACTGCTGGAATCTTTGTTTACACAGTTTATTTGGACGCTCACACTGGAACATAACGAGTAAATCATGGGTATGTTGACATATCAATTTGCAGGCATACATAGTAGATCCTATGTCATGACACATTCATAAATAATAGGTAGTACATCAATGGCCGCATCCCCTATCTGACTAAGCGCGTCAGTGAAGGCGGATCGGTAAGTAACTAAAGTTGCTTTATATTCACAGTTTATCATATTGTGAAACCACGATAAGGGGTTTCTATCCAAATTGAGATCTCCTTGCCACTGTCCGAATAATAAGATACATGCCCCGTTCTTTAGACAGTGATCCAAAAAATGCGAAGACAGGAATGTAACATGGCCGCCTACCTGAGTTGTCGCTCACTCGCTCACAGGAGGATATATATATAAGCCAAAGTTAATTTGCAATACATATGCATAATTTCATAAAGTTCCTCCATACAGATCTACCGTAATCCAGTTACCTCACGTAGACATAATTACAGTATGGAGCCTGTCATCTCCGTCGATACAAATTTGACCCTAGCGTTGCGAAGCACAAAATTCCCGCTAGGCCTAACCGACCTGAGATCATCAAAACAGGGACTGGAATTACCTGGAGTCCGAATCATACATGGTACCGTACATTAGGAAAGTCTCTAACACAACTCTAGTAGAGACACAATCTCCTATAGAAGAAAAAAACTACTTCGTAAATCATTTTTACTGAAGAATATACCAGCCCTGGAAAAATGCGTACCCGCCATTGTCACGGTACATCGGAACTCATCACGACTAGACAAGACAACTCCTACTTCCGCTAGAGCGGTGTAACAAGAATATAGTCCTGCCTACCCATCCAAAATATACAATATAGGACTGATTCTACTTGTACTAATAATATGTAATACATATGAATTCAGGCCATAAACATAATAAGCAAATTAATCTATTTTCTGGCCCTAAGAAATAGGTACAGACAAGGGTGTCATATCCATGCGCCGAATTAATATCAAGAACGATTACTCCTATAATCAACAGGGTAAAACAATTATGGATTATCTAGCCTTCCCCATAGACAGCATTTTCATACACAAATGAATGAATGTCTATATCTTTTCCATATTAAATAGCCATATCGATTTTTGTAATATGTGCGTCAAAATATGCACGCAACAGATTACCACACCCCTCGGGAAAAAAAAAATGGTACATTTTTTTTTTTTGAAATACATCTAGGAGCAACATACAATAGGCTCACAACGCACCCATAACAATGCGCAGATGATAAGCATAAGTTTTCTGACCTTAGAGAAAGTATTTCTCTAAGTATAAATATTTCCAGAGAGGTGTCACCAACGCATACTACAATATTAGCAATGACACAATTTGTACATTAGTTTATACATAAATTTCATCTAAGATATCTTAACATCATGATCATCAAAGACGAAAAAAAAACATTGAAAAATCAGCGGTGAATAAATATCAATGAACCGCTAAGTAGTGTTACAATCAATATATGATATTACATATGTGTACACATTTCAACATAGGAACAACTGTATCAAAGTTGTATAACAGTTATGAATCATGTGGGCATCTAGACAAAATATCTGCCATCACATTTTCTGACCCACGGATAGCTCGCACCGAAAAATGAAATGGCTGCAGAGCAATCGCGTAACGCGTTGATCTCGCGCTCTTCAGATTTTTACTCTGAATAGCCGTAAGAGCTTTCTGGTCAGTTTCCACAATGAAATGCGCGCCAAGAAGAAATCTTTGCAGTTTAAGGATTGACCAAACCATAGCCAATAATTCACGGTCTAGGACCGAGTAATTCTTCTCTGCGGCATTTAATTTCCGAGAAATATACATCACAGGATGCAGAGTTCCGGAGTACTCTTGCATTAGTGCTGCTCCAATCCCGGTGGATGAAGCGTCACTACGAAGAATAAATGTCTTATCCTTAGAAGGCAATACTAGGATAGGTGAAGTAGAAAACATAGTTTTAACCTTATCCAAAGAGGATTGACATTCTTGAGTCCAGTGGACTACATTAGGAGACCCTTTCTTTAGCAAGGAAGAAAGAGGTGACATAATGGAGGACAGATTCGGAATGAATCGTCCATAAAATTGTATTAGACCTAAGAGACTTCGTACTTGCTTTTTAGTCTTAGGAATAGAAATGTTAAGTATCTTACTTGTATTATGGTCTTCTGTTTTTAGGAACCCATGACCAACACGGTGTCCTAAGAAAGATATTTCGCTAAAACCAATACATGCTTTCGATGGTTTCGCTGTCAGGTTATGCTCGCGTAAGATAGACAATAGTTCATTTATCCCATTATAGTGATCGTTCCAAGTATCACTGAAAAGACAGATGTCATCAAGATACGCAATGACATCTGAGCGATGAGATAGGATTCGACGCATCATGCGTACGAATGTTGCAGGGGCGTTCATAAGACCGAAAGGCATGAAATTCCATTGGAATAGACCCCTAGGCGTCGAAAAAGCAGTAAACGGTTTGGCGTGTTCGGATAATGGAACTTGCCAATATCCCTTAGACAAATCGAGTTTAGTAAAGAAATGAGAATTCGATAGTCTCGTAAGTAGCTCTTCTAGTAAAGGCATAGGTTCAGCATCAAATTTCGTCACTTGGTTCAATTTGCGATAATCCACGCAAAGACGTATGTTATTGTCTTTTTTTCGTACAATAACCATCGGCGAAGAATATGCTGATGTGGATGGTTCAATAATTTTTAACTCTATCATCTCATCCAACTCTTTCTCTACCTGTGCTTGAAAATGTATCGGAATAGGATACGGTCTGACTCTTATAGGACTATGGTCAGTAAGAATAATGTCATGTTGAATGACATCAGTTTGACCAGGAATGTCAGTAAGGACATCCTGAAATTGTTCTAACATAGTAGAAACTTGTTTCTGCTCTCCTGGAGATAATTCTGGAGAAATTGCAACATCTTTCCATGATTCATTAGAGTGAAGAGGAATCATTGGAAAAGGTAAATTTACATCCGAGAAACTCGTTTCCTCATCCTGTATTACTGACAGAGATGAGTACTGTCCATGTTGGACTGGAAAATCG
Organism: Oreohelix idahoensis; assembly: GCA_024509875.1. NCBI lineage: Eukaryota > Metazoa > Mollusca > Gastropoda > Stylommatophora > Oreohelicidae > Oreohelix > Oreohelix idahoensis. The sequence goes on from JAMPIV010018449.1 coordinate 693,526, forward strand.
TCCGTTGCCTGGAAAACAGGTTGTAAATAATCAGGACGTTCATGGAATTCCGTGAGCATGTTGATGTGGAAGGTTTTACGCTTCCCATCAATATCGACGATATAGTCAACGTCGGAAACTTTTTGATATTATATCGTACGGACCTTTCCAAGAAATAAGAAGTCTATTTTCCCTACAAGGTAGCAAGACGAATGCTTTGTCACCTGGACAAAGTTGTCGCAAGCATCTCTTTTTATTGGCAAATTCCCTTGCCTTCTGTTTCGCAAATTCAGAAGAAGCAGTTGCCAATTTGCATGCTTCAATAATCTTGTGTCTAAGTGCGATGACATATTCATAAGAGGATTTTGTGTCATCGACAATATTATCAGCAGTTATAAGATCATGAAGTAAGGACATAGGACCTCGCGGTTTCGCGCCAAAGACAAGTTCAAAGGGAGAAAATCCTGTATGTTCGTTGGCGACCTCTCTATATGCAAAGAGAGCCGCGGGTAAAACCCTATCCCAATCCTGAGGATGATCTTCTGTTATCTTACCTAGTAGGTTTTTCAGAGTTCTATTCAGACGTTCCACCATCCCATTGGACATAGGATGATAAATACTACTCAGCGATCTCTCTATCTTAAGAGTCGACATTACTTGAGACATGGTATCCGATATGAGTTGGGTACCATGGTCGGATAATATTTCTGCTGGAAATCCCAGACGAGAAAATATTAACCAAAGAGCATCTGCGACATCAGCAGTAGTTATGCTCTTTAGAGGAACAGCCTCCGGCCAACGTGTGCACATATCAACACACGTCAAAATAAATTGGTGTCCTCTAGCAGACTTTATCTTAAATGGACCAATGATGTCTATCGCCATTTTTTGAAATGGTCGAATGGGAATGTCTGCAGCCTGAATAGGTGCATCATGGCGTGGACCTCTGGATTTAATCTCTTGACATACTTTACAAGATCGACAATAGATTCGTATGTCCTTATTCACAGCAGGCCAAAAGAAAGATTCAAGAACTCTAGCTTTAGTACGGGAAAAACCCATATGTCCAGCACACTGCGAATCATGAGCGTGCTGTAAGATTTTAACTCTCATATTTTTAGGCACAAGGATTTGAGAATGAATGGACTTAGCGGAGTCTTGTACCATACGTACAAGTACGCCATTCTTCATCGTAATCCATGATTTACGATTTGTATCCTTATTCGGATCACCTTTTGTTGCCAGAGTAAAGAATTTCTTTAGAGTAGGATCATCTTCCTGCTGTTTTATAAAGGAATCATGGGAAATCTCCAAGGGATCATCTTGGATCTGCGCATCATTATCTTCAGAATGTGAAGATTGCGGCATATTAAGAGCTTGAGCCCTAGTGATTACTGCATTAGCAGATTGCATATTAACATTTTCCCAATTAGAAATTTGCTGTGGAGTGCATTCTTTCACTCCATGAATGCGACCGATGATAAGATCAGCGATCGGATTCGGCAAGAGACATGCTTGCACCTCTCCTGTAAAGAAAGGCGTAGCAATATTGATAATGGCAGTGGAGTACTTCTCCAATGTGCCACCAAATGTTACACATTTGACTATATTGCCTGTAGCTCGAGAAGGATTTACGAGTGATTGCCTCACTCCGATGGTAGTGCACCCCGAATCGAAAAGAATTGATACCGGAGTACCATCTATTAGGCCCCTATTAAAGACAAGAGCACCCCTTCATTATGCGCGATTGACGCATGGAGCGCGGGAAGCGGGTGACCGCAGCTTAAAGTAGAAACTGTGGTTGGATCGAATAATGTTTTGCATTGCGAACACTCAGATGCTCTAGCAAAATCGAAAGCGGAATTTGCTACACTGTTGGAGTCTTTTTTATCATTATTCTGATTATCGGTGTCGTGGAACTCCTGTTGTGCAGAGTTAGCCTGGTAATAAAATTTACCATGTCTTTTGTGTTGTGATCTACCTCGGTTATAATTGTCTCTATAATTATTATTGCCTCTGTTATAACCCCTATTTGGGTTTGAATCATAATATTCATGATCATAATCATCATGCTCATTATATTGAGTATCCCTGTAATATTGGTTTTTTTGTCTCCATGAAGCACTTGGGTAGTTCCTATAGCTACTCCCTTTCCGAGAATTTCTAAAATTATGGGTACCCCTCGCGTGTCGAGGACTATCAGCCCGATTCCAGTTCTTCGAAGAAGAACCCTGATTTGAGTGGTTATCTTGGTTTTGATACTTATTCCAATTAACCTTTTTATCAAATTTATTTTTAGCTCCTTGGAATTTGTGTGAGTAATTCTGATTATATTCTGTTGCCGAAGCAACTGGCATACTCTCTTTAATGTTAGAGTTACTAAGAATCATGTCAGGGTGTGCCGTGGCATACTGGTCACAATATTCTTCCATTTGCTTTAATGTACTAGGTTTACGCTCATGTAAGAACTCTAGGAATGATTTATTTACCGAAGACATGACCTTGTCTCTTAGCAATAAATCCGTAAGACCATCAAATGTTTTCTCTGTTTTGGATAATTCAATCCATTGTGAAAGTGTAATTCGTGCTTTTGAGATGAATTCTGAGAATTCTACACCTACCTCAGGTCTCATTGTTTTAAACAAAAGACTATAACCTTCCTCAGACAGCTGATATCTCTTCATCAAAGCTGCCCTAACAGCATCATAATTATCCTTGTCGGCCTCTTCGACGAAATATAACTTACTCAGAGACTCCTCTTTTAGATTTTCAGACAACTGATTCACATACTGTTTTTTTTTTTTTTTTTTTTTTTTTTTTTTTTTTTTTTTTTTTTTTTTTTTTTTTTTTTTTTTTTTTTGGCGTACGCCCGCTAATACTCGAGGCGAAATCTCAGGTTATTACTATGTCTAACCTGACATTGATTTTACGTGAGTATCCCTTTTTACTTGTACAGAGACAGGTGTCCCTCGCCCTTCAGGCAAATACTCTCCGATTTCGGAGGTACCCATTGCAGCTGGGTCGGCTCAGGAGCCGCCAATCCCTGGTCGACGACACTCCTTCAAATGTCGTCGCCAGGTCTCGAGTTAATCCAGTCCAATTCCCGGTCGACGAAAAATCCTCAAATGCCGTCGCCCGGGTTTGATCCTGAATCACCCGGTCGCCAGAGCGGTGTTGTAACCACTACGCTAGCGCGGCTCCCACATACTGTGATTTGTCAACATTATGAGCTCGAAAAGCCCGTTCAAATCTATCAAGCCAGAATGCTATATCATCACTGGCAGAGTTGAACGCTGGTACCTTGACCTTGTACACAAAGGGTTTACCATTACCACTAGATGCCTGATTAACATTACTCATACTTGTCAATTTTAATTTCTCTAACTCAAATTCATGTTCTCTTATTGCTTTTCTCTCTTCAGCTTCTCTATCTAATCTTCTCTGTTCTGCAGCAGCTTCTAATTTCTTCTGTTCTGCAGCAACTTCTAATTTTTTTTTTGTTCAGCTGCAGCAGCAGCTTCTAATTTCTTCTGTTCTGCATCAAATCTCCTTTCCTCCACTTGCATCTGCAATTTCTTTAGTTCAGCAGCAGTATCAGCTTCTTTTTCTAATCTTTTTTCTTCAGCTAGAGCTTTCCTCTCTTCTGCAGCTAATGCTTTGTCATATTGAGCAACAGCCCATTGTTCTAAGTCTTTCCCAGTCTTATCAAGGGATTTTCCTTGTGCTATAAAGTAATCTAATGTAGACATTTTGTCTTCTTAAATCAGAAACCTGAAAAAGTAAATAAATTACCTTATTTCACTTTAATGGGATACAAGTCTATACCATAGACTTAGTCTTAGTGAAAACTTGTATGGTTTATAATACCCAATGAGTACCAATGAGAAACTTGAGTACCTGTGGACAACAATAACTGTATCTCAAATACTGTGGGAGACAAGCCTTACAAAGGTCTTGTATACCCTAATGTAATCAATGATCACTTGAGTACCTGTGGAAAATAATATTTCCCTTTACCAATCACTTTGGGAGACAAGCCTTATAAAGGTCTTGTACATTTTGTTTTATAACAATAACAATCATAAAGTACTGATCTGTACTATAATATAAGTGTATTCCACTATAACAACAGGCAGCCGTAAGAATAGAGGGGGAAACATCAGAATGGTTTGAAGTACAGAAAGGAGTAAGACAAGGCTGTACCCTTTCCCCTTACCTGTTTAACATTTATGCCGAGAATATCATGAGAAACGTAAGAGATGACCAAGAACACACAGAGTTTGACTCATTTAACATCGGCGGGTACCAGATCCCGGAAATCAGATATGCTGACGACACAGTCCTCCTATCGACCAACCCAAAAGGACTTGAACAATTACTTCTGTCCACCAAAAAACACAGCGAGGCCCAGAATCTATACCTAAACACCAAGAAGACCAAAGTATTGACAACAGACAAAGTAAAGACCAAACCAGAAATTGAAATTGATAACGAAGAACTGGAAAGTGTCAATGAATTCGAATACTTAGGATCAATCATTAACAGCTCTGGCGACTGTGCAGTAGAAATTAAAAGAAGACTTGCAATTGCTTCACATAAGCTAATACAGATGAAAAACCTATGGCAAGGCACAAGCAAAGAAACAAAGTTACAACTGATCAGAGCATGTATATTCCCAGTAGCAACATACGGCTGCGAGACTTGGACACTCAATAAAACAGTTGCAAAAAAGATTACATCATTCGAAATGAAATGCTGCAGAAGGATGTTGAGAATACCCTGGACAGAAAAAAAGACCAACAGAGAAGTACTGCACTCACTAAACGTACAGGAACATTGGCTCCTAAATACCATCGCAATAAGGAAGCTGAAATTTTTCGGTCATATAAAAAGACATAATAGTCTGGAAAAAACAGTGATGGAAGGCATGGTCCCTGGAAAAAGGGGAAGGGGTCGACCTAGACGACGGTGGACCCAGGACATCACAGAGAGTCTGAACTTGTCTTTGGCCGATGCAGGTCGACTTGCCCAGAATCGTGATGCGTTCAGAGCAGCTGTAATGGAGACAACGTTCTGGAAAGAATACGTCACATGATGATGATTCCACTATACCTCATATGTCATATGTCAACTAAAGACATTACAAAGGACAAACAAGAAAAGACAATCTGAAAACATTTGCAGAGATCAAATTAAATTAAATAGGAGAAATGAAAAAAATGATCACAGAATCCGTGATGATAACTGCAATAAGATAACAAGACAAATAACGCCACAGTGTATAAACATAAGGGTGTAAAGAAATCAAAAATAGAAAAGATGAGACCTACAATTATACAAACAAATCAAACAAAACTAAGGAACACAAAATTATTAACAAAAACAACGAAGAAAAGAACACCTCATCACAACTAACAGAAATAGCAGCAAATTGTTGCTAACAAATTTCCAATTAAGAAAATGTGTACCTATAGAATACTAGTACCAGACCAATGTCACTCGGCATACCTTGTACTAGTCACACAGAACATAAACTAATTTAATACATAACAAATAACATAAATGCATATATAATATAATATATGTGTTGTGGATAGAATGTGTTGCAAAGTATGCTCAGATTTAATAAATTAGACTACCACTTTATTGAGTAATAGATTTGCTTTCTAACTATTACACTGTCCAATTTTTTTGAGCACATTAGAAGATCCACCGATGAAATTTGCACTTTATGTTCAACAATGCTCTTCTATTACAGCAGGATAAACAATCACTGGTTTAGAACACTGACTGTACTGTGCCAAATGTCAACAAGTGCTGTCCCAGATATTGTTACACTTGTCAGAACAGGTCAAGCTGACATTGATTGTATAGCTGTCCTATTGGTATTGATGTGGTCAAACAAATGTTTTTGTAACTGTAAAATGTGATTCTCAACACAAGACTGCGTAGGCTGGACCCAGGGATCTGGCTCACCACTGTAAAGTTTGGTTGCACACACTGTTACTGTAAAATGTCAGTCTGTAAAGAAGTATCAGTTGTATACTGTAAACCTTCTGTAAAGTGTGGTGTGTTCTCTTTCTTCTGTAAAGCTCCACTATCAATCACTGTAGCATGTTGTTTGTGGTGCCACTACTGTATGTGTCCATGGTAGTGTACAGAGTTGTCGAGATCAGGCATGCTCCAGTCTACCCAGCTGTAAATGGGTAACTCACCCTAGTCCTAAGTTAGGGAAGGCAAAGGCAGCTGTAAACAGTAGTTTCCCTCTAAGGCTCCAGGGGAAGCAGGCCCTAAACTTGGTCACTTCAACCGACGCAGGATGGTGTAGATATGGGTAGAAGTGTAGAGTGTGTTTACCGCGAACGGTGTACTGTTCGTGTTCTGACCAATCTAAACACTCATTCACTTGTGTCTACAAGGCACCAATGCAGACTGCTGGAATCTTTGTTTACACAGTTTATTTGGACGCTCACACTGGGACATAACGAGTAAATCATGGGTATGTTGACATATCAATTTGCAGGCATACATAGTAGATCCTATGTCATGGCACATTCATAAATAATAGGTAGTACATCAATGGCCGCATCCCCTATCTGACTAAGCGCGTCAGTGAAGGCGGATCGGTAAGTAACTAAAGTGCTTTATATTCACAGTTTATCATATTGTGAAACCACGATAAGGGGTTTCTATCCAAATTGAGATCTCCTTGCCACTGTCCGAATAATAAGATACATGCCCCGTTCTTTAGACAGTGATCCAAAAAATGCGAAGACAGGAATGTAACATGGCCGCCTACCTGAGTTGTCGCTCACTCGCTCACAGGAGGATATATATATAAGCCAAAGTTAATTTGCAATACATATGCATAATTTCATAAAGTTCCTCCATACAGATCTACCGTAATCCAGTTACCTCACGTAGACATAATTACAGTATGGAGCCTGTCATCTCCGTCGATACAAATTTGACCCTAGCGTTGCGAAGCACAAAATTCCCGCTAGGCCTAACCGACCTGAGATCATCAAAACAGGGACTGGAATTACCTGGAGTCCGAATCATACATGGTACCGTACATTAGGAAAGTCTCTAACACAACTCTAGTAGAGACACAATCTCCTATAGAAGAAAAACTACTTCGTAAATCATTTTTACTGAAGAATATACCAGCCCTGGAAAAATGCGTACCCGCCATTGTCTCGGTACATCGGAACTCATCACGACTAGACAAGACAACTCCTACTTCCGCTAGAGCGGTGTAACAAGAATATAGTCCTGCCTACCCATCCAAAATATACAATATAGGACTGATTCTACTTGTACTAATAATATGTAATACATATGAATTCAGGCCATAAACATAAAAAGCAAATTAATCTATTTTCTGGCCCTAAGAAATAGGTACAGACAAGGGTGTCATATCCATGCGCCGAATTAATATCAAGAACGATTACTCCTATAATCAACAGGGTAAAACAATTATGGATTATCTAGCCTTCCCCATAGACAGCATTTTCATACACAAATGAATGAATGTCTATATCTTTTCCATATTAAATAGCCATATCGATTTTTGTAATATGTGCGTCAAAATATGCACGCAACAAGGAGTGTGTGAAGTTTTGAGATATTCACTGTGTGAGTGTTAGCTATTAATACATGGGCGCTCTGTAGTATGTAGAGTGTTGAGTTAACCACCATTAATTTCTGTATATTTACAAGTGTAATTTTATTGGGCATCTAATGGTGCGTATGTTATTTTATTGTGCCTTAAATTTTTGGGAATGCAGTAAGAGGAGTAATTTAATTTTGCGGGTTAAGCAGGGAAACCTCATGTGAAATGTTAAAAAGGAGACCAAGGAATTTCGGACAGGAAATTTCCCTAGTTTGAATGTTTTGACACGAGGTAGATTCACGTAACAAAAGATTACGGTCAGACAGTGTCGGGAGTTTGTTTACGTACCAGTAAGATTTTCGTTGAAGCGGGGAAGGGAAGGAGTGTGAGATTGAGTGGTTAGAAATATTTATGTATCGTTGTGCATAGCGGGTGAAGGGAAGCTGGATTGAGTTGCGGGTAGCGTAGGATTTATGGGAGCAGTATGTTAGAGATTGAGTTATGGTTGAAGTTGTTGTACATTAGATGCATTTCTTTTGTCTACAGCGGTTCACGGTACAGTGGAAGAGTGGAGTTTGTCCTATACAAATTTCCAACGGCAAGGTTTGCATTGCAGGAGCCGAGAGCTCGATATCGCTAGAGACGAAAGAAATACGATAGCAGTTCGCATGCCGCGAAGCCCCTTGCTTCGGCGGGAACGTGTTCATCGTTAAATAAATCCAGAGCGAGTAGTTCGTTATACCACTCCAACAGCGGCGTTACGACATGTGTTAACAATGTCGTCTGCTACAGTGTGAGCACTTGTAGGATTGCACATTGGATGCTTGAGATGTTTGTTAAAAGATTGAATGGTTTTCACGCTTCACGGTATTTAGTGAACGCGAAGTATATAGTAACTTGATGACGTGTCAAGATTGTCATGGTCCCGCTTGACTACAAGTCACGGTCACCCACTTTTGATATAAGCTCCGAGCGAGACGGACGCAATTCTGTTCAACTCCCAAATTATTGATAGTGCAAGTATTCTCGTTATAAAAATGTTGGCTATAGGGTCAGGCCTAATTATATGTGAGGTAAGGACGGTTAAAGAGAAAACCCAGGAATTATTGAAGTCCAAAATACGGGAGTATTTTTTGATCATGTGTTTATGATCTATAGTTGCAGACAGGCGAGTCTCATTTTCGGTTACTGCCTTGCAGTAACACGTATACACAGCTCACCACGTTCTGACGATGATTAATTATTGTTCTATAATTGTGGACTGGACTTGCACTGAATTGAAATGATTTGTATCAATGAATCCAACATCCTTTTCAGGACGAACGAGGAAAAAGAAGAAGAAGTATCAATGAATATATTACCAATGCCATAATATATGATGTCTTCATGAATTTTCATGTAATAAATCTGTCAGATGGACTCAGAAGAAAATTGGGATTATCAACTGATTTAATTGATTGATCCTCAAGTTGGCGGAACTTATTAACGCATTATGTTTTCATCCTATGATTTTGTTTACGCACGATACTGCTCTTCGAAGAACAATAATATTGATGAACTTGTAAACAGGGTTCGGAAGAAAAAACCAAACGATGACACTCAATTTATTAAATAAAAACCCTGCTCAAATAAAACACATCTTCATCCGAGGATATACCCACATGCCCATAACAGTGGCGTAACAGAGTGGCGGCCAGCGTGGTTGCTGAAGAATTAAAATTACATAATTCACAAGTCAAGAACTGTATTTTCAAAGTTCCTTTCGATCGAACGGCATAAATATTGCAAGGTCAAGACACATGCGCACTACGTACGATTATGACGTCATAACCCATAACCCTGCAAAAATGACTTTCAACCAGCCGTTGAATGTCAAGCGCAAATCATCGTTCAAATTCAACACGATGAACAGTTATTCAAGTCAATTCACTCCGACGATGCCCATCATGAATGATCCATACATCTATGCCTGGATGTTGGTGTATGCCAGCGTCGTGCGGACTATGGAATTCGCCTTTTAAAGATAAGTAATATTTCGGCCCAAAGGCAGTTCTAAGTCCAGTGTCTATTGCAGGCATATTTTTCTTTCAATGCTAAATGTTAAGACGTTTATAATGTGGTGTCTATGTTATTTAGCGGGTTCGGTTGGCGGGAATCATAACTGATGTTATGTCGCTTCGGCTGACCGCAACAGTTCTGATCGCTCCTAGGGTTTATTGAATATTTGCAATTTTGGATACAAGAGATCCCCAAATAAATTACCTGGGAACTATCTGCTTGTAATTGCAAAAAATTCAATATTAGGCGTTAGTTGTAAAGTGATGTGATATCTGGTGTATTTTTTCTGTAATAAGTTTCATTTTTATTCATTTTTCGTCATCGTTTGTAAACTATCCTGTTCATTCTAATCTGTCTATCACTTATTTACGAATATGTATTGTAACGGTTTGTCTGTGAGTCCATGTGACGTCATAGTTTTTAGTTTCCGTGCTTCGGCCTACTTCCTTCGTTCCGTATAGTTCATCACTTCCTGTAGTTTTATTCAGTTGTTAAATTCATTTTAACGTTGGAATTTGTCAATTGTGGCGTAAAATAGTGTCGTAACACTTTTGTTTATTGTATTTTCTGTACTTATTCATTTATAACTTATACTGTAATTATAATAAGAATATAACAATACTATAAAATATTTAATTAATTTTAACAGGAAACTTACTTAATGAATAGGGTGATTGCATTAATTTGCACTAGTAGTCCAAGTCACTACTGTTTTACCATGTTGCATGGGGCATGATGTCGTAATATATTGATAAAATATTATAAATTTATATCTTACCTTGAATTTATTAAGAATATTGAGGGTATATTCATTTATTAGTCTAGTCAAGGGACTATATTGGCCATTATATTGACTAAGTAAGTATATTACTGAATTGTTAGGGCAACGGTGTAATATTTATGAGAATAGGGAAAGTATGTGATTAAAAAGGAGAAGCACTTAGATAATATGTTTGATATTTGATTGACTAAGGGAGTCACATATATATTTACCATGCTTACTTTAGAGGAAATTAGGGCGATTGGACGGAAACATGGTATGAAGGGTGAAATATTAAACTCATTTGTTTATGAAGAGGCGGCTAGGACAACTTATTTGAGGAGGGAAATGAAAATACCTAGTGAAGAAGAATTGGAAGCTGAAGTAAGACGTATTGAGGAATTAGAAGAAAATGATAGTATGGTTGCATTAGATGCGAATAGATTACAACATCATTTAAAGGAGTTACATAATGAGAGTTTACAAGATTTAAAGGAAAAAAGGCATTCTAATGACTTAAAGAAGGTCTCGGAGGAATATAGGAATTCTCCAAACAAGTTAGTTGATAAAGAAAAGTGTGTTGATGTTGAATTAGATAAGGTTGATTCTGCTTTAAATGCAGATTGTACACATATGGCTCAGATTCAGGAGCTAAAATCTGAGGTTTTGCGTTTTAAATCAAGGGTTGATGAACAAGAATTAACAAATCTTGATATGAAGAGTTCTTACATTCAATTGGAGAATAAGATGAAAAAAATTGAACTTGAGAATCATGAATTTATACATCTTCTAAGTCAATATCAAAAGTTGACAAATGACAATTTTGCTAACCTCGATACATTGCTCCTTAAGGAGAATAATACATATTCTGAACTAGAAAAGAGAATGCAACAGCAGATTAATGAACTTTCAACTAAGCTGAATGCAGTTGATTCTTTACTTATTAATGAGAGGAAGAAAACTACTAACTTGGATAACATAAATAATATGCAGAGAAATGAGATCTCACTAAAGGATTTTGAGATTGCTAAATTAATAAAGAGAGTTGATAGTCTGCTGGATATGATATTGGACAAGAAGATATCGTCCAACATCAGATATGATAAACCTATTGTACGACATACCAAGGGTGCTCCATGTGCTAAGACCAGCTCAGCACAACCCAACAAAATAAAAATATCATTCCGAGGGAGATATACCTTCCCTCGGCAGAATACTACCAATTCAATGATTAAATCTTGGCGACATGATCAGATTGAAACTAATCTTAAGAAAACTGTTGAGGTGGTCAACAGTAAAGATGACTTTACTAAAAATAGAAATACTCTTAAGGTTAACATGAACCCAGATAATAAAATTAAGACAAATCAATTTGTTAGCAAAGTATTACCTTTGCCTAACAAGCAGTCATATACGACATGCATGAAACCTACTGCCTTATAGACTGATAGTTACCATCCTAAGTTCAATCAGGATGATACATCAGCTAATAAGAATACTACGTATATGGGAAAAGGAAAAGTCAATTCTTCTTATATGACTAGAAATACATATCTTCATTGTTCACAGTTTCGTGACAATGAGACTACCTATATTGGGAAAGGTGCATATTCTCGCACCATTCTAGTGCGTAATCTGCCACAAGATACTACATGGCAGGCACTCGGTAAGTTCTTTAATTACACAGCAGACGGTAGGTTCGTGCGTCTGTTGCCACCTACCAATAACAGGTATGGTGAAGCTCTGGTTACATTTCTTAACAATAGAGATGCTCGAATGGTTGTCGAGCGTGACAATGGTGTTTATTTTCACCACCATTCTTTGAGATTGCAATTAGTACATGATTCTGCGTAACACAGATAACATGTTGCAATAACACTGTTTATCTCATGTCTTTGATGACTCAGCATAGTCAGTCATCAGTCCTTTTCTTTCATATTCATCTATTCTTACATAGGTTGATTAGTGTGAACTTTTCTTTCATATAACATTTTGTTGTCTTGTCTACAGTGACACTTTGTCTTTTCGTCTGTATGTGATTTTCGCATGCCTAAGTTAGACAGTAATGTCGTTGATTGTTCTACTCATGTTCAGCCAATGCAGCATGAGCTAGTATCTTGTTTTCCCTCTTGAGGAAAGACATGCCTGCGAAGATCACGCGGAATACAGACTGCAACAAAATTTCTAATTGAATTTTGTCAATTTCTTCCAGGCAACCTATTTTAATGTTGCCAAATATGAATTAAATTTACTATTCTTCGTCAGATGCAGACAATTGGTACTCGAGTATTGGTCTCCTTCATGACCAAATTTACAATTGAAACTGGTTCAAGATCGAAGAATAGGGCGACTAACTCATTGTTTCTTCACCTATTATTAACAACATATGACGTACTGCGTTTCCAGTGTATTATACTTCAAGAATTTACGATCCCGCATGTCAAGTCGTTCAGTATATCAAACGTCTCGTGATATCGAGGTTGCGAAAATTTGATGGCAGACTCACTGTCGCGACTTCCATCAGATTCAAGTGATAACTAACAACTCAACGAACATAAAGGAAATGGATATTCAAGTTTTGTTTCGTTCAGATTCAGAACAAGATTTACGGTTTACGCATAAGGAGCTACGAAGTTACGTTCCTTACGGAAATCTGCAAATTTCGATCCAACTCTTGATAGTCAAACAATATAATTGATTGAAAACATTACGAATGATAACATAATATACATGGAACGATCTCATCTTCAATCAAATTTCAAGGTACTTGGTTCGGTCTTCATACCTGGCGAAAGCAATCAAAGATGGTCTACAAATCTATAATCGATTAAACTTTGAATAGAACGTTACGTTACATGCATTTATATTGGATCGGTGAATTTCAAGAACATCGATTGTGGAATTAATTTTCGGTTTTTATGGAACAAACTATAGTTCACACACAGGAAGGAACTAAGAACAGATTGATCTTCGGGACTTATAATATGAATTTCGTTACTTTTTGAATTGAATGAAATAAAAGACAGTGTGAAAAAAAGATAAGGATATAAAAAAATATAAAACAAAATATGATCGCACAGGTCATTGTAATCAGTACTACAGTGATATAATTAGTTACGATTAATGTAGTTAATTAATTATGTGAATTTGATTATGATATAACACGATATATTTTCTTTTCGTTAACTGATACATTAATTTAAGTACATAGATAATTCCTTACACATCTATTTGAGTTTAATCTATTACTTTCTTACTCCTTAACTATCTTATATTCTCTATCGTACTTTTCTTTATTCTTCTTTACTTTTCAATACTTTGATTTATTTAATTATAATTTCACTCCATTACCTACTACAATGCTTGAGATGTTTGTTAAAAGATTGAGTGGTTTTCACGCTTCACGGTATTTAGTGAACGCGAAGTATATAGTAACTTGATGACGTGTCAAGATTGTTATGGTCCCGCTTGACTACAAGTCACGGTCACCCACTTTCGATATAAGCTCCGAGCGAGACGGACGCAATTCTATTCAACTCCCAAATTATTGATAGTGCAAGTATTCTCGTTATGTGTGAGGTAAGGACGGTTCAAGAGAAAACCAGGAATTATTGAAGTCCAAAATACGGGAGTATTTTTTGATCATGTGTTTATGATCTATAGTTGCAGACGGGCGAGTCTCATTTTCGGATACTGCCTTGCAGTAACGCGTATACACAGCTCACCACGTTCTGACGACGATTAATTATTGTTCTATAATTGTGGACTGGACTTGCACTGAATTGAAATGATTTGTATCAATGAATATATTACCAATGCCATAATATATGATGTCTTCGTGAATTTTCATGTAATAAATCTGTCAGATGGACTCAGAAGAAAATTGGGATTATCAATTGATTTAATTGTTTGATCCTCAAGTTGGCGGAACTTATTAACGCATTATGTTTTCATCCTATGATTTTGTTTAAGCACGATGCTGCTCTTCAAAGAACAATAATATTGATGAACTTGTAAACAGGATTCGGAAGGAAAAACCAAACGATGACACTCAATTTATTAAATAAATACCCTGCTCAAATAAAACACATCTTCATCCGAGGATATACCCACACGTCCATAACAGTGGCGTAACAAACGGCACATGTCCGGGAGATTGGTCTAGAGTTATACAGCCAGAAACCAATGCTGTATTCCCTAAATCCTGTGCGGGTTAACGGGGAAAGTCAGAGAAGCTATTCAGCAGAAGAGGAGCTTCTATATTTTAGTCAAGTACCTCGTGCTGGATAATCAAGTCATCATTGCAGGAGTCAGAACACAGGAGAGAGGATGAACATTCCTGGTTCTGACAAATCAACGAGAGAAGGCGTAACGGAGACGCCACCTCAGCAGATGTCAAGAGTGTCAGAGAGACACTGAAGCAGAGAGAGAGAGAGAGGAGAGAGACGGGACCAGTAGGGTCTGATGATATATCCTTAGAGGATAGCCTTTGAGTAATAGATGTTATAAAAGTCTACTAGTGTAGCAGTCCAGTGTTTAGTTAGTGGCGCTTATCGCTTAACGAGTTGGAAGATGTGTAGACATTCGTTTAGGCAGAGTCAGTAGGACAGAGACAGTAGCAAATCATATAGTAGTAGACAGTGGAGGCTTAAGCTGAGGCTCCACCAGTTAGAGTGTGGTTACAATCACTAATCATTCTATTTTTCCTCAGTAGGGTGACTGACTGAGTGAATGTGGTTGTGGGTTTTATGTGTCTATCTACTTAATTGGTTCTTTGGTTTTCAGGTCTGTGTAACAGTGCACGATATTTATTTCTTTGCTGTATGATGACATTTAATGTTTTTATTGTGTAAATAAAATATCTATATATTGTAGACTGGATCAGATTCTATACTGTACCTATATGTTGTCTGTATAGTGGTGTCTTCTGTGTCATCTCTCGGTTAAAATAGGTCTCCAAATAAATCCCTCTAAACCTAAAGTTATGAACTTTTCCAACGAGACCTTTGATATCATCCTGAACGGGGAAAAACTACAGAAAGTTGAAAGCTTCAATTATTTAGGCAGTAAAATGACTCAGGATGGTGACACAACAAGAGAAATTCATACTAGAATTGCTTTGGCAGCAATTGATTATCTAACATTTGGAAATTACGATCACTGAATATACATACCAAGCTTCGTCTGTTTAATTCAAATGTTATCTCAGTGTTAACATACGGTTGTGAAAGTTGGAAAATAACAAAACCATTGGAGAACACGCTGAATACATTCGAGAACAAATGTCTTAGAAAACTCATGAACATCAGTTGGAAAGAATTCAAGTCTAATCGACAAATAAGAAAAGACTCTAGGCAGAAATATGTCTCTGACTATATAAGGAAAAGACGATGGTCATATATCGGTCATGTCCTACGAATGCAAAACAACAGAATACCACAGCAGGCGCTCACTTGGGTTCCTGAGGGTAAGAGGAAAAAAGGAAGACCAAAAGAAACACTTAGAAGAACAATAATAAGAGAAGGAAGAACGTTGGGATTAAATAATGTGCAAGAGCTAAGAGGAGTAGCGTCACAACGAACAATCTGGAGAGCACTGATTTCTGCCTTATGCGCCGTGTTTGGTGCTTAAAGAATTTATTATTATTATTTATAGTGGTGTCTGTGGTCGTTATTTACACCTTATCTCCTTGTGTTTAACGGTAGTTATAGGGGATGAGGTTATAGCATAATTTTAGTCACAAGTGGCAAGGGAGAGTCAATCCAGGTTCTCAACCTTGAGCCAATAGTCTCATCTGTCCAAAGTCACTGTCATTTTCATCCAAATTCTATCTTCTCAGACTTTCTGATACTAGGGTCTTGCCTATACTCGGGCAAACTCTATAAACGTAAATCCACTTCGTGACAAATGGGGGCTCGTCCGGGATCATCTTTGTTGGGATCAATTCTGGGATCTTGTCTAGATTTGTAGATTGGTTCTATAGAAAGTGTTCTGAGAATAGATTTTCTTTAAATATCCCCTAGACTTTGAGCTGGTAGAACTGATCCAGTTATAAGTTTTTCCACAGGTTGGAGTCAGTTAGATTTCAGTGGTATTTTAGTTTTATATGACTTAGAGGAAATTGATGGCATACTGAAATTTTTTCTTTTACAGGAAAGTAATTTCGGGTTTTTAGGTAGCTGCTTAACAAATTTCTTTTCAGGTAACAGTTAATATTCAGACTTGGTGCTAGTCTGAGTTCGGGTTTTTGGGACAGCGGATATAGAGGGAGTATTACCGAGTAGGTAACAGGTAGTTCCTTCTTTTTATCTTTCTGTCATTCTCTGTATTTGTGAGCTTACAGCAGTTTACAGGTACACGAACTTGCCATGCGTTCTCTGGAACTGCAACACAGATCTTCGGAGGGCAGTTTGGCAAATGGAGATTCCCCCATAGCAGGGGAGACAGACACAGGAAACGGAGTCCCCCGAATGGCAGCCATGAACTTCCCATTTGACTCGTTCCCTAACGGGAATGAGAAGATTGACGTGTTCTTGGAGAAATTTGAACGGATGGCAAAGGCATACGGGTTGGATGAGAGTTTGTGGTGTCTGAAATTATCGCAGTCGCTGAAAGGGCATGCGTATGACGTCCACAACAAGATGCTCATAGACGACCAGAACAACTTCGAGGCACTACGAAACGCTTTGTTGCAAAGATTTCAGTGGACCCCCCGTAAATGCCAAACTATGTTCAGGGAGAGCAGGCCAGAGAAGGGAGAGAGTTTTGCACAGTTTGCAGAAATGGTGAGAAATTACCTTACCCAGTGGAGGGAATTGTCAGGACTGGCTAAATCCTTTGAAGGACTAGAAGAGTTAATCCTGTGCGAACAAATAAAGGCAAACATGTCTCCAGACTTGAGGCGGTACCTGGCAGAGCAGGGCGCCCAGCAACTGGACCAAATTATTCTTTTTGCGGAAAGGTTCCGGGCAGGACAGGCCGAAGTACTGGGCCAGAAGAGGAAACACCCAGACCTGCCAGCACCGGACAAAGGAGCTACATCATCGCATTCGTCTTCCTCTCCAGCTCACTAGCAGCAAGGGCCTTCTCGCAAGGAGCCCCATTCTGGCCATAACCTGCGCCCCCAGCCGCATAACAGAGCACAGGCAACAACATCTCACGAACCCGCTAGGACCAGGGGAGATAACGACCGGTATTGTCGGGAATTGTCGCACTACTTCCCACTGGACATCCCGGTGTATAAACAAACAACCCGCTCATCATGCAGCTTGTTTAAGGCCGGTGAGAGTGATCAAAGGGAACAAGTGGAAACCCTTCAAGACAGAGAAGTGGTTCTCAAACAGCGGACCAGCCGTAGAGAATGGAACTCACACTACGTGTTTATTCGACAGCGGGCTTACATACCCCAGTATCGTCGCCCGACATTTGGTAAAGCCAGGGCATATGACCAGAGAAAAAGTGGATATTGGTGGCGTTTTGAAGAGAGGGACCTCACAGCGTCTTCCCGTAGCCAATATTGAGGTGAAGTGCAAGTTTGTGCGTGGCACAATTAAAGCTGCTGTAATGGCACAGCCAGTATATGACTTCATTCTCGGGGCCCCATATTTAGTTTTGGGAACCCCACCCGCACCGATCCTTGCTAACGCAAGGGGCCTACTGCAGGCCAGATAAGTGAAAAGAGACAACCCCTAATTCACGGAGCCCCACGAGAGCTCAACCAGCCATGTCTTGCGAAGGAAAGGGTGAAGACCTCTGAAGACAGTGGAATGGTTTTTGCAGAGGCGAATTCGCCTGACAGCCCTGCTCAGCTTAATGGCCAAACAGTGGTGACGCCTCTGATTATGGAAGTACCTTCTTCGTTGTCGGGAATTAGGCCCCCGATGGTAATACCGCCCTCAAGCGAGGGGATGCTGTCAAGATCGGTATGACATATGCATCCTGCCTAGTATTGGAAACGGATGTCGCTGAGGTCAGGCGCAACCCAGTGAGAAGCCCTGGAGAGAGGGTAGAGAAAGGAGCACTCACTACGCAACCTCAAAGCCAACCAGAGGGGAGTGAATTGCTGGCTCCCAGCAAAATAAGCCACAGGAGTTTGAACGCTCCTATTACCTCACTCAAATTGGGAAGATGTCCGGAAAACGAGAGCGCAGAAACACTGCCCGGGGCAGATATTACCTATCTTTATTCCAAGATAGAAGCTACTGGGATTAGTGAGGATTCAGTAGAAACTCAGCAAGTGATCGGAGACTGTATGCTGGAAGCACAAGACAGTTCTCATCTGCATCGTCATATACCAGTGGTCACAAACCCGCTAACGCGCAGCAATGTAGTCGCCATCGCCAGGCCGCCACAGAGCCAGTCGGTCAGGTCAGCTGACCAAGACAGCCTTTTGACGGACATAGCCAGGGAAGTTTCAGACCCGCCTTTAGACGGCACAGGTCTGAAGAGAGATCAACTCTTCCACCGGAGCACGGGAGTTTGTACGAAGAAGAAGAAGAGAATACGAAGAAGAAGAGGGGCTCACAGACAGCTCTGTAGACAGGAATAAGGGCCAGTGTGAAACACAGAGATTTCAGTAATTAGATCGGTTGCCAAATCTTTCAAAGGTGGGAGTAATGTGATGCTATACTGTAATTCTGTCTTTTCAACAGGCCTAGTCTTCTTCTCTTTCTAAAATATTATGTGTTTGGTCTTTTTCTGTAGGTATTTTATTGCGTTTTATGACGGCAGGTTTAGTTTATACTTGCACCAGTTTTCTTTTCTTTAAAGTTAATTTGCGATCACGAGGGTTTTCTTTGTTAAATTAATCGCGATCTCGTAGTCCCAGTTTCTTTGTTAAAGAATTATCGCGGTCAAGTCTTTGTTTAACAGCGCGTGAGATATTCACGGGGTGGAAAGTTTCCGCTGTTTAGCTCACGCAATATGACGTAAGTGGGAAACGTGCGCAGTCGGGATAAACAGGTCACGACGTGCTTTCAAATCTATTGGTGTAGACCCCGTTATAAATTTTGTAAGCGATTCCATTGGGTTAGTAAAACGCTATAGCTATGACGTAGCAAGAACAGCCTTTTTTAGTCTAAACAACATCTGGAAGTCCTCTCAGTACAGCACAAGCACAAAATTAGGATTATATCAAAGCTGTGTGCTTTCTGTGCTTCTCTATGGCGCGGAGAGCTGGAGAGTTACAGAGAAGGAAATGTCGAAATTGTCCTCTTTTCACACAACATGCCCAAGAAAAAATTAGTGAACCTAGCATTTATTGTCTGCTCCACGCGGAAGAAAACGCGATACACTGGTATGTTCATATTTTATTAGAGCCGTAATATTAGTGGGTTCTTAAATAGAGTCGTAGTCTGATTAAAGTAAAGTTTTCTTCGGGAAGTTAACTTAAAGTTATAACCGTAAGCGCCATCTATTACTCGTATCTTTGTAGCATGATGTAGGGGTTTAATATGCTTAATTCTTTCTAGGATAATTGGCAGTGTATAGGAGTGTGTGAAGTTTTGAGATATTCACTGTGTGAGTGTTAGCTATTAATACATGGGCGCTCTGTAGTATGTAGAGTGTTGGGTTAACCACCATTAATTTATGTATATTTACAAGTGTAATTTTATTGGGCATCTAATGGTGCGTATGTTATTTTATTGTGCCTTAAATTTTTGGGAATGCAGTAAGAGGAGTAATTTAATTTTGCGGGTTAAGCAGGGAAACCTCATGTGAAATGTTAAAAAGGAGACCAAGGAATTTCGGACAGGAAATTTCCCTAGTTTGAATGTTTTGACACGAGGTAGATTCACGTAACAAAAGATTACGGTCAGACAGTGTCGGGAGTTTGTTTACGTACCAGTAAGATTTTCGTTGAAGCGGGGAAGGGAAGGAGTGTGAGATTGAGTGACACGTGGTTAGAAATATTTATGTATCGTTGTGCATAGCGGGTGAAGGGAAGCTGGATTGAGTTGCGGGTAGCGTAGGATTTATGGGAGCAGTATGTTAGAGATTGAGTTATGGTTGAAGTTGTACATTAGATGCATTTCTTTTGTCTACAGCGGTTCACGGTACAGTGGAAGAGTGGAGTTTGTCCTATACAAATTTCCAACGGCAAGGTTTGCATTGCAGGAGCCGAGAGCTCGATATCGCTAGAGACGAAAGAAATACGATAGCAGTTCGCATGCCGCGAAGCCCCTTGCTTCGGCGGGAACGTGTTCATCGTTAAATAAATCCAGAGCGAGTAGTTCGTTATACCACTCCAACAGCGGCGTTACGACATGTGTTAACAATGTCGTCTGCTACAGTGTGAGCACTTGTAGGATTGCACATTGGATGCTTGAGATGTTTGTTAAAAGATTGAATGGTTTTCACGCTTCACAGTATTTAGTGAACGCGAAGTATATAGTAACTTGATGTCGTGTCAAGATTGTTATGGTCCCGCTTGACTACAAGTCACGGTCACCCACTTTTGATATAAGCTCCGAGCGAGACGGACGCAATTCTGTTCAACTCCCAAATTATTGATAGTGCAAGTATTCTCGTTATAAAAATGTTGGCTATAGGGTCAGGCCTAATTATATGTGAGGTAAGGACGGTTAAAGAGAAAACCCAGGAATTATTGAAGTCCAAAATACGGGAGTATTTTTTGATCATGTGTTTATGATCTATAGTTGCAGACAGGCGAGTCTCATTTTCGGTTACTGCCTTGCAGTAACACGTATACACAGCTCACCACGTTCTAACGACGATTAATTATTGTTCTATAATTGTGGACTGGACTTGCACTGAATTGAAATGATTTGTATCAATGAATCCAACGTCCTTTTCAGGACGAACGATGAAGAAGAAGAAGAAGTATCAATGAAAATATTACCAATGCCATAATATATGATGTCTTCATGAATTTTCATGTAATAAATCTGTCAGATGGACTCAGAAGAAAATTGGGATTATCAACTGATTTAATTGATTGATCCTCAAGTTGGCGGAACTTATTAACGCATTATGTTTTCATCCTATGATTTTGTTTAAGCACGATACTGCTCTTCAAAGAACAATAATATTGATGAACTTGTAAACAGGGTTCGGAAGGAAAAACCAAACGATGACACTCAATTTATTAAATAAATACCCTGCTCAAATAAAACACATCTTCAGCCGAGGATATACCCACACGCCCATAACAGTGGCGTAACAAACGGCACATGTCCGGGAGATTGGTCTAGAGTTATACAGCTAGAAATCAATGCTGTGTTCCCCTAAATCCTGTGCGGGTTAACGGGGAAAGTCAGAGAAGCTATTCAGCAGAAGAGGAGCTTCTATATTTTAGTCAAGTACCTCGTGCTGGATAATCAAGTCATCATTGCAGGAGTCAGAACACAGGAGAGAGGGTGAACATTCCTGGTTCTGACAAATCAACGAGAGAAGGCGTAACGGAGACGCCACCTCAGCAGATGGCAAGAGTGTCAGAGAGACACTGAAGCAGAGAGAGAGAGGAGAGAGACGGGACCAGTAGGGTCTGATGATATATCCTTAGAGGATAGCCTTTGAGTAATAGATGTTATAAAAGTCTACTAGTGTAGCAGTCCAGTGTTTAGTTAGTGGCGCTTATCGCCTAACGAGTTGGAAGATGTGTAGACATTCGTTTAGGCAGAGTCAGTAGGACAGAGACAGTAGCAAATCATATAGTAGTAGACAGTGGAGGCTTAAGCTGAGGCCCCACCAGTTAGAGTGTGGTTACAATCACTAATCATTCTATCTTTCCCCAGTAGGGTGACTGACTGAGTGAATGTGGTTGTGGGTTTTATGTGTCTATCTACTTAATTGGTTCTTTGGTTTTCAGGTCTGTGTAACAGTGCACGATATTTATTTCTTTGCTGTATGATGACATTTAATGTTTTTATTGTGTAAATAAAATATCTATATATTGTAGACTGCATCAGCTTCTATACTATACTGTACCTATATGTTATCTGTATAGTGGTGTTTGTGGTCGTTATTTACACCTTATCTCCTTGTGTTTAAAGGTAGTTAGAGGGGGGGGGGTGAGGTTATAGCATAATTTTAGTCACAAGTGGCAAGGGAGAGTCAATCCAGGTTCTCACCCTTGAGCCAATAGTCTCATCTGTCCACAGTCACTGTCATTTTCATCCAAATTCTATCTTCTCAGACTTTCTCATACTAGGGTCTTGCCTATACTCAGGCAAACTCTATAAACGTAAATCCACTTCGTGACACCGATGGGGTGGGGGGGGGGGTAGATAATGTAACACTAGTAGCGCTGATCTAAACAATTAAAATACAGGTTTGAACGGGTGATATAATAATACATGTGAAGTGTGCTGGGAAACAATAGTTGTGATATTGTAAAGTGTTAGAATACCGGTTGGGAAAATGCCATGAGAGGACATCGACAAGTACTTCAGAACATTGCACAGAATCAAGTTTGTAGTGATTTCACAAAGGAATAAGCATTTGTTTTGAAATAGGGATAGAGTTAAAAGGCGTTGTAGATGCAGGCAAAACGTCCAAAGACAGACAACCGGCATAGCTGAATAACTGCAGTAGAGCTCAAGTTCTTGGTATACCAAGATTTAAGAGCAAGGCATCACTAATAGAATGTGGGTAACATTTAAGTTTTAAAAATGTATCTAACAAAAATGTTGTCCTTTTAAGTTGAGTAAACAATAAGTCATGGCATTTTTTTTAAGAGGAGGAGTTTTAAGTTTTGTTAATAGCTATCTAATGGGTACTTCCGAAATCTGCGAATCTGCCTGAATGGCGAGATGACACCTGTCATTGTACAGGGGAAAAAAGGGATCTCACGTAAAATCAGTCTCAGGTTAGACAAATTAACCAGAGATTTCGCCTCGAGTAATAGCGGGCGTACGAAAAAAAAATTGTCCATTATATTAAGTCGTGTAAATAGCTGATTACTAGGAATAGTATTGTCTGGTGAAACTAAGCGTAATGCTAGTTTTTGGAGGGAAATTATACGTGTAAGAATCCCAGAACTTCTGTCCCCCCAATGTATGGGTCTGAACCACGGATAACAACAACAAATAAACAAACAAACAAACAAATAAGAAGTCGCAAACTTTCATAAATGGGTGCTTGTGTAGAACAGAAAGGTTGAAATGGTACGATAAGATCAGTGTGGACCTGATGGCAAGAACTAGACAAGTGCCAGTGGAACAAGATTTGAAAATGAACGAAGGAACGAACGAACGACTGAAATCTTTATTGCGTCAGGATAAAGGAATATGCATTATTGCCTTTTTAACCCATCTGCCCTGCTGTAACATAATCCTCATAGTGTTTTCAAATTAAAACATTCTTAACTTCAGTAATAAGTAATTAATATTAACATTTAAGTAAGGAATAGAACACTGTCACGGAGAGTTATGTTCATTGAATTTTCTATATTTTCCTCTTCTTTTCTTCCACCCGTGTTCTCTAAATTATTGTCGCTCTTTACCTTCTCCCTGTGTTTTTCGCATTCGTTCGTTGCGAAAAATATATTTTTTTCCCATCATCGTTTTTCTTTCTCATACTGACTAGTAACCTTATTGCGTCAGATGTCATTCGCGCAGTTTGACGAGAGGTGCGATTATGTCTCAGTCCATCTCAGACATAGGGCCGACCTATCGTATAGCATTTTCACCTGTCACAGCGTTTTTCAGGCCGGTTTCTCGGAAAGTGTGAATATCGCCCTCTGCATTCGCACCTGACATGAGCGCTCACGGTCCGATAGTTAGACGGAGGCGTGAACCGCGCCAGACGCATTAGCTCAGAGCAGACATTTGTCTGGGAGATTCAGACGGGAAGGGGGATTATTTCGTTTTGCGAAATAAAAGTTTTCCTCTTTGTCTGGTTTAAGATATAACCAGAGTTTGAAACTTTATTTTGATTGAGTCCTCTAAATTCGCAGTAGACAGGACGTTTCGTGCTTAGAGAAAAAGCTGTATAGCGAAGGTTCTCAGTTTGTTTCGACAATTTGTCGAACTTCTAGACTTCCAAAAATATAAGCATATAATTCTTAAGTTGTGCGACTACCTGTAGTTCTGTGTGAGGTAAAATATTATATATTATATTCTAGTATTTTGTGAGGTGTTTAAAGTGTTAAGTCGCTTATTTCATATTTCACTAGTTAGATTTTGTGCAGAGTGCCAAATTTATATAGTCTGTATTATTTTCTAGTGACGTGTTTCAGTGGAGAGCAGAATAAATTATAATTTCTAGCTTAAACCACAATGTAGCTATAATGAAGTTAATTTTACTGCTAAATAATCAGACGAGAACAATATTTTCTAAATTAACGTATAAATGCTAGAAGCCTCATGAATGGTGACGGAATACGCACGTGTTCCTAATTCATGAGGATTGCTGTTTTTTAAATATAACTTATTACACGGGAAGGGTTTTTTTTTTTTTTTTTTTTTTTTTTTTTTTTTTCGTACGCCCGCTAATACTCGAGGCGAAATCTCAGGTTATTGTTAATGTCTAACCTGACATTGATTTTACGTGAGTATCCCTTTTTCTTGTACAGAGACAGGTGTCCCTCGCCATTCAGGCAGATACTCTCCGATTTCGGAGGCGTCGGGAAGGGTTAAACTATAAGACAAGCTATACGCTTGCAGTTTAAAAATGTAAGTTATATTGAGTACATAATATGTAAAATATTTCATATGTATTTTTCTTTATTCAGTGAATACTGTGGTACCCAACTTTGCCAGCGTTCTAGTACGTGAACATTATTTGTGAAGAAACTAATCACTTTCATTACATAAGCTTTAACAGTTAAATGAAGTAAGAGGCCTATCGCGCCAGAATTAATTCTTCCAGAATAACACTTCAGTACAGTTCAGCCCGTTGTGGCAAGCAAAATATCAGTAACATTCCGACAGAGTTTTTGACTAGTATTGTGGTGACCAAATATAGTACCTTCCTGAAAGTAGACACCGATCTGACATTCCTTAATTCTAGAAACCAAAGCTAGTGACATTGTGCTCTGCTAACTTCCGTGCCTGGAAAAATTTTATGTGACTAAACAGACATCCGAAAAATAAGAACACCCAAGGAATCGTTCCCTGAGACAGAGAATTCAGTACGTCTTGTTGGAACTGGGGATTTCTTGGTCGAGGCTGCATTTACGGGTCTGTGTGAAGGTCCTAGAATTTATTATGTTCCCAGAGGCAGCGATCAAAGCTGTAAGTATAAATGTGTACACGTGGCCACGGTTGAATGAATAAGAGGGAACGCAAGTCTGAGTGTTATTTCACCGCTGTATTTTGACACCTATTTGCTGTCATAACTTTCTTCATGCAAGGTTGTGTTGCTAACAATATTTTTCCTTAAACTAGTTTATAGTATCAGGTCTGTTCATACCTTAAACAGGGAAAACTCTTAGACTTAATCATATGTATCGAGGACTCTTTGGGTTATCATCTTTCTCCTAACGGGACTGTGGGCTATCCATTGAGGGAAGATTATCACTGTGGGTCTACCAGTTCTTGTAGCATTCCTTGATTTGCTTATGACTTTGTGTATATGCTTTTTTTATATGTAAAATTTTATATGTTGTGACGTAAGTTTACAAATGATAAATAAACTTAACAATAAATTAACCAGCCTGTTGGTCAGCTCGTTCTAAATATCTATATAATCATTTGTTATAGTTTCCCACGTCTGTGTGTCTACCTGTCGTCACTTGAATGTGCGTGCACGTGAGTGGATATATATATATTTAATGTATATGTATTAGACTGTCTGACTACTCTAGATCTGTCGTAGAAGATATGTGAGAGAGAGAGAAGATTTCCCGCTCTCAGAGACAGCCTCTATCACTATTCCACCACCTCACTCGTGGAAATCTATTTTGTATTTCTATCTCACACTGTGACTATCACTCATTCCAACCTATTCAGAAGGGACCAACCCAAGTCTTAATTCTCCTATCAAAAATCTACGACAAACACGTACATATAGGCTATACACACACAAGGTGCAGGATCATAACACAGGAGAAGAAGACGCTGGTGATAGATAAGACATACATTGCTGAAATATGCTTGATAGAATTATACGGTAATCCTTGTTTTGGAATCTCCAGAGTAAGAGAGAAGCAGAGGTCGACCAAAACAAAAGCACATGGAGAAGAGAACTGGACACAGAAATGAAAACGATGAGGAACACATGGAAAGACCTTGAGCTGATGTCACGTGACAGGAAGACTTGTTATACGTTTGTTGAAGGCCTATACTCCAATCATGTTCTCCCCCATACCTCTCACTCCTAGCACATCCACTCCAATAATGCCCCCCATCCTTACTCTTACTTCCAGCATATTTACTCCAGTCGTGTCCTCTATTGCACCTCTATACAACTATACATCTCACCTCCAGCACATCTACTCCAGCCATGTCCTTTTTGGGTTTAAACAAAATTGCGACCTCTGACCTTGTTGAATCCTTTTTTTAAAAATGGGAAATCCATTGATATAGTGACCCAAGATTAATGTTAAGGGATACAATACAATTAATGTCTGACCTACATATCCAAAAACATTGTTGCGTCCCCTGTTTCTGTAAGAGACAAACCAACAGACGTTCTAAAATATAGATTAGATGGCAGAACGTCAGCCTAGAACTTGGACACAAGAAATATTTTTTCTTAAGAAAGTTGATGAAGTGTGTGAGAAATAATTCTAACTGTATATTGAACATAAGGATTCCAACTCATCGATTGGTCTACAACTACCCCCAGCAACCTAAACTCAGATACTTATTCTATAGGTTCACAATTAATAGACAATGGTAGCAATTTACATGGGCTATATTTACGCTGAATAAGGAGGTTGTTATGGCCAGTTTGTGTTACAAAATGCAGTATAACAATAAGCCCGTGCAATCCAAGGCTTTGTATGACAAATACACCGGGAGAAAAACATTCCCGTAAATCTCTCTATCTTCACTTCGATAATATATATATATATATACTCTGCACTTTATCAAATATTCTCCTTTACAAAAAGAACCCACTGGAACACACTAGCGAGATGGATAGTCACCATCCCGAAGCCCTGCCAGGAACGTATTGTCACGAGATTACTGCATCTCAGAACAGCTCAGTAAAAATTACTCATGCGCGGACTAACCGCGTGAGACTATCGCTCAGCTCAACCCGTCTCTTCCCAAAAACCACACTAAGAACATTCGAAAACTTGCTTTATCATATTTTTAAAAAAAAAACAACAACTAGCAACCACACAGTTGAGCTGTGTTCAAAAATTATCGAGCAATAAGCCCCCAACTCAAAAAATCATCTCATCACTAAAGCGTGCTAACTAACGTGTGTACAAAAATCCGACCCATACATATAAATCTTTAACACCTAACTCCCATTAATAAAACATGACTTAACAGACTACACTGACCCGCAGGGAAAAAAATGATATCATCATTTTTTTTGACAATTACATCGAACAAAAATGTGAGGTCGATGACATTCTAATATCTACAACAAATAATTATATTATGTTAAGTCATACAATTAACCTAACAATAAAGGGATGGAAGTGTGAGTAGAGTATGAAGAAGTATGTAACTAGATTCAAATGCAAACGTAGATGAAGTATGGAAGCATAAACAAAATAAGAACCAACAGGTGGATAGTAAAAGAAGAGATGGAATGATATGAAGAATGACCAGCAAAGAGAGAAAACAATAAAATGAGAGTAGGAAAAGAGAACAATGATACAACATGGTAACCATAAAATTAAACAATGCATTGTATAAATAAACACTATTATGGCAAAAAACATATACTAGAAAAAACAATGCATATCTAAACCAAAGAACAAATAGCTAGCTACCATTTAAAAATAGCATAATATGCAAGAATAGCCAAGTTACTAAACTTATGCAGTACAAATGATGAACTTATTATAGACATCAAAATTAACAATACTGCTACAAATAGTTACCCCTAGTGCACAATCAAGCGCTGGGTAATGAAAATATCTCACAATGTCAGAAAAACACCTTTCCAAAGTACAATACCGAAATGTATCGTAATTCTTCTTCTTCTTCGTACACTCTCAGACGTCCACTTGAATGTTCTCAAAGAAAGCAGTAGTCAGTTTGAGGCTATTTGAATCCCCGTAAAGCTTTTCCACGAAAGGAGCTGGCGTCGGCCATATGCACTTTCTCTGTACCACATATGAGGGGCAACTTTGAAACAGAAGTTCAGCAGTCATTTTATCAGTGCCACAGTTACACTGATCGGTAGATACTATCTTTAGCTTGTTGAATAGATGGTATCTCAATCTGTTGTGGCCAGTGCGGAGTCTGAAGATTACCACTTGTTCTCTTCTGTGGAGCTGGTAGTAAGCATCATTCTGTGTGTGCCCTGGATGTTCTACATTCCATTTGTTTCTGTAACTGATTCTGATAAAACTCTTTGCCTCCTCAAAAGTTATGCTTGCATCAGGCTGAGGTAGATGTGAACCTTCTTTTGCCATTCTGTCAGCCTCTTCATTGCCGGCGATGTTACAATGAGATGGGATCCACTGGATCACAACACTTTTGAATCGTTGACAAAGTTTGTGGAGCACTACTCTGAGATCATCCAGGTCTGTATTATTTTGTCTTTTCAACGTTGTAATTATTGACTGTGCATCATTAAAGAAAGCAACTTGTCTCTCTGCCGTTTCCTCTGTCAATATAACCTCTGCTGCAGTTTTCAAGGCCTCTGCCTCTGCTCTGAAGTTGCTGGAGAATCGTCCTGTCGCCACTGACAGCCTTTTTTCTGCACCAGTGCTTAAGGTCAGAAAGACACCCCCACCTCCATTTTCTGTTGCATTTGTTGCTGATCCATCTGTGTATGCATGGGTCCAGGTGTTGCGTGGATAATGTTTCTCTATGTATTTTGTCGCTATGGATTTTCTATCTGTTGCAGTTTGGCTCTTTTTACTTTCAATTCCAGGAATGTTTTCTATCATTTTAGGGAAACGATTTTGTTTCCAAACTGGAAGCTTGTGTGCAGTGTAGATGGGTTTAACAGTGGATATTTCATCTATGGATACTGCTCTCATTTGTGGTTTGGTTGATTCTACAAAATTACTTCGTTTGAGTCTTTGCCTTCTAAGAGCATTTATTCTATGGCACATTGGGTGGTCTGTTAGTCTTTTGAATTTTTCGGCCTGTTGTTGAGCCCTGCAGTCTCTTCTATCTGTCATTGGCTGGAGGCATGTAATCTTTTCGAGTTCTTTTATAGGTGTTGACTTCATGCCTCCCGTTATAATTCTCATTGCTTGATTTTGGAGTCTGCTAATTTTATCGAAGTTATTCTTAGCTGCTGTTGCCCATGCTGCCATGCCATATTCAAGAACTGGCCTCACTCGCCCTGTGTACAACGTCTTAAGCACTTTCTCATCTGCACCTCAAGTTGTTCCAGCAAGTTTTTTCATAACTGCCATTCTTTGTCTTGCTCTCATTCGATTTCTGTCAACCTGTTTTTTCCAAGTCAGACGGCGATCAAAAATAATGCCTAGGTAGTTCGGATTTTCATTTAAATGAAGATTTTCGTAATGATAATCTAAATTTAAATCGCATTATCACTATAATTGTAACACGTTCAATGTTTATACCAAACAAAGTCATACAAGAACAATATGGCAATGGCATAAAAAATAAATAATACAATGTCTTAAATTAAACATATACTATAAATATCCATAGCTCCAGTGATCTTGAAAACTCTTGTGAGCATGAGGATACATAATCATCTAGTGTGGCGGCAAAATTCTGTCTGTCTTCACTGGAACAGGAAAACTTGCCCAAGGCGACATATACAACAGGTTGAAAAGTAATAGCCTAATCACGTAACATAGCAACTCTGATTCTCATGGGAAAGCCGTCGCTGTGAAAAAACACAAATGAAAATCACTATTTTAATAACGGTAGGATTTTATTAAAGGCAACAATTAACTTTAAATTTAACCTACCGCGTGTGGTTTTGTAAACTTCCGACCCCTGTACGATGTTAATCAAACCTTCCTCCGTTACATAAGAAAGGGTAACAGAGAAAGTAACACAGCGTAAACTAGAATCTTGAATTAAATAGGGTCATAAAAGTGTTCTATCAGTGTGCGATAATGCATAATAGAGTCGTGGGTATATAAAGTGATACCGAAATCTATAAGCAAATCTAGAAGAAAGTAGTTAAGCAGAATCCTGTGGGCATCGAGACAATATGTCTGCCATCACGTTATTCGAACCTCGAATAGCTCATATAGAAAAGTGGAAGGGCTGTAGCGAAATGGCATACCGAGTGGATCCTGAGCTCTTCAAGTCCTTATTCTGTATAGCTGTGAGAGTTTTTGGTCGGTCTCTACTATAAATGTGCGCCAAGAAGGAATCTTTGAAGCTTCAGAATCGCCCAGACCATTGCTAACAATTCATGGTCTAGGACAGAATAGTTCCGTTCTGCCGCAGTCAATTTCCTAGAGACATACATCACTGGATGCAAAGTTTCAGAGTACTCTTGCATCAATGCGGCCCCAATCCCTGTCGATGAGGCGTCGCTGCGAAGAATAAAAGGCTTATCTGAATTGGGTAGTCGCAAGATAGGGGCAGATGAAAATAACAGCTTAATTTTCTCTGAAGAAGTCTGGCATTCTGGGGACCCGTTTACTATGTTAGGCGATCCCTTCTTCAATAGACTAGAAAGAGGTGCAGTGATCGATGATAGGTGTGAAATAAATCTTCCATAAAATTGAATTAGACCTAGTAGACTACGAACCTTTTTTTTGTCTTAGGAGTAGTGATATTGAGGATCTTCGAAGTATTATGGTCCTCAGTCTGCAAGAGCCCATGACCAACACGGTGGCCGAAAAAAGAGATGTTGCTGAACCCAACATGGGCTTTAGACGGTTTAGCCGTCAAATTGTGGGACCGTAGTGTAGACAAAAGTTCAGAAAGACCTTTAAAGGGATCTACCCAAGAATTACTAAAAAGGCAATTATCGTCGAGATACGCAATAACATCTGGACGATGAGAAAGAATTCGACACATCATGCGTACAAAAGTAGCCGGGGCGTTGACGAGCCCGAAAGGCATAAAGTTCCATTGGAACAAACCCCGAGGTGTTGAAAAGGCAGTAAGAGGTTTGGCGCGTTCAGTAAGTGGGACTTGCCAGTATCCTTTGGACAAGTCGAGTTTAGTAAAGAAGAGTGAATTAGAAAGTTTGATGAGCAGATCTTCCAACAAAGGCATTGGTTCTGCATCAAACTTAGTCACTTGATTCAATTTGCGATAGTCGACACAAAGACGTATGTTATTGTCTTTTTTTCTGACAATAACCAT
Source organism: Oreohelix idahoensis (assembly GCA_024509875.1). NCBI lineage: Eukaryota > Metazoa > Mollusca > Gastropoda > Stylommatophora > Oreohelicidae > Oreohelix > Oreohelix idahoensis. The sequence continues at coordinate 725,291 of JAMPIV010018449.1, forward strand.
AGAAGAGGAGTATGCCGAAGTAGATGGTTCAATTATATTTAAATGTAAAATTTCATCTAATTCTTTTTCAACTTGAGTTTGAAAGTGTAATGGAATTGGGTAAGGTCTAACTCTAATAGGGTTATAATCAGTGAGTATAATGTCATGAGTAATGACCGATGTTTGACCAGGAATGTCGGTAAGGACGTCCTGAAAAGTCTGCAATAAAGAAGAGACTTGCTGCTGTCTTTCTAAAGGTAACTCCGAAGAAATAGTCACATTTTCCCATAATTCTGTTGGATGTAAAGGAATAACAGGAAGAGGGAGATTTACATCGAAGAAAGTAGCCTCTTCCTCCTGAATAACAGACAAAGATGTATATTGATTATGACGAACTGGAGGATCGTCGGTCGCCTGAAAAACAGACTGTAGATAGTATGGACGGGCATGAAATTCTTTTAGCATATTAATGTGGTAGGTTGTATGCTTCCCGTCAACATCGACAACATAGTCGACGTCATAAATTCTTGAGGCAATAGTATAAGGACCTTTCCAGGAAATAAGAAGTCGATTATCCCCACGAGGAAGTAATACAAATGCCTCATCACCAGGATAGAGTTGTCGTAGACACCTGTATCTATTGGCAAAGAGCCTCGCCTTCTCCTTGGCAGACTCCGATGCTGAGGTAGCTAACCTACATGCATCAATAATTTTCTGTCTGAGAGCAATGACATATTCGTAAGAAGATTGAGTGTCATCGTTAATATCCTCAGCAGTTAATAGGTCGTGAAGTAACGACATGGGACCACGAGGTTGCGCACCAAAAATGAGCTCGAATGATGAAAAACCAGTATGCTCATTTGGCACTTCTCTATACGCGAAAAAAGCAGCGGGTAAAACCCTGTCCCAATCCTGAGGATAATCATCAGTTTTCTTCCCAAGTAAATTTTTAAGCGTTCTATTTTTACGCTCAACCAAACCGTTTGACATAGGGTGAAACACACTGCTTAGAGACCCGTCAATGTGGAGCATGGCCATTACTTGAGACATAGAGTCTGACACAAATTGTGTGCTATGATCAGATAAGATTTGTTTGGGAAAACCCAGACGCGAGAAAATTAGCCAAAGAGCATCTGCTTCATCAGCAGAAGAAATGTTCTTAAGAGGTATAGCCTCTGGCCAGCGCGTACACATATCGATACATGTAAGGATGTATTGGTGTCCCCTGGCAGATTTGACTTTAAAAGGACCAATAATGTCAATTGCCATTTTCTGAAAAGGACGAATAGGAATATCTGCAGCTTGGATAGATGCTGCATGGCGTGGACCTCGTGACTTAACCTCCTGACATATTTTGCAGGAGCGACAATAAATAGTTATATCTCTATTTACGCCCGGCCAAAAGAAGGAAGAAAGAACCCTAGATTTAGTTCGGGAAAATCCCATATGTCCTGCACACTGAGAGTCGTGGGCATGTTGCAAAGTACGAACTCTCATGTCCGTAGGTACCAGAATTTGCGAACGTATGGACGAAGTAGAACCCCGTACCATTCGAACTAGCACTCCATTTTTAATTAAGAACCAATATTTAAGGTTTGTGTCACAGTTTGCATTATCTTGTTTAACTAGCAGAAAAAATTGTTGCAATGATGTATCCTTTTGCTGAAGTTTGATAAAAAGACTCCCGTGAAATAACAGAATGAGGATCCTGATTATGTACCTCGTTAATTTCAGCAGGTGGGGTATGTAAAAGATTTTGAGCTTGTGCTTTAGTTGTGACTGCATAGGCAGCATGAATGTTTTGCTCTTCCCAGGTAGCAATCTGTTGTGGAGTACAATCCTTAACCCCATGTATACGTCCGACGATAAGGTCTGCAATAGAATTCGGAAGCATACATGCATGGATATGTCCCGTAAAAAAGGGAGTAGCTATGTGGACAATAGCAGTTGGAAATGTCTCAATTGTCCCACCAAATGTCACACATTTCACTACATCACCAGTGGCGCAAGAAGGATGTATTAGAGACTGGTTAATCCCAACAGTCGTGCATCCAGAATCAAAGAGAACTGAGACTGGCTTATTATTTACAAATCTCTTGTGTAGGGTAAGAGACCCTCTTCTGTCATGCGCAGATAAGGCAGGAAGAGTAGGCAGAGGATGACCGCAACTCAAGGTAGTCACCGCTGTAGGCTGGAACAGAGTTGTGCACTCCGGGTACTGATATGCTCTCTCGAAATCGAAAGCAACGCAAGCAGTAGCATTAGAAACACCAATATTATTGTTACTTTGATTATTAATAACCTAGGGCTCCTGTTGAGCAGAGTTAGCATGGCGATGCGATCTATCATTTGGAGATCTACCGTCATATCGCGATCTATCACAACTATTATTTCTATTGGGACCATTGCTATTTCCTCTATTAGGCCCATTGTTCTGATTTGAACGCCAGTTAGCATAGTTGCGGTTACTATTTCCCCTTTGATCAAAATATCTATTAGATGGATTTTGTTGTCTCCGAGAAAAATTATTGTAAGGTTGATAATCTATAGTGTAGTTACCCCTTCCAAAATTTCCATAATTGTTGGAACCAAAATGTTGAGGTCCGTTAAATTGTCTCCAGTTTCTTGGAGAGGGAGAATTACGTGATGGACCTTCTTGGTACTGTCTAAAATCACGATTATCTCTCCTACCAAAATTGCGTTCAGCACTTTGTGATCTACGGCGCAAATTAGGGGCATATGGTATTGCTGAAGCCACGGGTAAACCTTCTTTGACTTGAGATTTGCTAACAGTCACATTTGGATGTGCCGTGACGTATTGGCGACAGTATTGTTCCATATCTTTCAAGTTTGTAGGCTTCCGCTCATGTAGAAAAGAAAGAAAAGAAGTGTTTACAGACGACATGACTTTGTCACGAAGTAACAAGTCCATGAGGGCTTCATATGTGTGTTCAATTTTTGAGAGCTCTACCCAACGTGAGAACGTAAGACGTATATTTGCTATGAACTCTGAAAAATCTTCCCCAGTCTCCGGTAATAGAGACTTAAAGCGCAGACGATAACCGTCCTCCTCAAGTTGGTATTTCCTTAACAAAGACAGCCCTGACAGTATCATAGTTATTTTTCTCGAGCCCCTCCAACATACTTACAACATTCATAGCTTCACCAGAAAGTAGTTGCATAAGTCGAGCACAATATTCCGACTTGTCTACTTTCTGAGATTCACATGTAAGTTCAAATCTATTTAGGTAAAATACGACATCGTCAGAGGTAGTTTTAAAAACAGGCAATCAGAGCTTAAAATAATGACTATTTGTCTTATGAGAAGTAGGTTGAGTGTCTGTAGAATTTTGTGCATTAACACCATTCACCACCTTCATTCTCTCCAGCTCTATAGATACTTTTGCTCATGGAGTCTAACGTTTTCTTCAGCTTGCAACTGAAGTTTCCTTTCTTCGATTTGCATTTGCTGTTGAAGTTTTTTCTCTTCCATTTCCATTTGTTTTTGAAGTTTCTCCGCCTCTAATTTTTTCTTTTCCCTTTCCATTTGAAATTTTCTCTCTTCTGCTTGCATCTGCAATTTTCTATCTTCAGCCTCCATTTTCTGTTTTTCAGCCTCCATCTTTTGTTTTTCAATTTCCATTTGAAGTTTCCTCTCTTCGAATTTCTGAGCTTTGTCATATTCGACACGTGCGAATTCTTTTACTTCTTCAGTAGTCATACCAAGGGATTTCCCTTGTTTAATAAAGTAGCCTAAAGTAGACATTATGTCTAATTTTATGTGATAGGTAATTTATGTAAATATACCTGGAGAAACTCTCTTTATCCCAACTCAGTGGGTAGCAAGTCCTTGCTTAAGAACGTGTATAATTACTTTCAAACCTATTAACAATGTCATTAATTACTTACAAAATATGCATCATAATATTATCTGACCATGAGAGAAATAGACAACGTAAACAAGAGTAACGAAGACAAGATATAAAGAACAAATGACCACGTTCGCAGAATCAACTAATCAATACAGCAAACTAAAGAACAAATATTGCAAAGAATGCAATGACACTGCGAAAAGCGTGACAAGACAAGCAACAGCACAGTGTATAAACGAAAAATTTGTATATAAATAAACGATAGACAGATTGAGACTGACGTTTACAAATAAAATGGATCACCAAAATAAGATACGTATAAGAAAGTAAGACGATAACAACAGTGAAAGAACTTGACGATACAGCTAAACAATCAGTTGTCACAGACAACCAAACACAGTGGACTCAAAATCCTACAGCTACCATGAGATGGAATTCTACTGAGGGAAGTCTGCAAAATTGTCCCTACAGAACGCTTACGAAGGCCCTGGGTGAACTGGGATGTTCCCTTCGTAAGTCACCACTCCAACCTCCCACATAAACATAGAACATATAACATAGAAGAAGGAATATAATAGTGTAAGCTCTGAAGAAGGCTAAACTACAACGAACAGTGGAACAGTTTACATACGAACAACCACTTATCTTGAAAAGGAAAAACTCCCAGCTTCCGTAACAACAGTAATGATTGACATCGGGTATGACAATACAATCGAACGTTGATGGCTACAGGATCTCCTCATCGAGTGTTGGAAGGAAACACTTAAATATGGATGATGTCTACTTGAAATACTTGGTCACCAAAAATAGGATTGTCAACATTGTAAATCTTGTGAAACTTGACATCGCCAAAAATCTTCTATTAGTAAATATCTTATAGAATGGTGTTGAACTTGTTTGCTTATCTCCTTCTATAGTTGGTATGGCACCGCAGAGAACTGGCTCACCACTTTATGTTACCAGTTTATTTTCTTTAACACATTTTTTGCAGCAGATTAAGACTGGCCAATACTTCGGCTTCTAAGTCAAGTTTATAGTGGTGGAAAGAAGGCAATGCTGATATATATATATATATATATATATATATATATATATATATATATATATATATATATATACGCTGATAATGACGATCAGCTTAGGTTGGGCTTACGGATGGCCGACCGGTGTGTGTGTGAGTGAGTGACTGTCAACATACGCGAATGCAAAGGGTTCTGGCATACCAACACAGACTGGAACCACACACCACAGTAAACGTAAGAGTCAGGAAATGTTGAAACGACTGGTAACGTTATATACGGTTTATTACCGACACAGTGACGTAGACATAATGGTATAAATAGTTCTCAGCATAAACATACAGCATCGGGTGAATAAATCCAAATATCCGTTAAACGGGACCGCATGCATCACGGCTCATAATAACATAACTTGGGCTGACCTACTCCAAGGTTTTGAATAATCAGTACTATACATAAACAAGCCAGCATAGTAAATCCAAGGCTTTGAACACAAATGCAGTACGACAATAAGCCATCATAATCCAATGCTTGAGTAATAAACACCAGTACATCAATAATCCATCATAATCCAAGCTTTGAACAACAAAATGCAGTATAACAATAAGCCCGTGCAATCCAAGGCTTTGTATGACAAATACACCGGGAGAAAAACATTCCCGTAAATCTCTCTATCTTCACTTCAATAATATATTTATATATATACTCTGCACTTTATCAAATATTCTCCTTTACAAAAAGAACCCACTGGAACACACTAGCGAGATGGATAGTCACCATCCCGAAGCCCTGCCAGGAACGTACTGTCACGAGATTACTGCATCTCAGAACAGCTCAGTAAAAATTACTCATGCGCGGACTAACCGCGTGAGACTATCGCTCAGCTCAACCCGTCTCTTCCCAAAAACCACACTAAGAACATTCGAAAACTTGCTTTATCATATTTAAAAAAACAACAACAACTAGCAACCACACAGTTGAACTGTGTTCAAAAATTATCGAGCAATAAGCCCCCAACTCAAAAAATCATCTCATCACTAAAGCGTGCTAACTAACGTGTGTACAAAAATCCGACCCATCCATATAAATCTTTAACACCTAACTCCCATTAATAAAACATGACTTAACAGACTACACCGACCCGCAGGGAAAAAAATGATATCATCATTTTTTTTTTACAATTACATCGAACAAAAATGTGAGGTCGATGACATTCTAATATCTACAACAAATAATTATATTATGTTAAGTCATACAATTAACCTAACAATAAAGGGATGGAAGTGTGAGTAGAGTATGAAGAAGTATGTAACTAGAATCAAATGCAAACGTAGATGAAGTATGGAAGCATAAACAAAATAAGAACCAACAGGTGGATAGTAAAAGAAGAGATGGAATGAAATGAAGAATGACCAGCAAAGAAAGAAAACAATAAAATGAGAGTAGGAAAAGAGAACAATGATACAACACGGTAACCATAAAATTAAACAATGCATTGTATAAATAAACACTATTATGGCAAAACAACATATACTAGAAAAAACAATGCATATCTAAACCAAAGAACAAATAGCTAGCTACCATTTAAAAATAGCATAATATGCAAGAATAGCCAAGTTACTAAACTTATGCAGTACAAATGATGAACTTATTATAGACACCAAAATTAACAATACTGCTACAAATAGTTACCCCTAGCGCACAATCAAGCGCTGGGTAATGAAAATATCTCACAATGTCAGAAAAACACCTTTCCAAAGTACAATACCGAAATGTATCGTAATTCTTCTTCTTCTTCGTACACTCTCAGACGTCCACTTGAATGTTCTCAAAGAAAGCAGTAGTCAGTTTGAGGCTATTTGAATCCCAGTAAAGCTTTTCCACGAAAGGAGCTGGCGTCGGCCATATGCACTTTCTCTGTACCACATATGAGGGGCAACTTTGAAGCAGATGTTCAGCAGTCATTTTATCAGTGCCACAGTTACACTGATCGGTAGATACTATCTTTAGCTTGTTGAATAGATGGTATCTCAATCTGTTGTGGCCAGTGCGGAGTCTGAAGATTACCACTTGTTCTCTTCTGTGGAGCTGGTAGTAAGCATCATTCTGTGTGTGCCCTGGATGTTCTACATTCCATTTGTTTCTGCAACTGATTCTGATAAAACTCTTTGCCTCCTCAAAAGTTATGCTTGCATCAGGCTGAGGTAGATGTGAACCTTCTTTTGCCATTCTGTCAGCCTCTTCATTGCCGGCGATGTTACAATGAGATGGGATCCACTGGATCACAACACTTTTGAATCGTTGACAAAGTTTGTTTAGCACTACTCTGAGATCATCAAGGTCTGTATTATTTTGTCTTTTCAACGTTGCAATTACTGACTGTGCATCAGTAAAGAAAGCAACTTGTCTCTCTGCCGTTTCTTCTGTCAATATAACCTCTGCTGCAGTTTTCAAGGCCTCTGCCTCTACTCTGAAGTTGCTGGAGAATCGTCCTGTCGCCACTGACAGCCTTTTTTCTGCACCAGTGCTTAAGGTCAGAAAGACACCCCCACCTCCATTTTCTGTTGCATTTGTTGCTGATCCATCTGTGTATGCATGGGTCCAGGTGTTGCGTGGATAATGTTTCTCTATGTATTTTGTCGCTATGGATTTTCTATCTGTTGCAGTTTGGCTCTTTTTACTTTCAATTCCAGGAATGTTTTCTATCATTTTAGGGAAACGATTTTGTTTCCAAACTGGAAGCTTGTGTGCAGTGTAGATGGGTTTAACAGTGGATATTTCATCTATGGATACTGCTCTCATTTGTGGTTTGGTTGATTCTACAAAATTACTTCGTTTGAGTCTTTGCCTTCTAAGAGCATTTATTCTATGGCACATTGGGTGGTCTGTTAGTCTTTTGAATTTTTCGGCCTGTTGTTGAGCCCTGCAGTCTCTTCTATCTGTCATTGGCTGGAGGCATGTAATCTTTTCGAGTTCTTTTATAGGTGTTGACTTCATGCCTCCCGTTATAATTCTCATTGCTTGATTTTGGAGTCTGCTAATTTTATCGAAGTTATTCTTAGCTGCTGTTGCCCATGCTGCCATGCCATATTCAAGAACTGGCCTCACTCGCCCTGTGTACAACGTCTTAAGCACTTTCTCATCTGCACCTCAAGTTGTTCCAGCAAGTTTTTTCATAATTGCCATTCTTTGTCTTGCTCTCATTCGATTTCTGTCAACCTGTTTTTTCCAAGTCAGACGGCGATCAAAAATAATGCCTAGGTAGTTCGGATTTTCATTTAAATGAAGATTTTCGTAATGATAATCTAAATTTAAATCGCATTATCACTATAATTGTAACACGTTCAATGTTTATACCAAACATAGTCATACAAGAACAATATGGCAATGGCATAAAAAATAAATAATACAATGTCTTAAATTAAACATATACTATAAATATCCATAGCTCCAGTGATCTTGAAAACTCTTGTGAGCATGAGGATACATAATCATCTAGTGTGGCGGCAAAATTCTGTCTGTCTTCACTGGAACAGGAAAACTTGCCCAAGGCGACATATACAACAGGTTGAAAAGTAATAGCCTAATCACGTAACATAGCAACTCTGATTCTCATGGGAAAGCCGTCGCTGTGAAAAAACACAAATGAAAATCACTATTTTAATAACGGTAGGATTTTATGAAAGGCAACAATTAACTTTAAATTTAACCTACCGCGTGTGGTTTTGTAAACTTCCGACCCCTGTACGATGTTAATCAAACCTTCCTCCGTTACATAAGAAAGGGTAACAGAGAAAGTAACACAGCGTAAACTAGAATCTTGAATTAAATAGGGTCATAAAAGTGTTCTATCAGTGTGCGATAATGCATAATAGAGTCGTGGGTATATAAAGTGATACCGAAATCTATAAGCAAATCTAGAAGAAAGTAGTTAAGCAGAATCCTGTGGGCATCGAGACAATATGTCTGCCATCACGTTATTCGAACCTCGAATAGCTCATATAGAAAAGTGGAAGGGCTGTAGCGAAATGGCATACCGAGTGGATCTTGAGCTCTTCAAGTCCTTATTCTGTATAGCTGTGAGAGTTTTTGGTCGGTCTCTACTATAAATGTGCGCCAAGAAGGAATCTTTGAAGCTTCAGAATCGCCCAGACCATTGCTAACAATTCACGGTCTAGGACAGAATAGTTCCGTTCTGCCGCAGTCAATTTCCTAGAGACATACATCACTGGATGCAAAGTTTCAGAATATTCTTGCATCAATGCGGCCCCAATCCCTATCGATGAGGCGTCGCTGCGAAGAATAAAAGGCTTATCTGAATTGGGTAGTCGCAAGGTAGGGGCAGATGAAAATAACAGCTTAATTTTCTCTAAAGAAGTCTTGCATTCTGGGGACCAGTTTACTATGTTAGGCGATCCCTTCTTCAATAGACTAGAAAGAGGTGCAGTGATCGATGATAGGTGTGGAATAGATCTTCCATAAAATTGAATTAGACCTAGTAGACTACGAACCTGTTTTTTGTCTTAGGAGTAGTGATATTGAGGATCTTCGAAGTATTATGGTCCTCAGTCTGCAAGAGCCCATGACCAACACGGTGGCCGAAAAAAGAGATGTTGCTGAACCCAACATGGGCTTTAGACGGTTTAGCCGTCAAATTGTGGGACCGTAGTGTAGACAAAAGTTCAGAAAGACCTTTAAAGTGATCATCCCAAGAATTACTAAAAAGGCAAATATCGTCGAGATACGCAATAACATCTGGACGATGAGAAAGAATTCGACACATCATGCGTACAAAAGTAGCCGGGGCGTTGACGAGCCCGAAAGGCATAAAGTTCCATTGGAACAAACCCCCAGGTGTTGAAAAGGCAGTAAGAGGTTTGGCGCGTTCAGTAAGTGGGACTTGCCAGTATCCTTTGGACAAGTCGAGTTTAGTAAAGAAGAGTGAATTAGAAAGTTTGATGAGCAGATCTTCCAACAAAGGCATTGGTTCTGCATCAAACTTAGTCACTTGATTCAATTTGCGATAGTCGACACAAAGACGTATGTTATTGTCTTTTTTTCTGACAATAACCATAGAAGAGGAGTATGCCGAAGTAGATGGTTCAATTATATTTAAATGTAACATTTCGTCTAATTCTTTTTCAACTTGAGTTTGAAAGTGTAATGGAATTGGGTAAGGTCTAACTCTAATAGGGTTATAATCAGTGAGTATAATGTCATGAGTAATGACCGATGTTTGACCAGGAATGTCGGTAAGGACGTCCTGAAAAGTCTGCAATAAAGAAGAGACTTGCTGCTGTCTTTCTAAAGGTAACTCCGAAGAAATAGTCACATTTTCCCATGATTCTGTTGGATGTAAAGGAATAACAGGAAGAGGGAGATTTACATCGGAGAAAGTAGCCTCTTCCTCCTGAATAACAGACAAAGATGTATATTGATTATGACGAACTGGAGGATCGTCGGTCGCCTGAAAAACAGACTGTAGATAGTATGGACGGGCATGAAATTCTTTTAGCATATTAATGTGGTAGGTTGTATGCTTCCCGTCAACATCGACAACATAGTCGACGTCATACATTCTTGAGACAATAGCATAAGGACCTTTCCAGGAAATAAGAAGTCGATTATCCCCACGAGGAAGTAATACAAATGCCTCATCACCATGATAGAGTTGTCGTAGACACCTGTATCTATTGGCAAAGAGCCTCGCCTTCTCCTTGGCAGACTCAGATGCTGAGGTAGCTAACCTACATGCATCAATAATTTTCTGTCTGAGAGCAATGACATATTCGTAAGAAGATTGAGTGTCATCGTTAATATCCTCAGCAGTTAAGAGGTCGTGAAGTAACGACATGGGACCCCGAGGTTGCGCACCAAAAACGAGCTCGAATGATGAAAAACCAGTATGCTCATTTGGCACTTCTCTATACGCGAAAAAAGCAGCGGGTAAAACCCTGTCCCAATCCTGAGGATAATCATCAGTTCTCTTCCCAAGTAAATTTTTAAGCGTTCTATTTTGACGCTCAACCAAACCGTTTGACATAGGGTGAAACACACTGCTTAGAGACCCGTCAATGTGGAGCATGGCCATTACTTGAGACATAGAGTCTGACACAAATTGTGTGCCATGATCAGATAAGATTTGTTTGGGAAAACCCAGACGCGAGAAAATTAGCCAAAGAGCATCTGCTACATCAACAGAAGAAATGTTCTTAAGAGGTATAGCCTCTGGCCAGCGCGTACACATATCGATACATGTAAGGATGTATTGGTGTCCCCTGGCAGATTTGACTTTAAAAGTACCAATAATGTCAATTGCCATTTTCTGAAAAGGACGAATAGGAATATCTGCAGCTTGGATAGATGCTGCATGGCGTGGACCTCGTGACTTAACCTCCTGACATATTTTGCAGGAGCGACAATAAATAGTTATATCTCTATTTACGCCCGGCCAAAAGAAGGAAGAAAGAACCCTAGATTTAGTTCGGGAAAATCCCATATATCCTGCACACTGAGAGTCGTGGGCATGTTGCAAAGTACGAACTCTCATGTCCGTAGGTACCAGAATTTGCGAACGTATGGACGAAGTAGAACCCCGTACCATTCGAACTAGCACTCCATTTTTAATTAAGAACCAATATTTAAGGTTTGTGTCACAGTTTGCATTATCTTGTTTAACTAGCAGAAAAAATTGTTGCAATGATGTATCCTTTTGCTGAAGTTTGATAAAAAGACTCCCGTGAAATAACAGAATGAGGATCCTGATTATGTACCTCGTTAATTTCAGCAGGTGGGGTATGTAAAAGATTTTGAGCTTGTGCTCTAGTTCTGACTGCATAGGCAGCATGAATGTTTTGCTCTTCCCAGGTAGCAATCTGTTGTGGAGTACAATCCTTAACCCCATGTATACGTCCGACGATAAGGTCTGCAATAGGATTCGGGAGCATACATGCATGAATATGTCCCGTAAAAAAGGGAGTAGCTATGTGGACAATAGCAGTTGGAAATGTCTCAATTGTCCCACCAAATGTCACACATTTCACTACATCACCAGTGGCGCAAGAAGGATGTATTAGAGACTGGTTAATCCCAACAGTCGTGCATCCAGAATCAAAGAGAACTGAGACTGGCTTATTATTTACAAATCTCTTGTGTAGGGTAAGAGACCCTCTTCTGTCATGCGCAGATAAGGCAGGAAGAGTAGGCAGAGGATGACCGCAACTCAAGGTAGTCACCGCTGTAGGCTGGAACAGAGTTGTGCACTCCGGGTACTGATATGCTCTCTCGAAATCGAAAGCAACGCAAGCAGTAGCATTAGAAACACCAATATTATTGTTACTTTGATTATTAATAACCTAGGGCTCCTGTTGAGCAGAGTTAGCATGGCGATGCGATCTATCATTTGGAGATCTACCGTCATATCGCGATCTATCACAACTATTATTTCTATTGGGACCATTGCTATTTCCTCTATTAGGCCCATTGTTCTGATTTGAACGCCAGTTAGCATAGTTGCGGTTACTATTTCCCCTCTGATCAAAATATCTATTAGATGGATTTTGTTGTCTCCGAGAAAAATTATTGTAAGGTTGATAATCTATAGTGTAGTTACCCCTTCCAAAATTTCCATAATTGTTGGAACCAAAATGTTGAGGTCCGTTAAATTGTCTCCAGTTTCTTGGAGAGGGAGAATTACGTGATGGACCTTCTTGGTACTGTCTAAAATCACGATTATCTCTCCTACCAAAATTGCGTTCAGCACTTTGTGATCTACGGCGCAAATTAGGGGCATATGGTATTGCTGAAGCCATGGGTAAACCTTCTTTGACTTGAGATTTGCTAACAGTCACATTTGGATGTGCCGTGATGTATTGGCGACAGTATTGTTCCATATCTTTCACGTTTGTAGGCTTCCGCTCATGTAGAAAAGAAAGAAAAGAAGTGTTTACAGACGACATGACTTTGTCACGAAGTAACAAGTCCATGAGGGCTTCATATGTGTGTTCAATTTTTGAGAGCTCTACCCAACGTGAGAACGTAAGACGTATATTTGCTATGAACTCTGAAAAATCTTCCCCAGTCTCCGGTAATAGAGACTTAAAGCGCAGACGATAACCGTCCTCCTCAAGTTGGTATTTCCTTAACAAAGACAGCCCTGACAGTATCATAGTTATTTTTCTCGAGCCCCTCCAACATACTTACAACATTCATAGCTTCACCCGAAAGTAGTTGCATAAGTCGAGCACAATATTCCGACTTGTCTACTTTCTGAGATTCACATGTAAGTTCAAATCTATTTAGGTAAAATACGACATCGTCAGAGGTAGTTTTAAAAACAGGCAATCAGAGCTTAAAATAATGACTATTTGTCTTATGAGAAGTAGGTTGAGTGTCTGTAGAATTTTGTGCATTATCACCATTCACCACCTTCATTCTCTCCAGCTCTATAGATACTTTTGCTCATGGAGTCTAACGTTTTCTTCAGCTTGCAACTGAAGTTTCCTTTCTTCGATTTGCATTTGCTGTTGAAGTTTTTTTCTCTTCCATTTCCATTTGTTTTTGAAGTTTCTCCGCCTCTAATTTTTTTCTTTTCCCTTTCCATTTGAAATTTTCTCTCTTCTGCTTGCATCTGCAATTTTCTATCTTCAGCCTCCATTTTCTGTTTTTCAGCCTCCATCTTTTGTTTTTCAATTTCCATTTGAAGTTTCCTCTCTTCGAATTTCTGAGCCTTGTCATATTCGACACGTGCGAATTCTTTTACTTCTTCAGTAGTCATACCAAGGGATTTCCCTTGTTTAATAAAGTAGCCTAAAGTAGACATTATGTCTAATTTTATGTGATAGGTAATTTATGTAAATATACCTGGAGAAACTCTCTTTATCCCAACTCAGTGGGTAGCAAGTCCTTGCTTAAGAACGTGTATAATTACTTTCAAACCTATTAACAATGTCATTAATTACTTACAAAATATGCATCATAATATTATCTGACCATGAGAGAAATAGACAACGTAAACAAGAGTAACGAAGACAAGATATAAAGAACAAATGACCACGTTCGCAGAATCAACTAATCAATACAGCAAACTAAAGAACAAATATTGCAAAAAATGCAATGACACTGCGAAAAGCGTGACAAGACAAGCAACAGCACAGTGTATAAATGAAAAATGTGTATATAAATAAACAATAGACAGATTGAGACTGACAATTACAAACAAAATGGATCACCAAAATAAGATACGTATAAGAAAGTAAGACGATAACAACAGTGAAAGAACTTGACGATACAGCTAAACAATCAGTTGTCACAGACAACCAAACACAGTGGACTCAAAATCCTACAGCTACCATGAGCTGGAATTCCACTGAGGGAAGTCTGCAAAATTGTCCCTACAGAACGCTTACGAAGGCCCTGGGTGAACTGGGATGTTCCCTTCGTAAGTCACCACTCCAACCTCCCACATAAACATATAACATAGAAGAAGGAATATAATAGTGTAAGCTCTGAAGAAGGCTAAACTACAACGAACAGTGGTACAGTTTACATACGAACAACCACTTATCTTGAAAAGGAAAAACTCCCAGCTTCCGTAACAACAGTAATGATTGACATCGGGTATGACAATACAATCGAACGTTGATGGCTACATGATCTCCTCATCGAGAGTTGGAAGGAAACACTTGAATATGGATGATGTCTACTTGAAATACTTGGTCACCAAAAATAGGATTGTCAACATTGTAAATCTTGTGAAACTTGACATCGCCAAAAATCTTCTATTAGTAAATATCTTATAGAATAGTGTTGAACTTGTTTGCTTATCTCCTTCTATAGTTGGTATGGCACCGCAGAGAACTGGCTCACCACTTTATGTTACCAGTTTATTTTCTTTAACACATTTTTTGCAGCAGATTAAGACTGGCCAATACTTCGTCTTCTAAGTCAAGTTTATAGTGGTGGAAAGAAGGCAATGCTGATATATATATATATATATATATATATATATATATATATATATATATATATATATATATATATATATATATATATATATATATATATACATACGCTGATAATGACGATCAGCTTAGGTTGGGCTTACGGATGGCCGACCGGTGTGTGTGTGTGAGTGAGTGACTGTCAACATACGCGAATGCAAAGGGTTCTGGCATACCAACACAGACTGGAACCACACACCACAGTAAACGTAAGAGTCAGGAAATGTTGAAACTACAGGTAACGTTATACACTGTTTATTACCGACACAGTGACGTGGACATCATGGTATAAATAGATCACAGCATAAACATACAGCATCGGGTGAATAAATCCAAATATCCGTTAAACGGGACCGCATGCATCACGGTTCATAATAACATAACTTGGGCTGACCTACTCCAAGGTTTTGAATAATCAGTACTATACATAAACAAGCCAGCACAGTAAATCCAAGGCTTTGAACACAAATGCAGTACGACAATAAGCCATCATAATCCAATGCTTGAGTAATAAACACCAGTACATCAATAATCCATCATAATCCAAGCTTTGAACAACAAAATGCAGTATAACAATAAGCCCGTGCAATCCAAGGCTTTGTATGACAAATACACCGGGAGAAAAACATTCCCGTAAATCTCTCTATCTTCACTTCGATAATATATATATATATATATACTCTGCACTTTATTAAATATTCTCCTTTACAAAAAGAACCCACTGGAACACACTAGCGAGATGGATAGTCACCATCCCGAAGCCCTGCCAGGAACGTACTGTCACGAGATTACTGCATCTCAGAACAGCTCAGTAAAAATTACTCATGCGCGGACTAACCGCGTGAGACTATCGCTCAGCTCAACCCGTCTCTTCCCAAAAATCACACTAAGAACTTTCGAAAACTTGCTTTATCATATTTTAAAAAAAAACAACAACTAGCAACGGGAGATACGGAGCTCCTTGATCGGCCGCGCTGTGGACGTCCTGCCACAGCCACCAACGCAGAAATGTTGAAATGCGCTGAGGGCATTATTCTTACTGATAGGCGAATCACTATTCAACAATTGGCCTTACAGCTGTCAGTCAGCATTGGTAGTGCAAATGCAGTTATAAAAACTCTCGGGTTTTCTAAGGTTTGCGCAAGATGGGTTCCTCGAAGTCTCACAAATGACCACCGATTGCAAAGGAAAGCAATTTCTTCTGAATTGTTGGAGCGTTTCAATGCTGATGGAGATAACTTTTTGGCTAAGATCATTACAGGTGACGAAACCTGGGCACATCATTTTGAACCTGAGACAAAAAGACAGTCAATGGAGTGGCATCATCCGCAATCACCACGAAGAAAGAAATTCAAGACAATTCCTTCAGCTGGAAAGGTCATGATCACTGTCTTTTGGGACATTGAAGGTGTGATTCTTGTTGACGTTATGCTAAGAGGAGAGACAATCAATTCGCAAGCTTACATTAAGACATTGAAAAAACTCAATCAACGTTTTCGCAGAGTTCGGCCGCACAAGAATCCAGCAGACCTGCTTCTCCTTCACGACAATGGGCGCCCTCACACAAGTCTGGCAACACGGGAAGCAATCCCAAAATTGGGTTGGACTGTACTACCCCATCCACCCTATAGTCCCGATTTGGCACCCTCTGATTTTTATCTATTTGGTGCACTTAAAGATGCACTCCGTGGGACAAGGTTTGAAGATGATGAAGGAGTGATTCATGCAGCGATGGAATGGCTACATGATCAAGACAAAATCTGGTACGGGTTAGGAATACATGCACTTGTTTCGCGCTGGCATAAAGCCGTACAAGTTGATGGGGATTATGTTGAATAATACCGATGTTTACATGACATATCCATGTATATTGTGTATAAATTTCATGCTTTTTGAATAAACAGCTCCTGAGAAAAACGATGTGGTGCATTACTTTCTGAACGCCCCTCGTACTTTCCTCAAATTGAATCGTTGTTGTTGTACAGTTTGGATACTGTCGTACGGAAGGTTAATTGTGTTATTTGGCCCGTCTGAGTATATAGAGTGGATGTCGACAGATACGCGAGAAGGTATAGAAATAGATTTTTTCACAGGTGGTAGAATTGAGAAAAAAAAAGATGTCTATGGAGTGATTATGTAATCGCTTCCAGCCTATCCGTACGACTGTACTTTTAGAGTAAGACAGCTTTTATCTCTCTATCCAGAATAGATAAGTTAATCTACACACACACACACACACACACACACACACACACACACACACAGCTATGTGACAACAAGACACACAAACGTGAAAAACTACGGATAAATGGGTATGGGTCTGACCAACACCCAGAGGTAAGTTTCTTTGTAGTTTATTATCATTAAAACTCGACAACATCAAAATATCTAAAGGAAAAGATCAAAGAGTCATTTACATGCATATGAAATAAAGTAGAAAAACGTGCACCCTCCCCAAATGGAGAAAAGAACCCTAAAATTATTAACCCAAAGGTTGAAGGTTAGCACTCTGTTACAGAATGAACAGTAGGGGTACTCTGTGAGACCCAGTAAAATAAACAAACCTTTAGACAAATCAGATATATGGATAGTTTTCCCTCAAACAAGAAAATACTCGCACACTCTTGCAAACAGTGGCCACTCTCACACTCTTACCTAACTGCCTGGTATGGCAAGTCTGTAATATCCCTTGGTAACAGTATTACTCCTTGAACATAATTCAAGTCACTTAATAATCTGTCACCTCAGTTGTCGCAGCTCCAAATTGGCCCCAGTCCATCCCCCGAAATTAGTTCATGAGGTGAACGCCTAATATGGTTGCGTCTCCTATAAGTGTTATTACAACTTGTAAAAAAAACAGAGAGTTCTTGAAGGTCACTCTTTAGCAGGAAAAATACTTCCAATATTGGGAAAACATCTGGTTGCTAAAACTTTGTTCATAGGCTGATGATGGTTCTTCTATCGGCCAACTTGTGGCTGGTAAAATATATATATATATATATATATATATATATATATATATATATATATATATATATATATATATATATATATATATATATATATATATATATATATATATATATATATATATATATATATGTATATATATATATATATATATATATATATAACTTTCTGGGTTTGGTAAGTCCAGTTATTAAAAATATTTATTGTCCTCCAATACTCTGTGGCGCGTGCCCGATCACAAAGGAATTGGTGTGGCACCGCCAAGAAAAGGAGAAAATAATAAATCCCCAAAAAATGGAAAGAGAAAAAGACCGCTGGCCGCCCTTGTGATCAGGTCTGCGAAGAATACAAGAACATTTATATAAAAATATGCTAAACCTATATCTACACACACTGACGGGGATAAGACGATCTCTTCTCCACTCCGTCAGTCCTGATTAAATTTAAACGGCACACGGTGGTTCCTTACTCCTATCAGTTAACAAATTCCGCCGGCAGCTGAGTTCAGACGGGTCTGAGTTATGTTTAGCTCGCCCGCCCCTACTCGCCGGCGTCAGCGTACAATGAAAATTATTATTTAATCTGTCCATACGCGCTGCCTAAACAATGATCGCCTGTCATTAAATAGCAATTAAATTGTCGGCATCTGTTGGCTTTGCCGTATATGATTAAAATAATAGACACTATAACAAATATGCACAAATGAAATATAACGTTGCATTCTATCCTACACTATCAGTTTACTGTCTATACGGGTGGCGTGATTTAACATTTTAACCACCCGTGACAACCCAGTCATATGAATATCTGCCTGTCTGTTTATCTGTCTGTCTGACTGACTGACTGGCTGTCTGTCTGGCTGTATGTCTATATATCTGTCTGACTATCTACCTATCTATCTATCTATATGTCGGTCTGGCTGTCTGTCTGTCTGCCTGACTAACAGTTAATCTGTCTGTCTGTCTATATGTCTGGTTGTCTGTCTATTTTCTATCTATCTATTTGTCGAACTGTCTATATGTCAGTCTATTTGTCTGTCTATATATTTGTCGGACCATCTGTCTCATAGTCTATCTGTATATCTATTTGTCAGACTGTCTGTAATAGCACACTATTAACAGATGTATTGGAGATACGTTTTTGACAGTACCTGTGTATCTAACTCTCCATCCTATTATATGTTGATAATCTTCTCTCTATCTGTTTAACCCTTACGCGAAGACAAACTAACGCGGTGCAATGAAATAAAATGGGCCACACACACAGACACACATGAAAGGAAACAGAAAGAAAACAAATGAATGAGTGAACGACTGAAAATTGTAATTTTTATCCAGGTGAAGACATGGGAATGATAGAAGTCTAAAGAAGGTGCCGTGCTCTTGTGAGTGGGGTCTAACAATGAAAACCTAACTATTTTCAGGTTCCAGTTTTTAGAATATACTCTCAGCCAACATTATTTCGTTCTCTTTTGTCCTAGTAGACGTACCCCACCTATTCTATTGGTCTACCCCACCTATTCTATTGGTCTACCCCACCTGTTCTATTGGTCTACCCTACCTATTCTATTGGTCTACCATACCTATTCTATTGGTCTACCCCACCTATTATATTGGTCTACCACACCTATTCTGTTGGTCTACCCCACCTATTCTATTGGTCTACCACACCTACTCTATTGGTCTACCACAGTTATTCTATTGGTCTACCCCACCTATTCTATTGGTCTACCACACCTATTCTATTGGTCTACCTCACCTATTCTATTGGTCTACCCCACCTATTCTATTGGTCTACCCCACCTATTCTATTGGTCTACCACACCTATTCTATCGGTCTACCCTACCTATTCTATTGGTCTACCCCACCTATTCTATTGGTCTACCCACCTATTCTATTGGTCTACCCCACCTATTCTATTAGTCTACCCCACCTATTCTATTGGTCTACCCCACCTATTCTATTGGTCTACCACACCTATTCTATCGGTCTACCCCACCTATTATATTGGTCTACCCCACCTATTCTATTGGTCTACCCCACCTATTATATTGGTCTACCCCACCTATTCTATTGGTCTACCCCACCTATTCTATTAGTCTACCCCACCTATTCTATTGGTCTACCACACCTATTCTATCGGTCTACCACACCTATTCTACTGGTCTACCACACCTATTCTATTGGTCTACCACGCCTATTCTATTGGTCTACCACATCTATTCTATTGGTCTACCACATCTATTCTATTGGTCTACCACACCTATTCTATTGGTCTACCACGCCTATTCTATTGGTCTACCACATCTATTCTATTGGTCTAAAACGCCTATTCTATTGGTCTACCACACCAACAACACTGAGGAATTTCATGAAAGTTGAGTGCTGAAAAAGTTCTGCAGGAATAGCTCGTATTGGACGTGAGTGAGGAACGATTGCTGTATGTAGACGGTGATGATGTTAATAGACGGTGATGATGTAAATAGACGGTGATGATGTAAATAGACGGTGATGATGTAAATAGACAATGACAAATCAGTTCCGGGCAACGAGATCTGAGAGTCCTGGATTTGTGACGGCCAGTTTTGTGGATAGGTATGACTCATCCTGGACTTGTGCTCTCATTTTTTTTTTCCTTAAGGAAATCGGGGCCGGACGGTAAAGGGATGGGATATACGAAAAGACATGAGTGAACAGTAGTAGAATGAATTTGGCACTGGGTTATTTGGTGTGGCCATATATACAAACATCGATTACAGCTTGCCAGCTTTTTTTTTTTTACTGCGTGTAAACTATACCAGCGCTTCTCAAAATGCAGTTCGGGGATCATAAGTTGACGCCTAACGTATTCCTGATGGACTGTGAACTGACTCAGTCAAAAGTTATGTTCTGTCTTCTTGCTTTATAGCCATGTTGTTTTGTTTTTTCTATTGACAAATATGAATGTGTGGGGATTAGTCTGTCCCATTAAATTAAAGCTCCAGAATCCGTGACCCACACGAACAACATGCAGAGGTCGACTTGTATCAAGATGATTCTCGGTGATTAGCTTGTCTGTTCTTCAAGTGGGTTTTGAGGACAGGGCCTCAATTGATCGTTTTCTAAATTGCCAGTTGCATAAAGCTCCTTTTTTAAGTAATTTTTTTTTTTACCAGTGCCGGAGATTATTAAACACGCGCTTAGTGCACCACAAAACCAGCACACACACACACACACACACACATACGCACGTTTTCTTTAAATACGAGAAATTTGTGTGTTCCATATCGTATCTGGTTTGACGTGTTTCGTCGAGTCAACTTCAGGATAATTATCCATAACTTTTCATTCAATAATTCCTTTTTCTTTTTCGCTCCTACCAGAGCATGTAGCCATTACTAGAGCTGCCCACCCTCCCTGCAGGAAGTCTGCATTAAAACCCCCGTACTCTTCTAATTTGTCCTCGTAAGACGAATCACCTTTTTTTTATTATTATTATTTTTTCCATACGCATCCATTGTAGTGTTCTAACAGTGGCTTTTGTAGCAATTTGAGTTACATATAAGGTAGCCAGCCCCACGCACAAGCTTGTAGTAGTCTCCTCTTGCGATATGTCTGATGGCGCAGTATGCGCATTTTTTGTTCTTTGACTCGTCCAGAACTACAGGAACTACACGGGGGCATCTAAGATGCTGCAGTCTGACAATCTAGAAAGAAGATATTTTCCTTTGAGCGTGCATTTAAAGTTTCGTTTCACTTCTTAAAGTTAAAAATGTCTTTTATGTCTGAGTAATGTTTTTAACTTGTAACTACTATAGGGAAGCGCCCTAATTTCTGAGCGCTCAGGACCACGACAGGTCTTAAATCTGTTGGATTTTAATTTGTTTTGTCTGGGAACAGAAAACAAAACATTGCGGAATGAACAGTTTACGAAGAGTCAAGAGCAGGTAGTAGACTTTTGGTGATGAAATCCAGACTTTCCAGCTTGTTTTTTTTTTTTTTTTTTTTTTAAACTTGTTGTTCTGCACTTCTTCAGTTAACTGTAAACACAGACGATTGTATTTTTTTCCCCCTGACTTTTGGTAGTTCATCGACCATTGTGTAAACTGCTGAAGTCGGTGCACTTTTCTTTCAAACCGTGACTCACTAGTCTCAAGTCTGTCACCACTTCCTCCCCCCTCCCCTCCCGAAAAATCTCTTCCAGCGCAATGTTTGTCGTCAGGTATATCCACATAGATATACATATTCGCATATAGATATGCATATTCGCAGCCCGATATACAAATTCGCATACAGATATACATATGCACATACAGTTATGCATATTCATATACACACATATAGACATATTCGAAGCAAGAGATGCCTACCAATATCAGGAAATCTATTTTTCTATCTATTTAATCTAATATATTTATCTAATCTATTTATCTATCTAATCTATTTGTCTATCTTCTTCTTCTACCTCGTTCGCCTTCAGACTTCTACATTAATGTATGTAATAAAGCAAGTGTCAGCTCAAGGTTCCCGACATCTCCAAACATGTATTTATCTGTCTAATATTTTTAATCTTCTTCTTCTTTGATCCTTAGCCGCCGACTGTCAAAGCAGTCAGTGGCCATCACGCCTGTTGGCGTCTTGTAGGGCAGCAACAAACTGCTTCAACTTTGTTGGTCGGCGGCCATCCTTCGTTCAGTGCCCAGCTCTGGTTCATTCTTTGCATCTCGGCCTCTACAGTTCCCCGCCAAGTTGTTTTTGGTCGGCCTCTCTTTCGCTTTCCTCTGGGGGTCCATAGCATAGCTGTTCTTGTGATGGCATCGGGGTGTCTTCTGAGGATGTGACCAACCCAACTCCAGCGTCTGCCAGCTATGATGGCGTGCATGTCCTCTTGGTTACTCCGAGTAAGTAGTTCTTGGTTGGTGATAGTATTCGGCCTAAAGATTCAGAGAATTCTCCTCAGGCAGACTGTGTGGAAGGAGGACAGTTTCGACCAGTGGCGTATTCTCTATGTGTGCTGTGCGTGCTGCGTACACCCATGCCCGAAGGAAAATAAAAATTTAATTTATTATTCTATAAAATATTTCTCTTCTAATGTTCTGCTTTCGAACCGCACGCACCAGGATAACGGATTTTCCCGCATAGAATCTACGAGTATATCTAGTTTCAGTTTCCCCAGACGCTTTTTATAGTGCAGTTTTTAATTGGTTGGTAGCAATCGCCCGAAGTTTCTCGGGTAATTCCGTCATAATGCGTGCGGCACCTTTCGGATTCACGTCTGAACACTGGTTTGATTGGATCGGGGTCATGGCCAGATACGTAAATACAATGCGAACATGCGTGCGGTGGTCTTGCAGCTCTCGAGTTGTAAAAATCGGTTGTGTCCGTCCAGTGTTTTTTGTGATTAATTTTTGTTAGTTGCCGGGAATGCAGATTATTACAGTGACAGTGAGTTTCAAGTTGTAAGTTAATTAGTATTTCGGAGATAATTGACATATACCCCTAATAACTATCGTTGCGCAATTGAATATAGTTGGTTTTTAAAGTTGGAAGAAGTTAAATAGTAGGCGTACATATTCATTTTAAGTAGCAGCACGCCTAGCTCGCATTACCAGGATACGCCACTGGTTTCGACATTTCCTTTTCTGTTACTCTCCAACATTCCGCACCATAGAGAAGCACAGAAAGAACACAGCTCTCATATAATCTTAATTTGGTGTTTGTGCTTGTCGTAATTTTTATCTGAGAGAGTTCTGATGGATATTGGTCCTTAGAGTGTAGAATGATAGTGAAGGCTCTGTGAGAATAAGGATTTAGGAAAGTGAGGTAGTAGATTCACACGGGCTGGGGAATAGTAAGGACAGTCTCTTATTACGACAATATTTGTCTCTCAAAAACTATTCCTACCACTCTTCTGAACAAACAACTGTTTGTCAGTTCCAGTTGCTCATGCGCACACACCGATTTGGTGATTCTGACGCACAACGTACATGAATACACACTAGATAACAAAATATGGGAAATGTTTGGGTTTTGGGCCAGCCGACACCAATGCTAATAAAGTTTTTAATACTTTTATTATCATAAAATCAAGTTACAAGTAAGTATCAATGTACAGTCAGAAATCATGGGTTACAAAATACAAAATAACAGGGGGGGGGGGGGGGGGGGGGGGGGTGAGGGGGGGGGGGGGGGGGGGGGGGGGGGGGGGTGGGGGGGGTTGAGGAGAAGTATCCAATACACCTTTTCCCGCTTGTATTTACTAACAGAAAAGACCGGGTCCCAAAGACGAGAAAGGGGGGGGGGGGGGGATGATGATGATCAGATATAGGCAATTTAACCCAATGGTAAATTTATTACTCTGAGTCAAGGGGGTTACAGTAATAGGGGGTAAAGGTAAAGCTAGGGGTCATCAAATGTTTTCCTTTGATCAACCAATTTTCCCGGGAGGGGGGAATGCTCACAGTTAAATAATCCCGCTAGGAGAAATCCCGTACAATTAATACAGTACACCTTAATACTAGGTTGGACTAATTATAAGGGTAAAAAGATTAAATCTCCTTTTTCATTAAAAAAAAACACGCTTGGCTGGCCAGCACACAGTCACACACACACAGACTTACCAAATGGTGAATTCTGGCACTTCATAGGAAATACATTTAAAAAAACAGCACTAAACCTTGGCTTAGGTAAAAGTATTTTCTTCCGTGTACAGCCCCAGATTAGCGGGTTGTTAAAGTTAACAAAGTGTCCCGAAATCGCTGGACGTTGAAGTTTAACGGTACTGTTTGTTTATTAGATAAAGTTCCTAAAGAATGGCACAGGCACTTGGCTAGATGTGAGGAATGGTGTGGTGTCTAAGATTGGCACAGCTGGTGGAGATAACTTTCTTTTACAGTAATGTCACAAACTACAAAAAACACTGAGGTAAGTTCTTCAGGGGGTTGGTAAAATCCAATGATTATGCTTGCAGACAGTGTCAGGGAAATCTATGTTCCTCTTCACGAATAGAGCAGTGAGTAAAATATTGCTACTGTTGACTGTTCTTCTTCCAGTTTGATAATTATAAAAAAACGACTTTATGAATTGGGATTTTAAAATAGTCTTTGGGTTTGCTTTGTTTCTGTATACTTCAGATAGCTTGTCAGGATCGCCACAAAGATTAAATTTCAAATATGTTCATAAGTCACTGGAGTAATCGAACTGAGTCGGCAAGACTCTAGATATATATTATTGCTGCGAAATGGCTGCTTAAATGATGTTTCATTGCTGCTTAATTGCTGCTTAAATGATGTTTCATTGCTGCTTAATTGCTGCTTAAATGATGTTTCATTGCTGCTTAAATGATGTTTCATTGCTGCTTAATTGCTGGGATGCGAGGTTCAAAAGATCATTCTGGATGCAATAGAAAAACATGAAATGCAATAAAATCATATTAAAATCTAACGCGCGATACATTTACAGTTTAACTATTTTCTGCCCTCGCGTCTTCAATTAATAAAGCAAGAGAGAAAAAAAACTCCCCGTGAGGTTAATAGTTGAAAGCACATCTATTTATACAGAACTAAACTGTATTAAAGTTATAATTCCCTTAAGCGGCTATTGTATTAGGAAATAAACTTATAGATGTAACATTTAGTTGGCACTAGAATTTTGAAGATGGGCTTATTTAATAAGGTTAAATTTACACCACAATCCAGTGAACTAAATATGAAATAACTAGACCACTGATCACTCGAAGCTAATGTATAAATTCCGTCTGCACAGAGAAAGAATTTCACTCCAATAGCCAACAATTTAGATGAAATCTAGCAGGAATTTTTAACTATTTGCTAGTGAATCTTAGAATTCTGTCAGAACGAATGATACGTTGCCCTTTTCAGATTCTGTATTTATCTATTAGAAAGGCAAGATAAATGGTACATGTGAAAATTTCGCGCCTCTTCAGTTCCCAGGGGAAGTCAAAGTTATTTAGCCGCCATGCTAACCACGATGGCCCAACTGGCTTCCGATCTACGTTCGTTTCAGTCTGCTCGCACGAGCATGTGAAATTCCGGCGAGACTAGCCTCGTTCGCGGTGAGTTTCCTGATTCCTCAGATCGTATCCGTTACGCTGAGCGTTCCGTCTTTCGGGCAAGTCTGCCGGTCGCCACAGAAGTGCGAAGTCTGCATGAAGCTTTCTTCTGACCGCTCGTGTCCGTCTTGCGAACGGTTCAGTGTTCGTACGGAGATGCTAAACTTCTGCTTCTCTGTTCTGGGGATCTTCTTGACTGCTTTGATCATAGCCGCTACTCTTCGTTGATGAAAAGTTACAACAATACTGATGTTCAGGGATTCTAATGTTATGAAAAGCTAAAGTCCCTTTAATCATCCATCAAATCAGGGAAAATTCACTTGACAAACTAGACGTACGTCACAGTGCTGCTGGAAAGACTTCCAGATGTTGCTGAGACTAGCAAAGGCTATTCTCGCTTTATTCAGTCTGTTGTTGATGTCTTTGCTTGTTCCGCCGTCTGGTGTTACTATGCATCCTAGGTATGTAAATGTGTCTGTCTGTTTCAGCTTCTGGTTCCTTATTGTTATGGGCTCAAGACTGCCCTCGTTGAATGTCATGGCCTCTGTCTTCGTTAGACTGATGTTCAGACCCACTGCTGGCTATACGTATTCAGTCTGTTTTTTCTTGGATGTGTTGGAGTGAATGTGCGAGTAATGCATTGTTATCTGCATGTTCTAGATCTTCCAGTCTAGAAAATGTTGTCAATCTAATTCATCTTGGACTGCCCTCTGTTGTCTGGCGCATCACCCATTCTATGACTGTCAAAAATAAAGTTGTTGATAAGGGGCATCCTCGTCTGCCCCTCAAAAGTTAGATTGCTCAACCCAACACTGCATGTAAAGTTAGCATAGAGACTGTATATGATGGAAATAATGCAGCTGGGAATTCCATAAGCCCTCAGAATTTTCCATAGGCTGTCCCTGTGTATACTGTCAAAAGCCTTTTCAAAATCAACAAAGTTAATGTATAGCTGTCTCTGCCATTCCGAGCACTGTTCTATAATGTTCCTGAGGGTGAATATTTGATCTGCACATCTTCTGTTCTTTCTAAATCCTACTTGTTCTTTCCTCAGTTTATGGTCAACTGCTTTTGAAATTCTCTGGATAATTATCCTGCCTAGTATTTTGCTGGGAACTGAGAGGAGAGTGATTCCTCTCCAGTTGTTGCAGTCTGCTAGGTAACCCTTCTTGGGCAATTTGCCAGTTATTCCTTTACGCCACTCTGTTGGTGTTGTCTCTGTTTTCCAGACTTGTGCAAATAGTGGTTCTAAAGTTCTGCTGCTAGTTCAGGATCTGCCTTGAATAACTCAGCATTTAAATTGTCGTGACCAGGATCTGTTCCATTCGTTAACCTTTTGATAGCTGGCTTTTTAATCTAATCTCTAATCTGTGTGTAACATAAATAGCTACAGACACAACCACTACAAGAGCACGGGGTCTTTGACGCATGCTGCCTGCAGGAGGACCCGCTTTAAGGGAAGCTCCAGGCTCTACTATTGCAACCTCATGCATGTCGTATAAGGCGACTAATATAAGGCTGTGTATGGTACTGGCGACCTCTTGACGTAAAAGAAATGTCCACAGAAACTACCAGGGGACCAGCAGCAGTGGTGGCTCCAAGAAACATGATGATGATGAATCCAGAATAGTTAGCCTACATTGGCCAAATATTATTGGGCTATTTGAGGTCTTCTTATTCGTTGTGCTTACAGTCCTCCCATACTCCTGACTATTCTCAAACGCTTGTCTCCATTGTGTTCCCATATATCTTTATGGCTATATACATTACGGCGTTCTTTTCCTGTCTTTTTGGCCTTATAATCTCACTTTGTTCCATGTAGACTTTTCTTTGTCTCTCCAAGTTTCAAGTGAACCACTTGGAAGTACGCAAAAATCATGTTTTATATCAAGGGAAGCAGTAAGTACCGCGTATCCTTCCTGATCTTCGACAACAGAGTTTATTCCCTTATTTGTGTGAGTGTGTGTGTGTGTGTGTGGTTTGGGGGGGGGGGTGTAAGAGAGAGAACGCCATATTTTGTGACACGCATTCTCTCTTATACATTTTTAAAAGATTGAAATACAACCTGAGTCAAGCTTGTAATATATTCGGTTAGACTTATGGAGGTGGGGGTGTCTTTCTGACCTTAAGCACTGGTGCAGAAAAAAGGCTGTCAGTGGCGACAGGACGATTCTCCAGCAACTTCAGAGCAGAGGCAGAGGCCTTGAAAACTGCAGCAGAGGTTATATTGACAGAAGAAAGGGCAGAGAGACAAGTTGCTTTCTTTATTGATGCACAGTCAGTAATTGCAACGTTGAAAAGCCAAAATAATACAGACCTGGATGATCTCAGAGTAGTGCTCCACAAACTTTGTCAACGATACAAAAGTGTTGTGATCCAATGGATCCCATCTCATTGTAACATCACCGGCAATGAAGAGGCTGACAGAATGGCAAAAGACGGTTCACATCTACCTCAGCCTGATGGAAGCATAACTTTTGAGGAGGCAAAGAGTTTTATCAGAATCAGATACAGAAACAAATGGAATGTAGAACATCCAGGGCACACACAGAATGATGCTTACTACCAGCTCCACAGAAGAGAACAAGTGGTAATCTTCAGACTCCGCACTGGCCACAACAGATTGAGATACCCTCTATTCAACAAGCTAAAGATAGGAACTACCGATCAGTGTAACTGTGTCACTGATAAAATGACTGCTGACTACCTGCTTCAAAGTTGCCCCTTATACTTGTATGTGGTACAGAGAAAGTGCATGTGGCCGACGCGAGCTCCTTTCGTGGAAAAGCTTTACGGGAATTCAAATAGCCTCAAACTGACTACTGCTTTCTTTGAGAACATTCAAGTGGACGTCTGAGAGTGTACGAAGAAGAAGAAGAAGACTTAGTTTTATCCCATTGTACCAGAACTGTTATTTTCATTAATATCTCAATTGGCGGAATGGATAAAACAAGAAAGAAAATGGAAGATGTGATCGAGCTGGCGTGGGCTCAATTCCCAGCGTAGGCAAGGAGGGAAAAATCAACTGGAAGCTGCCACTTGCGATTCCTGACCCAAGTAGGATCGTCCATAAAAAGGACAGAAGTAATTGTCTAATTGGGGAACGGCTTCTGATGACTTTGTTATCAAACGATGACCGCTCAATTGCCGTAAGGCAGCCATATTTGCTATTGTTTGGGCCTCAGTCAGTGTTTGGGTGTGGGTAGATTCCAAATGTTACGTATGGATGTCAATCCTGCATAGAAGTTAAATCAAAACTTAGAGAAAAGGCGAGCGAGCATTTTTTTTTAAATGATGATACTGACAATGAATCTTCAAGATAATGTGGGTAAATCAAAGGAATAAATGCATTGATGGATGATGTACAGTACTAACTACAGTGTTCATTAATAAATGACCTTTACTGTAATTTATTTTTTAATTACTGTAAAGTATTTAAATTATTAACCATACTAATTCTCTTATCCGTCACGTTAGTCCCATTTTTTCCCACCTAAATTGCAATTATTTTTCATAGTGCATTTTTGGGGATGGGAACTAAATTGTGCGCCTGTTGAAATAATGCACATTTCTGCCAAAATATACTTCCTTGCGCAGGATGTTTTTTTTTTTTTAAGAAATATTACTCCCTCTGTTGATTTTCGGTGACAACATTTCTGGAATTTTCCCCATTTATATTAAGCTGTTCGGGTAAGTATGAATACGTGTCTCCATCATATATATTTGGGGTGGGGTGACTTACTCGTTATTAATATTAGTAATATTGTGTCGTGGATTTTTGATAGGGGAATTAAGACTTGGGTTGGTCCCTTCTGAATAGATTAGAATAAGCGATAGCAACAGTGAGAGATGATAATAGGAATAGATTTCCACGAGTGAGATGGAGAACTTAATAGAGTCTGTCCCTGAAATCGAGAATCTTCTCTCTTTCAGCCTATCTTCTACAACAGATCTAGAGGAGTCAGACAGTCTATTATAATATATATTAATATATCTCTCCACTCACATACACACACACATAAGTGACGACAGTTAGACGCACATACGTGGAAAAACTATAACAATGGAATATAGATATGTTGGAACGAGCTGACCGACACGCTTGAATAAAGTTTAGGTAAATTTTATTAACATTAGGAAAATTTTGTCCACAACAAATAAGGTTGCTTATCAAGCACATATAATTACACATAGATTAATGAATTACTAAAAGAACAATAGACCCATAGGTGTAATCCTTTCCCTCTATGTAGAGCCCACGATCCCGTTAGAAGAAAAGTGATAGCCTCCAAAGAGTCACAGATATATACGCTATGTTCTATGATTTCTCCTCTATAGTTTAAGAAACAGAATTGATACCCTAATCTATCCTAAGAGGAAAATGAAAATGTCATTTGCAACAATCTTTGCATAAATGAAATTACAAAAAATTGGGTGCCTGAATATAAGAAAATGAAAAAGAAGAATCACTCGTTCTGCTTTCACTTTGTTCTTTCAGCAAGGGCCCCTGATATACTTTCTTACCTACAATCGTGCTGTTGTTCGCCGTCTGGCGCAAACTTTAGGACACCCACACACTTTAATCTGTCTTTCTCTTGATGAAGCGGATCCCAGCTCTGCAGATTTTTGGTTTCATCCAATGTTCCGGGGAGCGTCCTCTTCATGCGAATATTTTTCCAGACTAAGGTTTGTTGTCACTTTAATCAGTTCAGGTAAGAATTAGTTTAAGTGGGCTCACGGTGTCAGAATCACGAGGTTTCCCTTACTTAGGAAAAAATGATCGGTTGATACTTCTCTCACCATAAAATTCTTGGTCACACCACAATTTGTCAAAAATGTCGGACTGTTATTGGTTTGTAATGTTACTCGCCACAGGGCTGAATATTTCAATGAGAGATGTTGTGAAGAATTATAATCTGGCTCAATAGGCCCAGTATTTCATTTAGTATTAAAGTTAGTGAGATGAGTACTCTGTCTCTTTCTGGATGCAAACACCACGTCAGACAGGAGGTAACTTGGAAACTCACTTATTTAAATTACAAAAATGTTTCTTCTATATTTTTCTCATTAAAAAAAAGAAAAAAAAAGTCCCTGAGTCATTCAGTTGAATACCGTATGAACATTTTACAAGTTCTCATAACATACCTCTGAATATGTCTCAAATCACTAATTTACAGTACGAAGAATTCGATTCTTTTTTTTTTTTTTTTAAATTTATTTATTTTTTATTTATTTATTTATTTTTCAAATTCATTATTACTATTAATTTTTTTTTTTTTTTTTTTAATTATTTTATTTTATTTTAAAAACACTTTAATTATGATGATTATTGCAAATGTAATATTACTTTTATAATGATAAATGCCTTAATAATGCTTAAAGTAAATGTGAGGATGAAAGGATATTAGTATACATGATGAGAGAGAGAGGAAGGGCAGAATGTCAGACGGGCCTGCGTGCCCAATTCTTAACCCTTTGAAAATAAATAAAGTTCATATACTGTAACAAAACCGCTGGTAAAGGTTGGGCTGACCCAAACTGTATAAGAAAAAGAAAAGTACAAAATACTTAACCACAGTATTATACACACATCCTATCCTCGCGTAAAATATAATATTCTATTCATAAAAAATCAATCATCATGAATTAGAAATACATACGTATTTCGTCAATACTCAATGATGAATCAGTGCAGTTATAAGTTAGTTTAGAAATACACTCGGACTGGTTACTAGCAATTTAATTAAATTTATTACAGCTGCATGAGTTCAAGCTAGAAATAATAATTTATTTGCTCTCCACTGTAACGCAGTAACTAGAGAATATTACAGACTTATAATTTAATCCCTCTGCACAGAAATCTAACTAGTGAAAATAAAATAGGCGATTTACCACTTAAATCACTCAACATTACTAGATATATAATATTACCTCCAAACAGAACTACAGGCGATCACCACGAAACTAGAATTATTCACTTATATCGGTATTCTAGAAGCTCGACAAAATTGACGAGAAAACTAAGAACTTCGCTATACAAGCTTATTCTCTAGCACGAAGCAATCCGTCTACTGCAACTTATGAGTACTGAATGCTTGAAGTGTAAACTACTCTGGTATAATATCTGAAAATAGACAAAGGATGCGAGCTATTCTCGAAAACCCGAAATAGCGTCCCGTCTTAACACTTCACATTAACTCGGGCGCCGGCAATAAAACTGCCAGTGCTCGTTCTAACACCTGCCGCTACCTCTGGTCATTCCCGAGCGATGCATGTTGGCGCCTCTCACACCCATCACCGAGAAACTTAACCGTAGAAGCTTCGTGTCAGATGAAAATGTTAGACGATTGTCTGCCCTCATATGTCTGTCGAGAACGAATCTCACACTATTCGGTCTACTCACGAACTTAGCTTAACAGCAATAAAAATGCGTTGCTAAATAAGAAAAGAATAGGCAAAGGTTTGAATGGGAGAGTTATATTTTTCACAATCAAACGAATGCGAAATAAAGGATAAAAGAGCGATATAAAGTAGAAGACACGGATAGAATAAAGAAAAGATATAGAAATTTATTAATCATAAATCTCTCTGCGACATATTGTAACATGAATAATGAATGGAATTCGTAAAAAAAAAACTTTAACGAAGTTCTCTTATACAGCGTAACACTTATGCATGTTTTGTATATTCGTTTGGTTCGTTTCCTTATGCATAAAGGAATTTTCGACTTAAGCTGAAATCGACTTACGGCGAGGTCGTCAAAACGAGACCCCGTCGTAAATCATTGAGCACCTGTATTTATTTTCCTAGCATTATCTCTACTATTTTTACGCTATATTATTTATTACGTTCGTTTTCTTTGTTACTGGTGGTGCGGCTCCTATCGGTGCTAATATGAAAACTCCCACATAAAGAAAGTTCGGTCATTCACACATTCGCTAACTTATTTAGCCATGTTGTTATCACAGTGGTTCTCAACCTTTCTGGTCGATGTACCCCCCGAAGGGTCAGTTGGGGCCTTTTGTTGTAGGCAAAGATTTCTAGGAAATGGTGTTTTTCAGTTTTCAGTATGTATATATAGTTTATTATTGTCAGCATTATCATTGTCAGCTGCCATCTCCACGTCGAATGCCGTCTGCAATGGATCTCCAGCGTCTTCGTCTCTTATCTTGATGGTGCACTCTATTAGACTCTTTCCTGTCTATCTCTTTATGTTATCTTGATGGTGCACTCTATTAGACTCTTTCCTGTCTATCTCTTTATGTAATCTTGATGGTGCACTCTATTAGACTCTTTCATGTCTATCTCTTTATGTTATCTTGATGGTGCACTCTATTAGACTCTTTCCTGTTTATCTCTTTATGTTATCTTGATGGTGCACTCTATTAGACTCTTTCCTGTCTATCTCTTTATGTTATCTTGATGGTGCACTCTATTAGACTCTTTCCTGTCTATCTCTTTATGTTATCTTAATGGTGCACTCTATTAGACTCTTTCCTGTCTATCTCTTTATGGTATCTTGATAGTGCACTCTATTAGACTCTTTCCTGTCTATCTCTTTATGTTATCTTGATGGTGCACTCTATTAGACTCTTTCCTGTCTATCTCTTTATGTAATCTTGATGGTGCACTCTATTAGACTCTTTCATGTCTATCTCTTTATGTTATCTTGATGGTGCACTCTATTAGACTCTTTCCTGTTTATCTCTTTATGTTATCTTGATGGTGCACTCTATTAGACTCTTTCCTGTCTATCTCTTTATGTTATCTTGATGGTGCACTCTATTAGACTCTTTCCTGTCTATCTCTTTATGTTATCTTAATGGTGCACTCTATTAGACTCTTTCCTGTCTATCTCTTTATGGTATCTTGATAGTGCACTCTATTAGACTCTTTCCTGTCTATCTCTTTATGTTATCTTGATGGTGCACTTTATTAGACTCTTTCCTGTCTATCTCTTTATGTTATCTTGATGGTGCACTCTATTAGACTTTCCTGTCTATCTCTTTATGTTATCTTGATGGTGCACTCTATTAGACTTTCCTGTCTATCTCTTTATGTTATCTTGATGGTGCACTCTATTAGACTCTTTCCTGTCTATCTCTTTATGTTATCTTGATGGTGCACTCTATTAGACTTTCCTGTCTATCTCTTTATGTTATCTTGATGGTGCACTCTATTAGACTCGTTCCTGTCTATCTCTTTATGTTATCTTGATGGTGCACTCTATTAGACTTTCCTGTCTATCTCTTTATGTTATCTTGATGGTGCACTCTATTAGACTCTTTCCTGTCTATCTCTTTATGTTATCTTGATGGTGCACTTTATTAGACTCTTTCCTGTCTATCTCTTTATGTTATCTTGATGGTGCACTCTATTAGACTCTACCCTGTCTATCTCTTTATGTTATCTTGATGGTGCACTCTATTATACTCTTTCCTGTCTATCTCTTTATGTTATCTTGATGGTGCACTTTATTAGACTCTTTCCTGTCTATCTCTTTATGTTATCTTCCAACTTGCAGCACAGTCTTATCCCTACTCTTCAAATCAGTAGAAACAACAGGTATTCATCGATGTGGAATAATGCTGTTGGTAGGTTCCAGCCAGGTTGGATCCAGGTCCTCTACGTCGAACTAATCTATACAAGAATGACAAAAATACTGACGTAATCATCATATCACTGTAAATCAGACTCACAGACAGACTTCCATAGATATAGAAATTCTATGCTGACGTCATAAACTAAGTAAATAAGCAACCTCTGTGCATTTATTGTTCTCTCTTTGTCACTGACTAACACAGTCTTATGTACGGAAAGCTGAAACTTTGTATAGCTTGTTTCTTATAAATTACACTAGTCAACAACCAAAATGTACCAGAAATGAAAATAGCTGATCTTAACTAATTTTGGTGTGCTGAAAACGAAAATGACATTAAAAAATGTTGATTGGCTCTAGTTTTTAAGATATATGCTACTAGTTTATTTAATTACGGTCAATTTATATATATGACGCAACTGTTGTGGGCGATTGCATAATTTTTTCTAATGACCAATAAAAATGCAACTAGAAGTTGATGATGCAATCCTACCTATGATTACATCACCTTTGTGTATAAATATCCTTTCTCTGATAAAATTTTGCCATTAGTTAGTGCATTTGTCCTTATCAAAAGTATCGTAGTTAGAAATGCCTATGACATGTGTGAACAGTGCTAATAATTTCTGTTATATATGTGGTGTGGTGACATTTCTATCACAAAAACGAAATATAACTAAAGTGATTAAGAAGGCGTACAGTTTGTATTTTGGCTGCAGAATAGGAGATCAAGATAAGAGCTGGGCGCCACACATATGCTGCAATACATGTGCAGCACATCTTAAACTGTGGTTGACTGGCAAAAGGCAAGCTATGCCTTTTGCAGTCCCAATGATTTGGAAAGAGCCCACTGATCATCTCAACAACTGTTACTTTTGCATGGTCCCTCCAATTGGGAAAGGCATATCAAAGAAGAAAAAATGGACTCTGGAGTATCCAAACATCCCCTCTGCAATACGTCCGGTACCACATGGCGATGACCTACCAGTTCCCAAAGTGCCAGAATCATTTTCAGCTGCTTCCACTGATAAAGAAGAGGACATTGGTAGTCCTGAACCATCAACCTCAAGCGACCCAGATTTTGAGCAAACTTCATCCACTAAACCACACTTAATAACCCAAGGTGAACTGAATGATCTTGTAAGAGATCTGAATTTACCGAAGAACAAGGCGGAGCTGTTGGGTTCCAGATTGCAACAGTGGAATCTCCTGGCAGAAGATGTTACAATTTCTGTGTATAGGAACCGCCAGAAGCCGCTTATTACATTCTTTTTCAAAGAGGGTGACCTTTTTGCGTGCCACAACATTTCTGGTTTAATGGCAGCCCTCAAAATCAATTACATACCGGAATAGTGGAGGCTTTTCATTGATTCATCTTCTTCTTCCTCGTCTTCTTCCTCGTTCGTCCTGAAAAGGACGGTGGTTGCGTTGTGTCTGTTTACGCCTAAGCTATGATATCTGCACCTTTCGGTCGACACATCCGACTTCTGCACGGCATTTTTTAGGACCGGGTTTGCCTTCCCATTGCGATCCACACTCGCTCAGCCAGACTGCACTGCTGCAGACTGTTTCCAGGACCATCACGTGGAGGTGGAGTGCGGTCTTGACCAGCTCTGATTCGCTGGTCCTGACGCAGGCAGTCAAGCTATGAGTCGCTGACTGCGTTCTCTATTGCTGCGTCTTTGGGTCCCATTGATTCATCTAAGACGAGTCTTAAAGCTGTTTTGTTGAATAATGGTAATGTGTTACCGTCAATTCCAGTTTGTCACGCAGTTCATATGAAAGAAACTTATGAAAACATTAAGCAGCTTTTGAAGTGTATAAACTACGATCATCATCATTGGTCACCTTGCGGTGACTTAAAAGTGGTCGCTCTTTTGCTTGGACTACAGGGTGGATACACAAAGTACTGTTGCTTTCTCTGTGAGTGGGATAGCCGTGCACGAAGTGACCATTACACCAGAAGACATTGGCCAATCAGGCAGTCATTGCAGCCTGGCAGTAAGAACGTTGAGAACCCAGCACTTGTCGACACCAGCAAGATTTTGTTGCCACCCTTGCACATTAAGCTGGGTCTCATGAAAAACTTTGTCAAGGCAATGGAGAAAACAGATGAGGCTTTCAAATACCTCATCAGAAAATTTCCAAGACTGAGTGAAGCTAAAATAAGAGAGGGAGTATTTGTTGGTCCGCAAATTCGAAAACCTCTTCATGATGACGAGTTTCTTTGCGTGTTGCATGGCAAGGAAATAGCAGCATGGCTAGCATTTAAGTCAGTGGTGGACAATTTTCTTGGAAACAACAGATCTGATAATTACAATGAAATTGTAGAAAATCTCCTTCTGAAGTATAAGAGTCTTGGCTGCAACATGTCTTTGAAAATTCATTTTCTGGATTCTCATCTGGATTTCTTTACGTCAAACTGTGGAGCGGTCAGTGGTTCACCCCAGAGAATTAAACAAGCATACATTATTTGTATTACTGTAATGTAAATTCATCATTTTAAAAAAAAACCAGAGCCAATCGGGGAATTTCATTATGATATTTGAAATCAGCATGTCAAAATCAATAAGAAATGGTGTATTTAATTTCTGGTACAAATAACTTTTGAAAATTTGTTGACTAGTGTTATCAATGGATTGTTCCTGCGTTATGTAATAACATTTCAGCCCCCCCCCCCCCCCCCCCCCCACCCTCTGGTAACAAAGCATAACATCTTGCCACCCCCTTTTGTTCACCCTCTTTGCGCTACGTAATTTGTGAACGGCCCCCCTCCTCATAACAACAGAAGTAAGAATATCATAAATATGCATACATCCTTTAGAATCTAAATAATTTCTCAGTTAGCTGATAAATATTTTACTGAAAACTAAACCCATGAAGATCCAGAATTTTGGATGCAACGCCCGAGGGGCTCCTTGTTCCTTTCGGAGTACGTGTACCACGGGTTGAGAACCACGGACACACAAGATCACGCTGAAACACAAGATCACGCTGAAACACTAAATTTGTTTATTAGCAGCGGATCGCTACACAAACAGCTTAAGTGGTGGTTGTAGAATTCTATGCGTTATATCGATAGCAGGATATTGGGGATGTCAGGAATAAGGAGGTGTGTTTAATTTGAGACGCTAACATTGTAAACCTGGTTTCTTCTTGAAATAGTGTTTTGTCTGGAATCCTAGACCACGGCGCACTCGTTCCTTCAATCAAATAGACGAAGATCTGGTTCAGCGAGCGCGGGTAAGGGAGGGGGAGAGATATTTTCAGAGATTCGGTAATTTAAGAGAGAAGTCAGTAGATCTTCCTATTTCCTCTTCCCTTACTTTCACAATACTTCATTCTTCCGCAGAAGTGTGTCTGAATGTAATTCCCACCCCCTTAGAATACGCAGTTATTGCTGATGCGTGTGAAATTGTACAAATTTGTTTAAAGTTTGACCGCACGAGTGAGTGCCTGGATACAGAATGAAATTTGAGGCAAAGAGCAGAATGCTAAATGGACTTGCGTGCTCAGTTATCCACCTTTTTACAATATAGTTCGTTCTCCCCCCCCCCCCCCCCCCCCCCCCCCCCCATAAAAAACCCTCGTAAAGGCAAGAAGCGAAATTTGTTGTATCCCAGTTTTGTTTTTGCTTAATGAAACTACATTTGAAGAAATGACCAAGATTTATGTTACAGAGTTTGTGGAAATTTTCTAAATCTTGGCTGACTTTATGTATGAAAGCTCATGAACACCATTTTGAATGATAAATAACTGTATAATTATTTAGTGTTCTGTCACTGTTTTGGTGTATTTCATTCACTCATACCATTACATATTAAAGCCATATTTCTTAAGCAAAAAGAAAAGGGACTTATGGCTCACCTAGTATATTTTTGTGTTGCCAGTTAATAAAAACACATCTCTTTTGTTGTCAAAGTTTATACGTAATATAAGTAGCAGTTTTCTCAAATCGCTAGAATATCTAAAACAGCAGTAGGCAAACCATGAACTATGGAGATCTACTTTAGAAACACTGAGATCTCCAATAATCTACCTTGGTAAAATCATGTCTGCACAGGTCGGTGAAAAATCAATTTCAGTTGTAAAATGAACAGTTTAAAAAGTCTCTCAGCATTATCTTTCTTGACTACAGTTGTGGCTGCTACGCACATTCAATCCTGGGAAGACCACCCTTTTTAATTCTGGCGGGAGAGCGCTTGTCTAAACTTTCCCTTGCTTAAAAAGTCTTTCCTTTTTTCCCCTCCGTCAACCAAAGGTCTACCACCACATCATCCCCTGTAAATATCGATAGGTAGTGATCGACCAGTGGTCGACCACTGGTCTAGAATATCACTTATACTATAAATATAAAATTGAAATTTTTTCCGAATCTAATATTCACTAGCCTTCCTCTGACTTGGATGATTGTATATCTTCTGACTCAAAGATTGTAAGCAGAACCTGGGTATTTTTCCAAAAATGTGTTTTTCTGCGTCAATCCGTGAGCCCTGCTTAAGTAGTATGTCGTTACATACCTTCTCAATCTAGTCCACGTTTTCCATTTCTGCTCATTTCTGGGTATGTTCAGACTTTACTATGTTATGCCGTGATTTTTTTTCAGTGACTGGCAATGTTTTTCTTTAATTATAGATCTACAGTTTTCTGTTTTGATGTGTGTGTGTGTGTGGGGGGGGGGGCCCGCGCCTTATCCTGCAGGTTAATCTTCAGAACCTTAACCTTTCTGCTGTGCTGATCTCGAGACACCATAATGAGGAACAAAGAAGACGGACGCTTTGCCTGTCAGGCTTTTCGTAATAGGCCGTCAAAGAAGATTGTGCATTACTTTACCTGCCTCATCGCGTAAAACAAATTGCTACATATATCGCCAAAGCGCATGCACATTGGAGTACTTTGGCATCAGCATCTTAGGAAAAGGTCAAATTCAGTGTGGCCCTCGTCATCCCTCGTCATCCATTAGGACCCAACACGGAAGAGGGGGGAAAGGGTGGGGGGGGGGGGGGGGGGGGGGGGGGGAGAACATCCTTTCAAAGTTAGTATTTGCAAAGCTTTTCAGTTTTAGGTGCACGATATTTGTCAGTTTTTAAAGTCACAAAACGTCCGAGTGACCGAATGGCTATAACGCTTGGTTCTCAAGCCAATGTCGTGTCACGCCCCAGTCTCCCTAGATGCAAAAATAATTATTTTTGAGTGTTCTTTAGTTAGGGAAGGCAAAGGCAGCAAGGAGGGGCACTGGTCACTCCATCTTATCGTAAAGCTGAGACGTAGTACAAATTAAGTCTGTAACACTTCTCTCCCATAAATGGGGACCATACTGCATTTGAATTTTTCGTAAGATGCCTGTGGCAAATCACTCCATGTGCTTTTGCTTTGGTAGTTTCTGTAGTTAAAAGTTTG
Source organism: Oreohelix idahoensis (assembly GCA_024509875.1). NCBI lineage: Eukaryota > Metazoa > Mollusca > Gastropoda > Stylommatophora > Oreohelicidae > Oreohelix > Oreohelix idahoensis. The sequence goes on from JAMPIV010018449.1 coordinate 765,181, forward strand.
TCATTTTATTCAAACTTCTAACTCCGCTACCTAATTTTATTTGGACAAATTGTGTATACAATGTAATGGTTTTATGTGACAACACCTTTGGACTCTTGGATAGTTAGGCATTAGTAAACAGAACCCACCACTGCATGAGTATATGTAAACAGAACCCACCACTGCATAAGTATATGTAAACAGAACAAACCACTGCATGAGTATATGTAAACAGAACCCACCACTGCATGAGTATATGTAAACAGAACCCACCACTGCATGAGTATATGTAAACAGAACCCACCACTGCATAAGTATATGTAAACAGAACACACCACTGCATGAGTATATGTAAACAGAACCCACCACTGCATGAGTATATGTAGACAGAACCCACCACTGCATGAGTATATGTAAACAGAACCCACCACTGCATGAGTATATGTAGACAGAACCCACCACTGCATGAGTATATGTAAACAGAACCCACCACTGCATGAGTATATGTAAACAGAACCCACCACTGCATGAGTATATGTAGACAGAACCCACCACTGCATGAGTATATGTAAACAGAACCCACCACTGCATGAGTATATGTAGACAGAACCCACCACTGCATGAGTATATGTAAACAGAACCCACCACTGCATGAGTATATGTAAACAGAACCCACCACTGCATGAGTATATCAAGGCTTTGATGTAAGCATCCTGCGAGGGTCCAGCTGCAATGGTGACTCCGTGCTTCGAAAGGGGCGGAAAGGGAAATGAACTACGAATGAAACTTAACTGGTTTTCTTTTTTCTATATTTATTTAAATTATCATAATTATAGAGTGTAGGCTCGGTAACTAGCATGATCATTTTGCCATGACCTCACCTCACAACATTGCCTCACCTCACAGGACTGCCTCACACATGAATGCCTCACACATGACTGTCTCACCTCACAGGACTGCCTCACCTCAAACATGATCCTCCATATCTTTATTTAGAGAAAAATATTTTTTACCTGTCTTCCCACACAATGAGAGGATCTCACAATGTGAGACTTTTGTACTTTACATCTATTGTAGTTTGGCGGCATGATAAATATGTCTGCGGCCAGACAAACCGGTTGACAGAGATTTACAGATGGACAATTTAGCGTCCAGACGAACATACATGCATGTATGCCTGCAGGCAGGCAGCTAGACTGACACAAAGATTAGGCAGAAACTGATAAACACACAGATTTAACACATCGACAGTCTGCTTACAAATTTGTTGATACTAAATTATGTTTCTTTGTTTCAGAGAAGAATGTGCTCACGTTTAGATTCAAATCTAACGCGGTACGAAATAACACGCTAGTCAACCGGATAAATCTCTGGCTTTATGTCTGGACAAAAGAAGACAAGGACAAGTCATCAGCTTCATCAACTGCAACAGCAGCATCTTCGTCTCCCAAGACACGCGACTTGAAAAATGGCGACCGACCAGATCGACGCCAAGGGAAAAGAATAAAAATTCGTGTCTTCCTTTCCGACGTCAACGGTTTACGTGGTCAGCGGATTGCTGAGCTGAAGACCAGAATTGAGTCCAGCAGTTGGGGCAAACTAGGCTTGCCCGTTTCCTTGATAAACACCCTGGCAGAAACGGACACTCTGCGTCTGCGGGTAGAATGCAAACGATGTACTCGAAAAACCCAAGTGGTGTTGCCAGGAAATGCTGATTCCAAACGATGCAGAAAGCGACAACGAATGAGGAAGAAGAAGAAGAAAGAGAAAAGAACTCGACGATGGCGAAAGCACTGTTCCAACTTTGGAAACTTAAACGATAAACATTTCCCCTTTATTGTTATAGAAGAAAAAAGTAGAAGTGCCCATGCAAGAGTTAAAAGAGCATCAGTTAACAAGACTAACGCTAACACAGCTGAGACTGATTGTAATAATTGCACTAAATCCGACCAGGGGTACTTGGTCAAAACGGGTTCTCTGTCCACACTCGGCGCTCAGCGGTGCTGCACGTCAATCAAGACGTTTGTGGACTTCGCTAACCTAGGTCTTGATCAGCTAATCGTTTATCCCACAGGATTCGAGTACGTTACTTGTATTAATGGCTACTCCGAATCCAGGGCCTCATACCTTGACCAAGTAAAACGTAATTTGGAGCGACTCATTCGCTTGGCATCCAAGAAAATTCGCAACCGTCAAAAGAGATCCCCCAGCCACCCGTCACTAACTTGCCATGCACACAGTTCCACTTACACTGATCACAGTCACTGTAAACAAAAGCGACTGCTACTTCTACATAACAATCATCGACACATGCGGAGAGATCATTGGCACAAACATAAACGGAGCAGATTAAAGACAGCTTACAGAGAGTGTTTTCCAGTGGAGGCCCAGAATCTTGTGATATTACACTTTACTCGTGAGCACAAACTGGCTCACCTTGAATTACCCAGGTTTTTAGTCACGCGATGTGGATGCAAAAGTCATTTACCATCTATCAAAGACTGACGTTTTGTAACTGGTTTATAGCATTTATAATCTATTCAACGTTTCGTAATATTCTTTTTCAATATTTATACAACAACGTGAGATTTCATATTTTAAAAATAGTTAAAGCCACGCAACAGTACCAGTACAGAAAGTACCTTCAGTGACTTGTACAACGTGGCCTGTGGTGACTTCATATCATTGTCAAGCAGATATTTTTTAAACGCATTTTGGAATTCCCCATCCTGCAGCCCCTCCCCATTTTTGTCTGGACTGCCACAATCGACCAGCGTTCTTCGTGATGGCAAAGGTAATATTGTTGAAATAACCACTGATGTTATGATAGAATTCAGTGGAGACATTTGGACTGAAATTACTGTTCTTGTACCACTCTGTGAGTCTGCAGTTCTTCGTATTTCTTGACAGCATTAGCGTTTTGTGCCCCAGTGTTTTATGTTAATTGTTCTTGTAGATTCAAGTGTCTTTTTTTTTTTTTGTTTCTTCACGTGTCACTGTTCTCCCTCGTATTATTTTATTAGTGTTGTCATTATTGTATGTTGTATTAACTTGCCATTTTTCTGCTGATGTTGTATTCAAATTGTTAGAGCCGCTCTGGGTGTTCCGTTTTATTTGCACTGTTCTTTGTGCCGCTCTGGGTGTCCTATTTTATTAAGCACTGTGCCTGTGTACTATTTTGTTTCTTTGTTTGTTTTTCTTGAGTGACGCTAACTTTTGATAACTGTATGTCAGTTTGGCTTTTGCAGAGTACAAGGGGATTGACATAAGTCTTGGGCCTGACCATGAAGGAGTCACAGGAGGAAGATGAAACTTGGCATATTTAAAGTTCATCATATTTGCACTGAATGTACGTGTTTGTTTCTTCAATGGGTTTTCACGCTACGGTGCACGGCGCAATGTACCCTATTGACCGGATCTGCTGCTCCAAAGATTTGACAAAACAATGGAAAAGAAGGAGGCCAGAGCTGTGATAAAATTTATGATGTTTCAGGGGAAAACACCTACAGAAATACACAGGGAGATGGAACCAGTGTTTCGTGATTCTTGTCCTTCATATACTTCGGTAAAAAACTGGTGTCAACAGTTTAAGTGCGGCCGCTCAAATGTTGCTGATCTGCCAAAATCTGGTAGACCAGCCTCAGAGTGCAACGATGAAAAAGCAACAAGAGTGAAGAAAATCATGACCAGGATCGAAAAATGACAATTGTGGAGATAGCTAGTACAGTAAAATTAAATGAAAGAACAGTTTATAGAATTTTACACAACAGACTGAACATGAGAAAAGTGTGTGCACACTGGGTTCCACGACTGTTGACACGTGAACAGTAGCAAACGAGGGTAAATTGCTGTCAACAGTTGCTCAAAAAGTGTCAGTCAACAATTTTTTTGGAGACCATGGTGACAGTAGATGAGACTTGGGTACACCATTATGACCCCGAATCCAAAATTGCCAGCATGCAATGAGATGGCAGAAGTGTGTCACTTCAGACGGTGGCTATATTGAAAAGGAATAAACACTATACAAAATTTCAGCTCTCTGTGACATGTCCTTCATGGTCAGGCCCAAGACTTATGTCAATCCCCTTGTATTTCACGAACTTACTGCACGTGTAGGTGGGAATAAAACCAAGCCATGCAGCGAAATGTATCCATAATCATGAGATTAATCCATTTCGACGATATTGAACGTCACAGACATTCAGCCGTTTCACTGAGACTACACCATGTCAATAAGACTGAAATATGCCACTGAGATTACATCACTACACTGGATAAGTACAATGTTGTTGAGCACTATACCAGATTTTAAACGTGGCAATGACATTATGTCCCTTAGTTGTGCTTTATTCCATCTCCACTTCAGCTTGTTTTGTAGAAAAACACGTTCAAAGTTTCTGGGTTAGTTGTTGAAAACAAGAATTTATCAAATTAAAATGAAATTTTTCATGATGATCCAAACTTAACTGTAAGATAATGTGTAGGATGAAAGATTAAACTATAAGATGTTGATTTATGATCTCAGGTCAATTTTGGCCAAAAGTAGAGACAGAATAAAGCAGTACTAAGGTGACGTTTACCAACAGGCTGATCACCCGTTTGCCAGTCACTTCGATTACGGAAACAACAGCAGATGGATTGATTTGCCATTGCCCTAAAGACGCCAATAGGCGTGATGGGAAACAATGGCAAAGAAAACCTATCTGCTGTTGCCCTAAGACGCCACTAGGCGTAATGGCCACTGACTGCTTTGACGGTCGGTGGCTAAGGACGGAAGAAGAAGAAGGTGACGTTTACATGATATTAGCAGAACTAAATCATGTCAAGTTGTCAACGAAACTAAACTGTGTCATACCTAAAGTAATCAATCTTCCCTTAATGCCAGGTAATTTTTAAGATAACTTATATATATATATATATATATATATATATATATATATATATATATATATATATATATATATATATATATATATATATATATATATATATATGTATATTACGTTGCCAATTTCCTTACATAAGAAAAACAAACATGCAAATGCAGCATGACCCACTCTTTCCAATGTATCATCAAATACATTAATCTTTTCACATATTCAAAGAAGGTGCATTTACGCAACCAGGGTAATCTTGATAATTATTCTTTATTCACCTTTCAGTTTCATGTGAAGTATAAGGGGCTTTAACCAGAACTTTCCCCTCAGCACTTCGTATATGTCATTAGTGAACAAGAATTTTGGAATAGAAAAAAACTGATTGCTGCCATGTGCTCTGGTTATGAGCTCTTCCAAGGAATCGTCACGTCCTTCTTTCCCTTATTGCTCTTAACAGGGCATGAAGTCATGACTGTAACTGGTTCCCTAGTGAGAAGCATAAAGCATTCACGCTCTTGCAATGATGACTTCGGTAGCAGTTAGTTTTTAGTACATGATGAAGTTGCCAGCCCTGTACACAACTTTATATTAGCTGTCCCTTAACTCCTGCCCCAGGGAGCAGTAGTTCCATTCTTTCTTTGTCTCCTCAGAGATTCCTTGTAACTCTTTGGGCAGGGTCATTCAACAATTATAATATACTTGTTCTGGTCAGCTACAAAAACAACAACCAAAAAGCTACAGACTTTTATAAATGGTGCTTGCGTAGAATAGAAGGACTGAAATGGTATGACAAAGTCACAAATGTGGAATTGATAAGAACCAGACAAGTGCCAGTGGAACAAGAGTTGAGAAGAAGACGCTGGCGATGGATAGGACACACATTCAGGAGACCTGTTGATAGCATCACAAGACAGTCCTTGTTCTGGAATCCACAGGGAAAGAGAGGCAGAGGTAGACCAAAAAACACATGGAGAAGAGAACTGGATACAGAGGTGAAAATAATGAGGAAAACATGGAAAGAACTTGATCGGATGGCACAGGACAGGAAGACTTGGCATGTGTTTGTTGAAGGCCTATGCTCCTCGGGGAGCTAAAGGGTATTGATTGATTGATTGTTCTGGTCATTGATTGTTGTTACATTCGTGTTTAACAATTTTGGATAGAGATGCTAGTCACAGGAATTCAATACAATATTCAAACAACCTTTTTTCTTCTTTCTTTCCACAAAATTAGATGCAGTGGAAAAATTTAGTCTCATTCCTAGATTAGTAACTTGTGTAATAAGTTAAACATTTGCTCAACTTCTACAACTCTATTAATACATTGTTCTGTTCTTTCTTGTACCCTTTCTCCTGATGTTTATTGTAGAAGGTATTTGACACCACTGGATCTAGCTGCATTCAGAGTGTCTATTCTCTCTGTTTCAGTCATGTCGATTAGGTTGTTATCCTGTCTCTTGTGTTTTCTGACTACTTTTCTTTTGCACACTATGCTTCTCCATCTATTATTTATTTCAAAGCATTTGCCAAAACCATTTTTTAATAAACACTCTGAAAAATAGATTGTGTAGTTCTAGTGGCAGTAAAACTAAGATTTCTTTAAGTAGGGCATGAATTTTCACGAAACTATTCATATCCTGATGCAAATTTCTTTGTTACTGAAGAATCTGGTAACCATTAAAATTTAACATTCCGTGCAGTTAAATAACTTTACAAACAGGTTATAAACAGTAAAATAACTTTACAAACATGTTATAGACAGTTAAATAACTTTATAAACATGTTACAGACAGTAAAATAACTTTACAAACATGTTACAGACAGTTAAATAACTTTACAAACAATTTACAGACAATTAAATAACTTTACAAAATAGTTACAGACAGTTAAATAACTTTACAAACATGTTACAGACAGTTAAATAACTTTACAAACATGTTATAGACTGTAAAACAACTTTACAAACATGTTGCAGTTAGTCAAAGAGCTGTACAAATATTTTCAGGCGAGTAAGGGAGCACACTCACATTCTGTTTCATATGTTAACCAAAAACAGTAAGCTATACGCCATACATGTTGTCAGTGGCCTGTATACAGTATTTTTTTTTAAAAATAGGATTAGTGCTTCGTTATATCAAGGCGCACTCACTCAGTCTAGACACAATGTCCATCGGTTATATTATGGTGCATGTCAAAATGTAATAGACCTTGTGGTCTATTTCTATAAGTGTCATATTATATATGAAAACTTCAGTAGTTCAGAAAATTTTATTTCTGTACAAAAACATGATATACCTCTACCATCTGGCAAATTAGCAATTAAGTTAGATCTGTCAGATCTTAGACAATGTGAAACTCAATTCTCCCCCCAATTCAAGTGAATGGGGTAGCTACAGTAGACAGTCACCTTGTTCCTAGGTTTGCAAGATCATGATCAAGTGGAATGGGGTAGCTACAGTAGATAGTCACCTTGTTCCTAGGTTTGCAAGTTCATGATCAAGTGGAATGGGGTAGCTACAGTAGACAGTCACTGTGTTCAAAGGTATGCAAGATCATGATCAAGTGGAATGGGGTAGCTACAGTAGACAGTCACTGTGTTCCAAGGTCTGCAAGATCATGATCAAGTGGAATGGGGTAGCTACAGTAGACAGTCACCGTGTTCCAAGGTTTGCAAGATCATGATCAAGTGGAATGGGTTAGCTACAGTAGACAGTCAATGTGTTCCAAGGTCTGCAAGATCATGATCAAGTGGAATGGGGTAGCTACAGTAGACAGTCACCGTGTTCCAAGGTTTGCAAGATCATGATCAAGTGGAATGGGTTAGCTACAGTAGACAGTCAATGTGTTCCAAGGTCTGCAAGATCATGATCAAGTGGAATGGGGTAACTACAGTAGACAGTCACCGTGTTCCAAGGTTTGCAAGATCATGATCAAGTGGAATGGGTTAGCTACAGTAGACAGTCACCGTGTTCCAAGGTTTGCAAGATCATGATCAAGTGGAATGGGGTAGCTACAGTAGACAGTCACCGTGTTCCAAGGTTTGCAAGATCATGATCAAGTGGAATGGGTTAGCTACAGTAGACAGTCAATGTGTTCCAAGGTCTGCAAGATCATGATCTAGTGGAATGGGGTAACTACAGTAGACAGTCACCGTGTTCCAAGGTTTGCAAGATCATGATCAAGTGGAATGGGTTAGCTACAGTAGACAGTCACCGTGTTCCAAGGTTTGCAAGATCATGATCAAGTGGAATGGGGTAGCTTCAGTAGATGGATCACATTCTGTGGCCTACAGTTTAAGCTTTTACATAGTGACTCGACTAACAGACCATTCATTACCCTTCAGTTTCTAAAGAAGCATAGGCCTTCAACAAACTTATGCCAGGTCCTCCTGTCCTGTGCCATCCACTCAATGTCTTTCCATCGTCTTCTTTATCCAGTTTATTTTTGTCGCCAGTTCTCTGCTCTGTGTATTTTTCTGTGTCTCTACACCTCTCTTACACTGGAGATTCCAGAACAAGAACAGCCTAGTGATGCTGTAAACAGGTTTCCTCAATGTGCATCCTATCAATTACCATCATCTCCTGTTCCTGTCCTGCCCAACTTACAGCTGTGAACGGAGTGGCATATGGCAACAACCCACTTCTCTCAACGAAAAACTGTTTGGAGATGTCAGGAACCTTGAGCTGACTATTGCCTTTATTAGTCATTAATGTAGAAGTGCGACGGCGAACAAAGAAGTTCCACTGGTTCTTGTCACCAATTCCACAATAGATCAAACTGAACTTGAAACTATGTCTTACTGTCAGATTATATTGAAAGTGATGGAACAGATCAATTTTAAATAAATGTTTAACTGTAGAAAGGTGTTATACAATCAGATGATAATTCAGACAATAATAAAAGTTCCCACAGATGGTGCTGAAAAATTGGTTTCCAAAAGGCAGAATGGTTTCACTGAAATAATTTTTTTTAACACCTTTATTTTATTTTAAATCTCTTTAATTATAGACCAAATGTTTTCAAGAACCAATATCAAATGCAAGTTCTGTACAAGCTGAGCTGACCAAAATTTGCTCCCCCACCCACGCAAGAAAAAAGAAGACTTAAAAAGCTACTCTCGAAACTTACACCAATCTAGTACTTTGCGAGTCAGGAAAACATTTCATGTTGTTACACAGAAATTTTCAGCTGATCAGCTCATGTTCCATCTGTCTTATATATGCATACTTAATGGTGCCCCTCCCACAACCAATCTTGTGTGTTTTCTGAAAGTTAAGGTGCTATTTCTTCTAACAGTAAGAATTAGCAGCATGTCTTTCAACATTCAGGGGGTGCTACGGTAGTGGTAGTAGTTTGTAAATGTAGCTGTGGTGTTATTAGTAGTGGAAGTAGTAGAAAGAATAGCACCAGCAGAAATTGTAGTAGTAAAACTGATATGTTTATAATAATATGATTGTACTTTCTCATTTACTACAATGAAAGAATGTTAAAATATGTCGAGTATTGATTATCTGAATTAGTTAGGACTGCCCATAGTTGGATCTTCACTAAATTCATAAATTATAGATGACAAAAATAAATAATGTACGGCATTCTATAATGAGACCAGTATGTTATCTTAGTATAGTAGACTCTCGATTATCGGGGATCATATTAACCGGGATGTCACATCAAATGCCAAAAATAATAATTTGGAATAGAAGGCGGTTGCTAAAAAAAGTATCACAGTGTAATACAATGCTGAAATCATATTAAATATTTCCGTAATCCTAATATGTAATCAAATTACGTACAGTATTGCATATTTATATCATGATGAAATCAGGGTGGAAGGATGAAGAGGACAATATGCAGTAACGTGATATACACATAAAATGTTAATCATTCCTGCCGTGGGTCAGAATATTTTGCTCAAGTGTTCAGTGTAATTTTGTGTGTAAGAGCGAGGTATAAATAATTTTATTCTCATTACATTGAAAGTTGAATCACCATGTGGAATTTTTTTTTGTTCTATAGAACAAAAACTTGGGACATAATTTTTTTAAATCTGAAAAGTGGTTAATGGCAAAATCGTTAAAATGTGTGCAATGTTGTGTGATCAAACATTGCATAATATTTTGAAAAACAAACATAAATTCATTCTTTTGTTTCGATTTTCTTTATGCGAGTTGTTTTCCATTCAATTTTTAAAATAACTTTTTTTCAATCTTTCCTATTGATAGTGATTAACAAGGATTAATTTTTTTTTTCCCCCATCATCCTAGATAATCGAGAGTCTACTGTACTCAAAATGTTTATTTCATGTCATAATTAATACTGTTTGGCCATCGTTTACTACTGGAACAGCCACATAGTTTTCTGTCCCGCTGCTGGGACTTTATATACAACAATGGTCCCAATTTTGTTTTTCCTCTATAAATAAAATATACATTAGGAAATAAATTGCATCTACCAGTACATTATCACGTTCCAATCTCATGGTTCTCCAGACTATGATCAGAATCTCTTCTTTAGGCCAACTACATAAATATTTTACTTTTTATTGCTGCACCTGTTGCTTTCTCAGGATTATAAATGCTGGCTAGAGAAGACCCATGTTTACTCTCAGCCTTATGGACCAAAATTTTTAGCTTTACCTATCGTGGCTATTAAACAGTAAGCTTTCTTTTGGAAGATGAGCCATGCCGTAGAAGAAAGTATGACATTTATTTGCAATACTGCCACATACACTCCTAACTAAACTTTGTCATTATCATTTCCCTTGCGGCGCTTGGAGCTACCACTGCTCAAGAAGTCTGCTCCAAAGAATTCATGTACTCTTGAAGCAATGGTTTCTGTAGCAATTTATTTTACATGATGAGTCTGTCAGCTCTATGTACAACCTCATATTAGTTGCTGAATACAATACATTGAGGGAGCAGTAATCCCAGTCTTTGTCTCCTGAGATCTTGGAACAACACAGGACTCACCCTGTCTGTCTGCATCATCATAATCTTTGTACTGCACTGAGCCATCTTCACATATGACCAGGACTCACCCTGTCTGTCTGCATCATCATAATCTTTGTACTGCACTGAGCCATCTTCACATATGACCCCACTGCAGAAAGCCTATGCCAAAGCATATCCTCTTGCAGATGTGGTTTCTGTAGCAAATGTTTTATACAAGGTTGCCAACCCCAAGCACAACCTCATTTTAATTACCTTTGACGGCATGCTTGAGGAAACAGTCCCAATCTTTCCATATTTTCTCAGAGGCCGCCCACGGAGCTACACGGGACTCACCCTCTCTGTGATGTACTATTAAGATGCCAATACTTTGGTTCATAAATACATCAGTGTAGCATCCTTCAAACATAATTTATTACCCCAGTCCCCCCGTTACAATAAACTATAAAACTTGTTCTCCAATTCTGTTCTGGTGTTCAACAAACTATGTTAACTGCCATAATGACAATCTATTATACATCACATTAACTTTGTGGTCTTGAAAAATGTACGATAAAACAGGAAGGGTGAGGATGATGTCATATTATTGCTGTTGATACTGTTGAAATCCTCCATTGCTTCCCCCCACCCTCCTTTTCCCGTGGAAAGAAATGGCATGTTTTTAAAATGTATACAATTTGTCTACAGTCTGAAATATTGTATGTGTAATTTCTACTTCAATTCTCATCTGTAGTTTCGCTTTACATGTACTAATTATCTGTAATGTGAATGTACGCTATTTGTACATGTGGTAAATTATTTGATGTTTAATATTACAAAAGAAACATGTTCTACCTCAAATGAAGCACATGTGTATGTTCAAAATTAATATTTATTTGTCACTCAAAATAAAGCTGTTGTCACATTTATAAACTTGTTGGGTTTGTAACTGTTTTTATTTGCTGTGGTCAATGTCATCCATACTTTCTGCTTTAAAAGTTGTTTTTTGTTTTTCAGTTTGCTATGTTCTGTTCAGTCACAATATCTTCTTCAAGACAGTGCGTGAAAATTTTAAAGTTAGGCTGCCTTATGTTATTGCTGCCAGGTGTAGTACCCAGGGGTCTCTGAGGAGACATAAAGAACAGAAATACTGTTCCCTCAGGTATGTTGTAAAAGGTGATTAATAAAAGATTGTGCATAAGGCTGGTAACCTTATCATGTAAAATATATTGCTACAGAAACCAATGCTGCAGGCCTCTTGCAAGGTGGCCAGCTGCAGTGTAAGGAGCAATTAAAAAAAAGAGATGAATGAATCACATTATTGTCACTACTACCATCAAGATTATTGCCACTACTACCATCAAGATTATTGCCACCACTACCATAAGATAACTGACAATGTCATGTAAAGGATAAACAAAAGCAATGGGCATAATAAAAAAAAAAAAGGAATTTGAAAAAAAAAAAAAACAACCTGTAATTTTGAAAACAACTGTAATCAAATTCATATTTCATATAAACACATCAAGAAAATCCTTGACATAAATTATACATATTAATAATTCAACAACAAAATTAAAGATATGACATAAATTACATTTCAGTTTTTAAACACCAACTACAATGTTATATTCAAGGTTATAAAGCCTTTTCTTCTATTATTTCTCACTCACTGTGGACAGAATAAAGCAGATGGTGATGAAGAAATAAGACAGGAAGAAAAACCAGAAAATGACAGAGAAAAAGATGGTGGTCATAAAATCAGCACCTCTTCCTAATTTTTGAAAAAAAAACCATGTCAACAACAAAGTTCTCACTAAACTGTCCCTATTTAACCAGATTTTTATTTTAAAGAGATGTGGGTGCTGCACCAGTTATCACTATTGATAACAATGAATTGGCAGTGGTGCACCACTTCACATATTTGGGGTCTACCATCAATGACAAACTCTCTCTGTACACAGAAATTGACAGCCACATTGTCAAAGCTGCAGCTGCCTTTGCCCGCCACACATTGCATATCTGGGGAAACTCCAAACTCACAATGAAGACCAAAGCTGCAGGAAAATAATGCCTGCGTCACCAGCACACTTCTATATGGTAGCGAGACATGGACAACCTATGCTAAGCAAGAAAGAAGGCTCAATACCTTCCATCTACGATGTCTACGCCACATCCTCAGCATTTCATGGAAAGATAAAGTGACAAATGTTGAGGTGTTGTCACGTGCTGGCCATCAAAGCATGTATACACTGCTTAGACAGCGCAGACTATGCTGGCTTGGCCATGTCCACCGCATGGAAGATGGTTGCATCCCACAAGATATCTTCTTTGGACAACTGGCAGATGGCAAAAGAACAGTTGGGCGACAGCAGCTGAGATTCAAAGATGTATGCAAAAGAGACATGAGGGCACTGGACATAAATCCAGCAACCTGGGAGGATGAAGCTGCCGATTGCACCAAGTGGCGATGCTATCTGCCGCGCCACCTCAGTTTGGGCGAAAAGAAGCTCACACAACAAGCATAAGAGAGGAGAAAACGTCGAAATGAACACCAGGAAAATAAGCAGCTGAGGGCTGTCACCTCAGGGGTGCATTCCCATGGTCAGGTATGACTGAAGGGGCTATTATTATTTTAAAGAGACAACACAATATCACATGCTTATTATGTGAAGTGAAATATACAAATTATATGTGTGTACCTCCTCCTGTCTCTCTTCTCCCCCCCCCCCCCCCCCCCCCACCCACTTTACATGCCAAATTATAATAAATCTAAACTAAAAGGTAACCTGCAATCTTTACTACAACAAAGTAATATCAAATTTACAAATGTCCAGTACAAACGCACAAAAGTATGCCAAATTTTACATGAAAATGTAAAATGAATGAAACTGATATTCAACTCTGACCCACCACTAACACTTATTTAATATTTCCTCCACTTCACAAAAGCGATGTACACAAGATTAACAAGACATCCTCATTCTGAGACACTAGGGCACATGAGACACTGCTCTCTACAGTGGATAGTTCAACATCACATCCTGTTTAGCCAGCTCCAACAACATAGGGTCATCAAAGAACTTGTTGATGCTCACATCTTCGCTAAGACCCTGCAGATCAAAAGTGCAATTGAAATATGCAATTTATACAACATACAATACTGTTTACTACATATTATATATTTTATGGTTGGGCGACAGCAGCTGAGATTTAAAGATGTGTGCAAGAGAGACATGAGAGCACTGGACATGGATCCAGCGACCTGGGAGGATGAGGCTGCTGATCGCACCAAGTGGCGATGCTATCTGCGGCGCTATCTCAGTTTGGGAGAAAAGAAGCTCACACAACAAGCAGAAGAGTGGAGAAAACGTCAAAAGAAACACCAGGAAAGTAAGCAGCTGATGGCTGTCACCTCAGGGGCGCATTCCCATAGTCAGTTATGACTGAAGGGGCTATTGTTATTATTATATATTTGACATGTTACAACATACTCAATATTTGACTATATATAAATCTGTTGATAGTATTACCAGGCAGTCCTTGTTCTGGAATTCCCAGGGTAAAAGGGGTACAGGGAGACCAAGGAGCACATGGAGAAGGGAACTGGAGACAGACATGCAAGGGGGGTATGAATAAACCTTGACCTTGAGCTGATGGCACAAGACTCGGCATAAGTTTGTTGAAATTCTATGTTCCTTGGGGAGGTGAAAGATTGTGATGATGATGACAAGCTATACATTTTTACAAGATATATACATTTTACCATGCTCCTGAACGCATAAAGAAGAAGAAATTTTAGAACACTGTTACATTAAAGACATCTTGCTGCTTCCAACATTTCAAAGGCTTAACGAACCTGGAAAAGGTCTTCTGATGATTAGGTTATCTCCTCGTGTAACACTCTGTATAGTTCCCTATCACTTTACTGTTTTCTCATTATATCTTTAAAGAATGTTAACTTCTGGACAACTAAGAGGCCAAAAAGATTTGAGAAGTTTAACTAAGATACAGGTGGAAAATCTAAAATGAGACAAAAATAGAGGAATTTATTTCCTACAGTAGATCCAGTGAGAAAGGAATGGAGATCACATCAGACTTCAGAGAACAAAACAAATAGATTTAACTTTAAGTGGTGTTGCAGATAGTCTTTCTGTGTTTGTTCATAGTCAAAACTATAATACTTAATTCAATTGTCATAATAGTCATCATGCACAAAAACTACAACCTGGAACTACTCATACCTTCCTTCTGCGTGTCTTGATCATGAACTCCCTGGCCAAATAGTTGGCTGGTTGGGCCTCTAGGGGACGAATATGCAGAGACTTGTCTAGTGGGTCTCCAGGAACAATCTATGGTCACAGAAAAATCATAGATTAGAATTAAATGAGAAACAAAATTCAAAAGATAAGGTTGTCTTCTTCAGTGAGTAGAAAAACTCAGTGCTATGACAAGTAATTGTATGGTTACATCATTAATACATAAAAGACATTGACTTTATTGGTCAAACAAGTCATCAGCTTTGCTGATGTGCAAACTTCATCAGCAACACAGAGTTCACCATCAGCCAACACAAAAAGTGGATAGCCAGCATCCTTGCACACATAAAACAAACCAGCAAATTTCTACATAATACTAATGATCTGTATCATCATCATTTCCTCTATACTCCTTATGGGAGCATGGGGTTACCACTACAGCTGATCCTCTTGCAGGGAGCCTGTACCAAAGCATAAATGTGCTCTTGTGTTGGTAGTTTCTATAGCAATTTGTTTTACATGAGGTTGCCTGCCCCCTGTACAAATTCATACCAGTCACATATTACGACAATCTTTCTTACATCAGCACACTTTTAAATACTAATCGTTGTTCAATTTTATCACCAAATTAAAATATAACAACTGACTTCATTATAAAAAAAATTTTTTTAAACACATGAAAATAGTCTGAAAATGTGTTTAGCAGATGATAATGGGACCCAGTAACTATCGAAGTACTGACTGATACTCCTGCAAGTCTATGAAGAGATGGTTTCACATACCTGCCAGTGATGAAACACTGAGAGACAAAATGCCTGGCCTTGTGTATGGGTTCTCAGATCTGTCTCAAATCCAAATGAATCAATAGCTGGCAAGAAAGCCTTGATGGTATATAGAGGAGAGCCTGGTACAGGTGCATCCTGGGTTACGTGACCTCTAGGGACAGTTGATTGGTGAACATTAATGATAGTCGACTTATTTAGT
Organism: Oreohelix idahoensis; assembly: GCA_024509875.1. NCBI lineage: Eukaryota > Metazoa > Mollusca > Gastropoda > Stylommatophora > Oreohelicidae > Oreohelix > Oreohelix idahoensis. Next base: position 781,206 of record JAMPIV010018449.1, read on the forward strand.
ACAAAATTATTTATTTACTTATTTAGTAATAAAAATACTTATTTAGTCCACAAAACTTTTATGATTGGATACTTATTTAGCCCACAAAACTTTTACGCTGATCCAGATAAAGTACATTAACATTATTTTTAAAAAAAGCATTTCTATTTACAAATGAAGAGCAAGCACTCATGTTGAACATGCATTAGCAAAAGCAATTTACCAACATTGTAAAGACTTGAGCAAAACGTTACTGCTGCATAGCAAGGCTGCATAAAACATGGATCAATGTTAATCGGAGCATGTGAGTGAGATGTACCTAGCCCTAACTGCTTTACCTGGTGACAAATGACTGGGTCACAAGACATGCAGCTGGTTAAGAAAATGGAGCTACATATGGAACAGTATATCAAGCATAGATAACAGACTTTGAGCATCAAACGGACACATTAAAAAGGGGTCATCCAAGCAGCATAGAAAAGTAATCACCAAACAAAATTAATATAAAAATAAATAATAAACCATTTTGGCATATTTGAATGACAATAAGATTCCTATGAAAGTGGTAGGAAAAAAAAATAATGTTTTATGCAGAAATTACATAGGCATAACAACAACTTTGATAAAATAAATGCCTTGACAAAACAGAGGGGAAATTAAGGCAAGCTGTTACTCACCTTCGTTTGGCAAGTACTGTATAAACTGCAGAAACACAATCTGCTGGTGCCATTACCTGGACAAAAAGGTATGGTTCCATCATTCTAGGAGTGGCCTGAAACAAGCAAAACCAGGTTGTCATCAAAGTTGTACACAAAGACAGATTCACAGTTCAACATAAACAAGGATTTATAGTGTTGATAAATAGTTAGGTTTTTTTCTGCTAGATACAAAAATTGTGGGGTCTCTAAGGAGAAAAATAATCTACTGTTCCCTTAGGCATGTCGTAAAATCTGATTTTATACGAGGCTGGGAACCTCATTGTGTTAAACAAATTACTACAGAAACCACCACTGCAAGAACATGTGAATGCTTGCTGCAGGCTTCCTGTAAGGACCCAGTGGCATCTCCATGCTCAATAAGGGTTTAAAAGGAAAATGATGATGACAGTATATCTAAAAACTCCAGTACAAAAACCTGTTTCAACAGACCTAACTCTTCCTTTTTCCTAAGAAGCTTATAACAACTTCAATAAATTCAACACTAGAACCTGATTCTACTTCAAAGCCTTGCTCATGTACAAAGAGACCTATTAAAAATTGCAACATAAAAGCACACGCTCACAAAAACCTGTTCATAGCAGTACAAGGCAGTCCTTGTTCTGGAATCCCTTGGGTAAGAGAGGCAGAGGGAGACCAAAGGACACATGGAGATGAGAACTGACATGACATGACATGAGGAAGACACGGAACGACCTTGAGCTGATGGTCCAGGACAGGAAGACTTGGTGTAAGTTTGTTGAAGGCCTATGCTTCTTAAGGAACTGATGGGGGATGATGACGATAAAAGCCTGCTTCTGATTACTATACATTTATATTTAAGTTTTCCTTCTGTACAAAGAACAAAAGCTGCTATAATATATCATGGTTCAGATTCATCATCATCATTTCCTTTTCCACCACTGCAGCTGGTCTCCTTGCAGGAAGCCTGCACAAAGCATTAACATGTTCTTACAGCAATGGTTTCTGTAGCAATGTGTTTTACATATTGAGGTTGCTAACACTATGCACAACCTCATAATAGTCGTCATATATGAAATGCTTGAGGCATCAGTAGTCCTTTTATGTCACCAGAGACCCCTGGGAACTACAAAGATGGTTCTGCTTACTAGAGATTTATGTCTACCTCAGGAATATAGCAGATATTTTTTTTTAATTGTCCATAAACTGTATCCTATATCTGCAAATTCATCTCTAAGTTTTTCTCTTGCATGTGGTCAACTATTTAAATAAAAAAAAAACACCTCTACTCTATAAATTGGCTCCAACTACCAAAGATGTATTTTCAGTCTTTTGTCTCTTATACAAAGTCAACTAGTAAAATTAACAGCTTCAACATCATAAGTTTATTCCAATTACTACATCGTTATCTCTAAGTCTCCCTAATGTGAAGCAATGTGACATAAGGTTCACCATGAGAAATGCTGAGTAGGCTACTCTTCTGGCAGTTGGGATGATCTGACCTCCACCTCTATGAATGGGTTCTTGGGCTATGGTTGCATCAAGTATTTTGAACTTCACATTCCTGATAGCTGCAATCAATATTAAAATGTCTGCCATAAGTGTGCCCCACAATGCTGCACTTTAGTGCAAATGCAAAGTGAAAATGATACAATTATAAAACTACTATTGCCACAAAAAATATTTATAAACATCCAATCAAACAATGCATAACCAAAGTAGTTTGTAATGAGAGCAATAATATATGTCACTATCTGGGCAGGAAATAAACCGTTTAATAAATCTGCACATTGCATGTCAAGAAGATTTTTAGCAGATAGGTAAATCTGACCATATACCCATTATATACATTACTACGACATGATCAAAGATAAAATAACCAGTTATCCATAACCAAAAAAAATTGATCATTTGTGATATTGTATATATGTGCATAGTTGTGTGTATATCTTTTTCACACCACAGCTCCAAAAAATTAGGAAGATGATTATGACAAACAATTATTCCAACATACGTTCATCACACAAAGGTCCTTCCCTTGTTGCCCACTGGAAACCTTGAACAATACTGTCCTTTACTGTCACAAGTAGACTTTTATCAACCTGTGGAGAGTGGTGCAAACAGAATTTAGATGCGCTGGTAATAATGAGAAACACAACGAGTGAGCACAAATCCACAAAACACGTTATAATAATGGATAGAATATCTTAGGGCGTGTAAACAAAAATACGTGATTTGTCTATACTAGGACTAAGAAGAGAGAAAGATGACTATATTTTGGTCACAAGGCCTGGGCTAACTTAGTTCTCACTTTCATTCTCTTGTTTTCATTTGTTTGTCCTGATGAAGGCCTTGAGGCCCTAATGTAGACATTTTCTTAGTCCATTGTCCTAGTATAGGCACATTGCTTATTCTCATTTACCAGACCATTTATCACTGTCTTTCTCCTTTTTTTTTACATAAATTCCAAAGATTTCACATAATTTCAGTGATCTGTTAACAACAAAATATTAGGTCAGTATCAGCTCTGTGATGCATATAAGCATGTCTGTGACTGGTGATAAAAAAAGGAATCAAACAATTTTCAAGCATCTGGAAATCTGTGACAAAAACGAAACATGGAATGGCAAGTAATCTCACCTCAGAAGGCAGGGTGTCATCAACTAAAATGTTGGGTCCAGATGAGTCAGGACCAAAGGCCCAAATGGATCGAGCTGCCAACAAATCCCAGTCATACTTTGTTTGGAAAAATTCACCCAATTTTTTTCGAGGCCATGTGATTTGAACGACTTCATTCTCTATGTCCTCTGCCAATCCCTTCTCTAGGGGCTCTGCAATCATGGTCAGTTTGTTCCTATGGAGGTCAAGGAATAATTTATACTCTGAGTGGCTAAACAACATAACGAGTGAATTGTTTAAATAGTTTCTCTAAATGTTAATATCCACTCATGCCTGATATGATCTGACACACAGTATTATTAAAACAGCCAAAAATCAAATAACTCACATCTTACTAAATGGCTATATTTTTCTTCAATACTGCTCAAACATCAAAATAAAAGTACTAAATGTTATTAATCAAGTGGTCCCTCCTGGTCCAATCATGATATTATGTGATACTGACATTATGAATGCCTGCAAACTATGACCAAGCTCTTTGATGACAAGGATAAATGTAAACTGTGGTCTTGCCTAATGACCCCATGCAACATTGATAATCCAAATAAATCATGTTTACAAATCTCACTATGGCTAAAAATGTACCGTAGAATGCCCAATGCATTTTTTTTTCTTTCTTTTGGAACATACATTTCAACTTACTAATCAGTACAGTTAAACAGTCAAGGAAAGGTAAAACAAAAATGCTTTAAAAAAATTTTTAGTTGTCTGATAAACAAAAACATGAGCATCTTTGTGTTTAAAAAAACCAAACACTGGATATAAAAGAGAAAGTTATGTACCCTAAATGTCATCGACATTTCAGTTCTTTTTCAAAATCATAAAAAATTGAGTTGCAATGTTATCTAAATGAAAACTGTTTTTATTTATGTATTTTGTGAAGTCAAATCAGTTGGCATACTCAAAACTGTAAAAAATATGCAAATTTAATATGATAAATTGAATAATTTATTCACATTAAAAAAATATTAACCACATATTCTAAGTATCACCAATAAAGTGTCAAAATATCATGAAGCTTAACAGATACATGTATTTCAAATAACATATTACTTCTGCTATCATTACTAACAAAATTAGGAATCAGCTGACATATTCAAAATGGTAAGACCATGCCTGTTTTATTCTCATTCTGTCAATTTTCACTGCTCACTGCACATCCTAAATATCACGTAAAGGTGTCAAAACCTCACGAAACTTAACATGTACATGCATTTTAAGCAACATTACATCTATAGTAGTGAGTGATAAATGTATGAATCTTTATCACATCTGATTTAAGGTAACAAATATGAATACATGTTTACACGGAGAAGGAAATCCGAGATAGAATAAAAAAGATAAACTAGTTCCTGGCAGTTTCTTCTCAACAGATAAAGAAAGAATAGGACTACTGCACCATCAGGCATGTCATACGAGGTGACTAATATGAGGTTGTGTATGTGGCTGGCAACCTCATATTGTAAAACAGATTGCCACAAAAACTACTGAAAGATCATGTGACTGCTTGGTGCAGACTTCTTGTACAGGACTAGGTGCAGTGGTGGCTGCATGCTCTGTAAGGAGCGCAATGGAAAATGATGATGATACTAGCACAGCCAAGTTTGAGGTTTTTAGTTCTTCAAAAACACCATCTAATGAGAGTGTGCATATTACAGCCTCGCAATGCTGTCACACACTATCGATCACGTCAAGCTAGTTTTTCTGCACAGCCAGTCACCATGATAGAAATGTGTCAAATTATAATGACATTTTCAACACATAAAAACAATGTATATGCCCAAAGACCAATAACATATACATGAATAAAATAAAAGTTCAACTTCCCTTGCAACAAGAAATGTGATCTGCAACCTTCAAAAGCACCATTACAACATAGCAATTTATAACTTATTCAGGAGACCACCAGTTTGAAGAGAAGGGTACAATCTTAACACATTAACTACCGCAAGCCGCTGTCAGTGGCTCACAAAATAATCACATTTGAACCGCAAGCCGCTCAGAGCGCCAATCTAATTTTAGTAATAAAATGAATGAAAAATGTACTGAAACACTCTCTGATCTGGTTCGAGATTTTAAGTTGCCACCGGAAAACAAATTCCCAAAGCATGGTTGTTGTAGAACACTGGAAACTTGATATTATTTTCATATTTTTCAGCGTTTTGGGTTTGTTACCAAATCGTGTAAAACTGTTTACCGTAACAACTAGTGATAGGACTACAAAAAATGCGTGTACATCTCGTCTAACGGCTCAATAGGATAGAAACGTGTTTCAACAATTGACTGATAGATCTAGCGACGAGGACAAGAGTGAAAATGGTGTGCACATTGATTGAAATTGTGATTTTGATAGAGATGGGGCGCAAGCAGTTATAATTGTGAAAATATTGCAAGTCCTCGGCCATCGGAGGGCCGTTAAATAGCAACAACCTCTATTAGAGTTACAACCAGTGTTTATTGTAATAGTACATTCATTTATCTTTAAAATGACGTGTAATTCATAAAAATCTGTAAACAATTACGAAAACTACTGCTTACTTTGTGCAAACACCTACAGGATGAAAATGGGAAAAAAATTTAATTCGGCACAGTGTTTTTTTCAATTCGGTAGTTAATGTGTTAACTCAAACTTACATTTACAGCTTTTTTCTGAGAAATTTTTATGAGGGCAAGTTTGTGAAATGTGGAAATGTTGCAATGTTACAAGATTGGCGCTCAATCAGGCACATTTCAGTCTCCACTACTGGCACTGTATCATACTGGAGCTTGGTCTGATGTTTTAAATCCCTATATTTCACTTACTTTTACAATTCATTGAAAAATTACTTCAAAAATAGTTTATAAATCGTGCTTATTTGTATGTATAATTCAAAGTGGTTTTATTTGTTTGGTATATTAACTCTGTATTCCACTATAAAGTGCATGCATGAACCACATGTAGTCAATTTTTCCCTCCATAGACTAGGCACAGTGTAGCCATGTTAATTACTGTAGTGCACTGTGTAGTCATTCTAATTACTGTTCTAACACCAAAAAGCAGGCCCTTTTCCCTAACTACCATCCTATAAACCACCAAAAGCCTGTAATAGAGAAAAGACATTTCTCATTAAGTTAAATAATGTCATTATCATTACTGACTTCTTATTGGGAGTCTCAGCAAAACATTTCAGGGATGAAGTCTCCACCACTGTCTCACAAAAACAGACTACTGGATCTGCAACTTTGATATCTGGAAAAAAAAAAAAAACAAACAGAAAGACGCTGATGATATATCTTCTTTACTCAAGCTGATGACTGTAATACTAAAATACTTTTAAGATAAAACAACATCTATTTTAACTCGTTGTCTCCGGTATACCAATTAATGAGTGTTTTGGTACAATATGCTTGTTCACCAATTAAATGGTCTTCATTTAATACTCATTGTGCCTCATCTACATTTGATTATTTTTTATTATATTCAGTTTTTAATTGGTTATATGCTGAACATGTGATTTAATTTCATATGCAATTAGCATACAAAACACTGCAAACATATTGAGATAATAAAAATGAGGCAGATATTAAGATAATGACAAAATGGAATTGTAAGAAAGGTTATTTTAAGACCAAAGGTTATTTTCGAACTCCTTCACCAATTAAAAGCTGATGACGAAATTAAGAAAAGTATGTCCGCAGAGTCAAATTTGGAGCAAAATAATTTTTATATTTTGTTTTTCAACAATGTCTTACTATGGATCACACTCTTCTGTCACATTTGAAATAACATTTAATGATCATTTTTGACTCTTGTGATGTTTACCATTTGATTTCTGAATTTTTCCAATAGCAAAATCTCAACATTTTTATCTTTAAAAGCAAATACCACACCCAAAACTATTTTTCTACAGGCATTTGTTGATGCTTTATAACAACACTACTTAAAAACTGGCACATCCACATAGTGTGAAACTATCTGCTTGATGAATTTATATCAGCACAGTTCTGGCAAGCTGTGTTTAACATCAAAAAGGTGTTTTTAAGGGTGACATGATCTGACAACATTTTACAGCTGAGAAACATATTTCAATAAGTAAATAAGTTTGACTGGAGTGTCAGTTAAATCTACACTTGCCTATTTCAGAGTACATCTTGCGTAGATCATGCATGACACAATCCAAGTAAAGTTCACCAGTTCCCAATATAATGTGCTCTCCAGATTCCTCAACCTAAAACCAACAAATCAGCACATAATAATGAATAAAACTAAGATACATTGACAGGACAATTACTATAGCCAAGAAGTAAGGAAAAATCCACAAATAAAACTAAGATACATTGACAGGACAATTACTATAGCCAAGAAGTAAGGAAAAATCCACAAATAAAACTAAGATACATTGACAGGACAATTACTATAGCCAAGAAGTAAGGAAAAATCCACAAATAAAACTAAGATACATTGACAGGACAATTACTATAGGCAAGAAGTAAGGGAAAATCCACAAATAAAACTAAGATACATTGACAGGACAATTACTATAGCCAAGAAGTAAGGAAAAATCCACAAATAAAACTAAGATACATTGACAGGACAATTACTATAGCCAAGAAGTAAGGAAAAATCCACAAATAAAACTAAGATACATTGACAGGACAATTACTATAGCCAAGAAGTAAGGAAAAATCCACAAATAAAACCAAGATACATTGACAGGACAATTACTATAGCCAAGAAGTAAGGAAAAATCCACAAATAAAACTAAGATACATTGACAGGACAATTACTATAGCCAAGAAGTAAGGAAAAATCCACAAATAAAACCAAGATACATTGACAGGACAATTACTATAACCAAGAAGTAAGGAAAAATCCACAAATAAAACCAAGATACATTGACAGGACAATTACTATAGCCAAGAAGTAAGGAAAAATCCACAAATAAAACTAAGATACATTGACAGGACAATTACTATAGCCAAGAAGTAAGAAAAAATCCACAAATAAAACCAAGATACATTGACAGGACAATTACTATAGCCAAGAAGTAAGGAAAAATCCACAAATAAAACTAAGATACATTGACAGGACAATTACTATAGCCAAGAAGTAAGGAAAAATCCACAAATAAAACTAAGATACATTGACAGGACAATTACTATAGCCAAGAAGTAAGGGAAAATCCACAAATAAAACCAAGATACATTGACAGGACAATTACTATAGCCAAGAAGTAAGGAAAAATCCACAAATAAAACTAAGATACATTGACAGGACAATTACTATAGCCAAGAAGTAAGGAAAAATCCACAAATAAAACTAAGATACATTGACAGGACAATTACTATAGCCAAGAAGTAAGGAAAAACCCACAAATAAAACCAAGATACATTGACAGGACAATTACTATAGCCAAGAAGTAAGGAAAAATCCACAAATAAAACTAAGATACATTGACAGGACAATTACTATAGCCAAGAAGTAAGGAAAAATCCACAAATAAAACCAAGATACATTGACAGGACAATTACTATAGCCAAGAAGTAAGGAAAAATCCACAAATAAAACCAAGATACATTGACAGGACAATTACTATAGCCAAGAAGTAAGGAAAAATCCACAAATAAAACCAAGATACATTGACAGGACAATTACTATAGCCAAGAAGTAAGGAAAAAATCCACAAATAAAACCAAGATACATTGACAGGACAATTACTATAGCCAAGAAGTAAGGAAAAATCCACAAATAAAACCAAGATACATTGACAGGACAATTACTATAGCCAAGAAGTAAGGAAAAATCCACAAATAAAACTAAGATACATTGACAGGACAATTACTATAGCCAAGAAGTAAGGAAAAATCCACAAATAAAACTAAGATACATTGACAGGACAATTACTATAGCCCAGAAGTAAGGAAAAATCCACAAATAAAACTAAGATACATTGACAGGACAATTACTATAGCCAAGAAGTAAGGAAAAATCCACAAATAAAACCAAGATACATTGACAGGACAATTACTATAGCCACGAAGTAAGGAAAAATCCACAAATAAAACCAAGATACATTGACAGGACAATTACTATAGCCAAGAAGTAAGGAAAAATCCACAAATAAAACCAAGATACATTGACAGGACAATTACTATAGCCAAGAAGTAAGGAAAAATCCACAAATAAAACCAAGATACATCGACAGGACAATTACTATAGCCAAGAAGTAAGGAAAAATCCACAAATAAAACCAAGATACATCGACAGGACAATTACTATAGCCAAGAAGTAAGGAAAAATCCACAAATAAAACCAAAGCACATGCATAAAACAGTGAGGACATAATAGCTGTAGATAAATTTAAAGCACCACGGACATCCTAATGATTAAAGACACACCCTCAAAACTTAAGCCCCACACAGAAAATATGTACACTGTCAACTTCTATCAACAGTATACTAAATTTAAATAAGCAGCACTTTAAAAAAATGTTCACTGAAAACTTTGGGGCACCACAAAGTCCAGAAATCATGTTTGTCATAGCTATCCCTACACATTAGTAGAAAGCAAAAGAGAGTAAATATTCTCTGTCAAGCTGTAAACTGTAACTGCAGTGCATGATGTAGGCTGAACTTGACAGCAATGTTCAGCCAAGTAATTGATAATGGATACCATCCATATGACAATAGTGGTAAGATATATAAATATATATCACTTAAAAACTTTGATGAAAATAATAATGTTATTTCCCCAATTGATGCAAGAGTAAATACATTAATTACAGCTCAGGTCAATTACAAAAACATGTCATTTTTAGTTAATACTCCTCAAGGCAGATGAATATGTGTATAAATGATTTATCCAAGTATGTGGATTTTCATTGCACAAATTTCATCGACTTCACATAAACCTTTCATTATCTGCTTAGCAATGTCTTAAATTGCCCTCAATCATAAGAGATTTATATTCACTCATGTAACAGATCACTATCTCAATCATAAGAGAGTTATATTCACTCATGTAACAGATCACTATCTCAATCATAAGAGATTTATATTCACTCATGTAACAGATCACTATCTCAATCATAAGAGATTTATATCAATCATAAGAGAGTTATATTCGCTCATGTAACAGATCACTATCTCAATCATAAGAGAGTTATATTCACTCATGTAACAGATCACTATCTTAAGCCTGTCTTCTTTTTTTTTAAAGCTTAAGATTTTTTTTTTAAATGGACAAATCAACTTACTTTAGTGCTCAGGAGAGGGTAGCTTTTATTGACTTTGCGCAATCCATCTAACATTTTTGGCAGCTCTGAGGGATTTACTGGTTCCACCGCAATCTTTATCACTGACGCTGTGTTGAATTTCAAGGGACGGAAGATAAACACCTGCAGCAAAAAAAAAAAAAGGCTTTCTTTTTGAACTGTAAAACAGGAGAGGTATATTATTATTCTTCTTCATTCCTCAAGCATTCTCATGCAGTATCTTTATGTAGCCTTCCCATTTGAGATCCTGATATGTCCAACTCAATGTCACAAATTACAGTGACAAATCAACAAGTCATTTTTAGACTGGAATGCAACATTACACTCTTGATTAAACATATCATAACAGTGTCCCACTTTAAGAAGAAGCTGTTATCATCTTTACTACTGTTCATGTAGTCCTATAGCAGATACTGCCGTAGGGGAGTGAAGTGTTACAGACTTCACTATTCTAGATTCAGCTTTGAGAGGTGGGGTGACCAGCTCCCTTCCTCTCTGCGTTTTCTTTCCCTAACTCATGAGCAGAGTCAGGTGCTCACTTACAGCTGGATAGAGTGTCACGTCGGGTTTCAAACCTGGTACCTTTGCCGTGAGAGGCCGGCGATCTAACCACTCTGTCAATCGGACACTTACTGTTCATGTACAGAACACTACAAAACAACAACCAAGAAGTTACTGACTTTCATAAATGGTTGCTTGTCCAGAAAAGAAAGATTCAAATAGTACGGCCAGATCACCAAATGTGGAACTGAAGAATAGAACCAGACATATAAACAATGGAACAACAGATGAGGAAAAGATAACACTGGACTGGATATACATAACTGAGAACATTACAAGGCAGTCCTTATTCCAGCATTCCCAAGGCAAAATAGAATATGAGGAGATTCAAAAAAGCTCCGAGAAGAAAACTGAAAATAGACCTAAAAAATGATTTAAAAAACACATGAAAATAACTTGACCGATGGCAGACTACAGGATGGCATGAACTAGTTAGTCCTTTGCTTCTCAGGAAGCTGAAGGGTGAACAACAAATACTATCAATTCATGGCCTTACCATTGGTCTTATAATCATACATTACAAAAACTGCAAAGTAAGCAGTAATTCTAAACTAAATCAATAGCCCCCACCCAATAAAAATAAAAACCATCAGTCGTATAAAGCCAAAAGACATCCATTCCATGAGTCGGATGGACTGTATTTGCATAATCATGGGACATCAGTCTCTTACCTCTTCATGTCCAGACACATCAATGATGGTGGATGTCTTTACAATAGGTTGATCCACACCTTCAATCAGAATCCAGTTACCGCTGGACACCCTGTTGACTTCAATTCTGTACCTAGTTCACAAACAATAAGACAGATTGTTAAATGATTGAACATGATGACAGGAAAGATTGTTCACAGCAAATGCACAACTACTATCACTTTCTCTCTCTTTACTCTGCAGCTGCCTGAGGAGCATAAGTTTTTAATGAGCTTCCTGTCTGTTGTTGTTTAACTAGGGCTGCTGAGCTCATTGCTTTTATTTTGCAGCTAATGCCAAGTCCAATCAATATTTAAAATTGCCACAGCTCATTAAAATTCACATATTTAGTGGTTTCCGCAGACATTTTTATTACATGATAAGGTTGTCAGTCCCAAACAAAACCTTATGTCTGAAGGTGCATAAGTCAGCAAAGGAGATTAGTACTTTATTGTTTTCTGTCAGTTTTTATAAACAAGTTGATCCAGATAGAAATGACTGCAAAAGCACATGAATGCTTTTTGTACGGGAACCTGCTAAAGCGGTGGTTCACGTTCCACAAATAGCGAAAAGGGAAATTATGATGATTACTATGATTTCTCAATGGCAAGTGGTCTAATGATTCATCTGAGAGGAAAAAATATCAAGAGTTCAATCCCGGCATAAACATATGGAGGTCAAGAGAAATCAAATCCAACACAAAGATAAGAATCTTTAACTCATGTGTCAAGCCAGTCCTATTGTATAGCTCTGAAACATAGAGAACAACAATATAGCAACCAAAAAGCTACAGACCTTAAAAAGTGGGTGCTTGCGTAGAATAGAAGGATTTAAAAGGTATGACAAGGTCACTAACATGGAACTGATGACAAGAACCAGGCAAGTGCCTGTGGAACAAGGCATAAGAAAAAGACGGTAGTAATGGATAGGAGACATACTGAGGAAACCTGCTGATGCCTTGCAAGGCAGTCCTTTTTCTGAAATCCACGGGGAAAGAGAGAAGGAAGTAGACCAAAAAAACACATGGAGAACTGGAGACAGAATGAAAATGATGAGAAAGACATGGAAAGAACTTGAGCTGATGTCATGTGACAGAAGGATGGCATGTGACGGAAGGATGGCATGTGACAGAAGGATGGCATGTGACAGAAGGATGGCATGTGACAGAAGGATGTCATGTGACAGAAGGATGTCATGTGACAGAAGGATGTCCTGTGACAGAAGGACCTGGCATGTGTTTGTTAAAGGGGAGATAAAGGGAATTGATTGATTGAATCCCCCTATATATTTCTTCTGGTGTTTTTCTTGAAGTCTTGTTTAATGAGTAAATGTCATTGACCTCCATGTAGTTCCCAGGGGTCTCTAAAGAGATAAAGAAAGATAGGGTGCTACTGTACCCTCAGGCATGATGTACAAGGCATAGGGCTGGCCACCTCATCATCAAAAAAAATGCAACAGAAACCACAGCTGCAAAAGCAAGTGAATGCTTGTGCAGGCTTCCTACAAGAGTGGCTCCATGCTCTGTAAGGAGCACAAAGGAAACTGATGATGATGACATATTATTCCCCCCAAAAGAATGTATTTGCATATCATTAAAAAAAAAACCAAATAGGTTAACCATTAACAACTGGACAATAAAAGACACTTCATTTTAGTGACAGGAAAAGTTCTACATTCAACATGTCACCTGTTACCGACTAAATAAAAGGAAGCACAATTACATTTTCACCAGCCCTAGAGAGCACCAGCTAATGTATCACTCTTGTGAACAAAATCTTACCTGGCTTCTGAAATCCACAATCTCCCAACCTGTCCTAGTCTAGAATCTTCCTCATCTTGTAAGGTGTAGTTCTCTCCCAAAATACGTACTTCCTGGTTTGAATATATTGTCCCACTCATCACCCTACCAAACACATGGAAGCTTGTCCCATCTTCATTTGGATAAAGTTTTGTTGTGTGAATCATCAGTGGACCCTGGATAAAACATCAAAACTGCAGCATTGCAACTCCTAAGTAGGCAACACAAGGTTACAATATCACTTGAAATGAAAAATGAACCTTCTATGTTATAATTTGTCCATATGAGTACATGGCACTACTTCCATAATCTGATGTTTTAAAAAGAAAAATGTGAATAAGATCTGATTCTGCAATAAAATATAATGGTTGTTGTTATCACAATAGACTCTAACTTAAAAGTGTGTATTTTCCCCTAATAACTACTATTTGAATCCATCTAAAGACAATCTCCTCCACTATTAAGTAACAGTCTCCAAGGTGACAACTCACAGTCATGTTATTCATTCTTTTTACATGTTAGCATTTACACTGTGGGCTTCATACCTCATTATAGCTTGCTTCTTTCGCTCAAACTAAATCTTTGGGTCAGCTAATATTAGTGACAAGTTAACAAAAATACTATCAATGAAATCTGCCACCTACCTCTGCTTCACACAAAACCATTTCTTCTGCCAACTCTGAATCCATGGGTCCTGTGTAGATGTGTTCCACTTTCTTTCTGGCATTATCCACCGGTGATGGGATGTACTCCACACACATATCCACAAAGCCTTAATACAGCAGTAAACAAAAATAACATCTGCAATACTCTTCCCATGCTGCATAGCACATGTAAACTATAACATTAAAAAGTCTACTTCCTGTGGGGCCTGTTTAAGTAGCACAATAGAAGACCTCAATGAAGCCAAACACCCAAGAAATTACAACCACCACTGATGGCAAGTTAGGAAAAGTTTCACAAATTTGGAGCAACATTTGCAGTTTTGAGTTTAGATACCTCTAGTGACCTGTTTCAGCACATAATGTAAGAGAATCTGGTTTCACACAGCCTGAGGCATGCGTGCATATATTTTCATTGAAATTTATTAAACAACTAGCGACTTTATTCTGGACGGCGTAGAGAAAGAATCACCTTGTTTATTAATTATTATCTGCTGTTCAAAATATGAAAACTGCAACACTAGAGCTCCATCTTAATCTCAGAATTTCATTCATTAACCCTCAGCTCCACAAGAAACATAGACCTTCAACAAATTTGTGCTATAGTCCTGCTGTCCTGTGCCATTCACTCAAGATCTTTCCCTGTCTTCTTTATCCAGTTCTCTTCTCAATGTGTTGTCAAGTCTCTCTTTATCTCTCTTACCTTGAGGATTCCAGAACAAGGACTGCCTTAATAACTTCAGAAATGGAGATTTATATTATTCTGGTATCACCATTTAACATGCACTCGGAAGGCAGAGGTGAAGGAAAGACTACACAAATAAATAAATAAATAACAAACAGTGAAATTTACCTGTAAATTCCCCAAAGAAACGTTTGCCATTTTTTTTTTGCAAGTGCCATGTCTCTCCAAGGCTTCCTGTCTCTTGTGTTTCTCAAAAGGGACTGTCTATCCCAGCCATGCTGCTAAACTGCTTAGTATTTTTTCTCTTTTTCCATCAATCTTTCCTGCTGTCACAATGTATTCCAACTTTCCTCTTCTAATGAAGCCTAAGAAAGTGGACTACTTCCTTCTGACTTAAGTAATAAACTTCCTTTGTACACAGTATTCTTCTGTAAAACCACATGTGTGTGGCCTCTAGGGATATTCTTTCTTGTGTACTGATTACCTGTGACTCACTTCATGTAACAGTCCTGGCTTTAAGTAACACTGAAGAACTCCCTTTCTTACTTCCATTGTCAAAGATTTATAAAAAGCACTTTACATTTCATGGAATGTTGCTTTTGCTTAGACTGTTCTACTCACCTTTGAGACGAATCTTCCATCTGAAGCTATTAAATGTGTCACGGTATTTTAATCTATTGATTTATTTCACAAATGGCTCATTTACTCTGATGGCGCATTCTGAAGATGTCAGTTTTTTTTCAAGATTACCCTTATATATGTATTTTTGTTAATTAGACTATGGTCTTTATTTTCATCTTGTCACTATTTTATCAATTATTACTAGGAACTCCTTTTGACTTTAAGCTATTAAGATTGTACAATACCATATTTCAAGTTTATTATGTAATGTCCACCAAACTGATACTCCTAGCATATCTTCTATGGATCATGTGATGTTTTCACTCTACATATACAATATTTTGATGAATTCACCCTTTTTCTATTATTGTATTACAAACAATCTGCAGTAAATTCACTGCATTTATTATTTTCTGCAGGCACCAACAGCAATGAAATTTTATTTAAATGCATCTTTTTCAGCAAAGTTTCTCCAATCAATGTGGCTAACATAAGGAAAAAAAAAGTATTCCCAAATACGACCATATCAAAACACTACTTACACATCCAACTGTGCTACTACAAAGAGATCACTTGTTTTACACTAACATCATAGATTATTTAAAACAACAACGTGCTACACTTACCTATCTCCCCACTGAGCACAGGCCTTCAACAAACTCCCTTCTCCATGTCTTTGTTTTTTTTTTTTTTTCAGTCTTCCTCCATTTCTCTTAATCTGGGGATTCCAGAATATAAGGACTGCTTTGTAATGACATCAGCTGGGTCTCTCAACGTATGTCCTATCCAATGAAAGTGCCTTCTCAACATGTTGTGCTCCACAGGCACCGAAAATGACCTTATCATGACTCACCTGTGAAAATATCTTGTACACAGGCTCCAGGATGAACTCTACAAAGCTCCTTGGTGAGGAGGAAGTCGCTGGCTTTTTTGAAAACTTTCTCCTAAACATAAGTTTTACAATTTAAAAAAAAAACAAACAAAATTTGTCACACAAATGCTAAATGGTTCATCAAAACATTCTAACCTATCTATCCCTGATGTTAAAAATGTTTACTGTCATAATATTGTTCACCATGTTTTCACTACATACTCAAACGTTATGGGTTAACGCAAATTTGTCTGACTTCTTCCCTTCTGTCCCACAGGTTTTCATGACCATATAAATTTATAAAATTGTTCAAAAGGCTGTAAAATGAGATTCTTCTCTGACAAACTCACTCATGCTGTCAGTCTAACCTGAACAGTTCAGCAAACTGATTTTTAAGTTGCCAGGAAAAAGGCATCATCACAATTACTCAGCGTGCCACAATCTTCTGAGTGCCACTACATTCACAAAGAAAAAAATCCATGAAATTATATATTAGGAAAGGATTTTAGTACTTACGTTTTGCCATTGAAATATAGATCACCCCACAATCTTCTTGCAAACTCTTTCTCGTTGATGCCCTCTAATTTGTGAAGAAAAAAATGTTTGTTGTAACATGGAAAAAACACAAAATTTATTCTTCAAAAACAAAAAACAGTGGAAAACTATGCAGGTCATGCAAGTCTCTGTAATTGACAGGCCATCTCTAGATGCAGACATATTTTAATACAACTGATAAATACCAATTTCACTTCTCCCCCCCCCCCCCCCCCCTCTCCCAAATCTATGCAGTCATCAAACTAAATTATTCAGTTCATACAGTGAACAAACTAAATGTTTCAGTTTATACTGTGAATGAATTGAATGATTAAGTTTGTACAGCAAACAAACAAAATGTTTCAATTTTCACATTCAATGAGTAAATAAACAACTGCAACCTTTGACTGATACATGCATAATCAATTTCTCACCATAGGTGTCAGCATATATTTTAGCGAAGGACTTGAGCGTGAAGCAGAATCTGTAGTAAGAGCTGGCGAAGCAGACATTACCCAAAATGGGAGACACCATCTGATTGGGATCATCTTCAGCATACAGACTGGATGGAGACAAGATTTCATTGTTATGTAACATCTACGTTAAGTGTATACAAGTGTGTCTGCATATTTATGTTGCAAGTGTATTTAAAGCGGTTTTAAATTTTCTACCTGATAAAACTTCTCCATGGTACTGTCAAGTCATGTACATTTATATTGTGCCACATTTAGTGAACACTGGTTCTCATTCATTCATTACTTTTTTCAGCTCCACAATATGCAAAAGCCGTTAAAAAACGTCGTATGCAAAGTCCTTCTGTCGTCTGCCATTATCTAAAAGTCTTTCCTTGTCTTACTCATCGTTTTCATTTCTGTCTCCAGCTCTCTTCTCCGTGTGTTTTTCAGTCTATCTCTGCTTCTCGTACCCTGGGGATTTCAGAACAAGGACTGCCCGGTAATGCTATCCACAAGCTTCCTCAATGTGTGTAATTACCATTGCCAGCATATTTTGCATCTGTTGTTCCACATGTACTTGTCTGGTACTTGGTATCAGTCCTATATTGGCAACCTTTTTGTACCATGTCAATCATTCTGTTCTACACAAGTACTAATTTATCTTCTCTGAAAGTTTATTTCCTAATTACCACCTTTGATGTCACGTTAGATTTATAAGCAGGAGCTTTTTCCATGACTAGCATTATTTTTACACCAAACTAGAACACTGTAATTTTGTAAGATGATCGTACAGTTTTAAAATGTTTTCTGTGCTTCATAGTAAGAAAGTACATTTTTATTTCTATAAAATCAGAGAACTGAAAGATAATCAACTTGATTATAGATCTCTATTTTGATATGCAAACCAACCTGATAATGGAGTTGATTTCCTCAATGATCTGCCTCAGTTTGAAGTAGGCATCAGTTGGTGGAAGCTTCAGTTCCAAGATTAGCCTATCAATTTTGTTGATACAGACTGTGACTGCAAGTCGCTCCTGCATTGCATGTTTGATCAGCCGTTCGGTGTTTAGCATCATCTATTGGGAATTTAAAAACACAGTTGGTTTCGTTCTGAGAAGTGAGACAGTCTGTTACAACTTCCTGAGTTGAGAACCACATATTTTTACAATACTTTTAGTTAAGAAGCACAATTTCTAACATTTTTCTGACCACATAAATCTAGTCTGTAACAGAGTAGAACTGTCTGCATAAATCAGAGCTTATGAACAACAACTACCAATGAAGAAATACCAATTATTTAATGATATGTGGATACAGTATGAGAAGAGCAAAAGCTGTTCTAGAAAGCCCCCAAACACCTTGCACAAACTACACAAATCAGTGTATTCTACACAACTTCATCATGTGGTACGTCACTGTGAATCAACTGTATTTATAAGGTACACTGTCATGTTCAAAACAATCTGATTACCTGTCATGCAATGATGCATAAACAGATTAACCAAAGTGATAACATTTCTGCACATAAGGTCAAGTATTTTTCTTCATCTACTCCACAGGTTATTTTTTCACATAAAGACCATGGAAATATAAAGAAGGTATGTTGTGACCTGCCAATGTAGTTCCAGGAGGTCACTTAGCAGACAAGAAAGAGTTGAACTATTGCTCCCTCTGGCATGTCATAAGAGGCAACAAATATGAAACTATGCATAAGGCTGGCAATTTCATTATCTAAAACTAATTGTACAGAAATCACCAGATAGATTGCACGAATGCTTTGGCACATGTTTCCTGCAAGGAGACAAGCTGCTGTGATGGTACCATGCTCTATGTTAAGCAAAAAGGGAAAAGGTGGTGACCTCTTAGCCACTCTGAACTTCTTTACAATCTGGTTACTAAACCACTTCATCAGCTCCCAGAGATGAGTAGGGAGATCCTGCGATGTAAGCCAAAGTAATCAGAAACTTCACAGCCAGTGCTAAAGAAGACTGGCCAACATAGAAACAGGTTAGCAGCAACAACTATGTTGTATTCTATGATATGACAAGAATAGCTCACTGCCTCCAAAGTCGTCAAAGCAACAAGTAAATGGTACATAGAACAGTACATTCATGGTTTCACATAAGGACTAGGTGTGGAAACGTAAGTGTCCTGTGTGGGTCCCATAAGTCTCTGAAGACACAGGGAAAGAACAGAACAACAGCTCCCTCAGTCATATCATAAAGGGCAGCTAATATGAGATTGTGCATGAGTCTGGCAACCTCATAAAATACAAACTGCCACAGAAACCACTGATGCCTGAGCATGTGCTTTGATGCAGGCCCTCTTAAAACAGGTGGCTCCATCTATGCAAGGAGTAAAAACAGTAGATGCATGAATGAATAGCAATGATCAAAATGACATTTAAAAATAACAGAACTATGGAAATAAAAAAATCTTTCTCGTTATTTTTTTTTAAATTTGAAATATAAAATATAACAGAGGAAAGCTAGAATATATTGTAACAACAGGAAAGATATAAGGAACAAGAGATAGAAGAAGACAAAGTAAGCAGATACTGGACAGTTCGACATCATGGCATGGAAAGAAGTCAACAACAGAACTGATAAATAGTACTGAAGACAGGAGGCTGTGGAGAGACATCATCGCCGACACCACTAGGCATGATACTTGAAGAGGAAGATAAAATATAACAGTATACTTTATCACTCATTCTCATCATCACTTCCCTTTTCCCTCCCAATGGAGCATGAACCTACCACTGCAGGAGCTTGCACCAAAGCATTTATCTGCTGTAACAATTTATTTAATTAATGTGATGAGGTTGCCAACCCCTTGCACAGCCTCATAATAGTCACCTCTTACAACAATACGCTTTAGTTCCACTGATTACGATGATGCACTTACTCCTTCTGCAGCATCAATAAAGATGACTACACCATCACTCAGCCTGAATGCAGCTGTCACTTCATCAGAGAAATTTACATGACCTGAAAGAAAAAAAATGAGTTTAAATACAATATTTAATAAAGCCTCAAACAATTATGACAGTCTGTATGCATTCAGAAATGCAGGTAGTTTCATGCGATGGACAAATGTCAGTAGTTATATGACCACTGAATATCAGACTACGGTAATTTAAACTTACTTAAGTTCCAAACCTCTACACCTCATGGTAGAACGGGAACGACTAAGTAAGTTACTTAGTCATTCCCTTTCTTCCGTGAGGTGTAGAGATTTGGAAGAGAGAGCGCCAGACTATCCTATCGGCTGTCTTCCTCCTGGCCTGGTTCCATTCTAGTCCTCAGTCCTTCAAAGATTGTCTAATGTTGTCTTCCCAGCGGACTCTGGGTCGTCCTGGGGGTCTGGATCCCTGGCTCTTTGTTTCCCATGCTTTTTGTGGTAGCCGATCTTCTCCCATTCTGCAGACATGGCCAAACCATCTTAGTTGGGACTGTTCTACTTGAGTCTGCAGGGGGAGGGATTTTAGGCCTTGATGTATTGTCTAGCACCTTGTTCTAGGCCTTGACGTATCGTCTGGTTGCGGACCATGTCTCTTCTTGTTACTTCAACCACCTTCCTCAGAGACCTCATTTCTGAGGTTTTGGATCTGGCTTTTGTGTGCTGTAGTCATTGCCCATGACTCGCATCCATGTCAAGACTGGGACATAGGTGGAGCGGTATACAGCCATCTTCGTTTTCTTACCAACCTCTCTCTTGCTGAGGAATGCTCGATTTATGGCCTGAAAAAGTCTCCCAGCTGCTGCTTTTCGAGTGGCCAACTCTTCTTTGATGCCTCCCTTTCGGTCTATAATAGCTCTGAGGTGTTTAAAGTGGTCGACCTGCTCCAGGACCTGTTCTCCCAGCTTAATCTGATGTCTTCTTTCTTCTTGTGATATCACCATGGATTTCGTTTTAGAGCTGCTTATGACCATCCCTCTTCTCCAGCTCTTCCTTCCAGACTTGCAGGCCGGACCGGAGACATGCCTCCGATCTAGCAATGAGGACAACATCATCAGCAAATACCAGCCCTGAAATACAGACCTGTCTCATCTTCCAGTACCCGACTGAATACTTTCTTGTTCTCTCCTTACATGCCTTGATGACATTGTCCATGAGGAGTATGAAAAGATAAGGTGACAGGATATCACCTTGTCTTACACCAGTGGTGGTTCTGAACTCTTCTGACTTATGATTTGCTGTCCTCACATAATTTCTGCAAGACTTGTAGAAGCTCTGTATAGCATGAATCAGAGGTGATGGAATGTTCTTCCTTGCCAAACAGTCTCAAAGTTTGCTCCAGGGGACCCTGTCAAACGCCTTTTCCAGATCTATGAAACACAGATGGATTTTCACTCAGCTGTCTGAGTGTGAAGATTAGGTCTTGAGTACTTCAGTTTGCCCGGAATCCGCACTGGACTTCATGCAATTGTGGCTCAGCTAGGCATCGGAGTCTCTGCTCTAGGATTCTAGAGTAGATTTTACCAGGGACACTGAGAAGGGATATGCCTCTATGGTTTCCACATTGTCGATCGTCACCCTTTTTGAAAATTGGTGTTATGATGGCAATCTCCCAATCCTTTGGTATGGTCTTTTTGCACCACGCTGCCTGTAGGACCCTTAAGAGTAATAGGTCGCCTGATGCTCCCATGTACTTTACCATTTCTGGTGTTCATCCCCTGCTGCTTTGCCCATCTTGATTTTCTCCAGTGCTGCCTTCAGTTCTTCCATCTTTATGTCATCTTCACCACCATTGGTTTTCTCTTCTGTGCTAATGGTTATCATTTCTGATGCTTGACCTTGCTCACCATCAAGGAGTTCTGAGAAATATTCTTTCCAATACTTCCTTTGGGGCAGTAAGGAATTTGCCTTGCTTGTCCTTTATAAATTTGAGAGGGCATTGTTTTTCCTTCCTCGTGTCCTTTAGGGTCTTATAGAACAATTTCTGGTTTTCTTGCGCATCTTTTTCTAGCTTTTCTCTAAATTCTTCCCAGGACTTCTGTTTTGCTGCTAGCACCTTGTTCTTTGCTTCTGTTCTGAGTGTCACATATTCTCTATATTTCTCTATTTGTCCTGCTGTGTTTTTAGCTCCTAAGTATTGTTTCCATGTCATTTTCTTCTCTCTTATTTTCTCTCTGACTTCCTCTGTCCACCAAGGTGCCCTCTTTCTCTTGTTCCCAAGTCGGACTTCATCACATGCTTCTGTAGCAGCTGTCTTTATGAAGTCCTTGAATTTAAGCCAGAGGGTTTCCAAGTCATCAGGTTGTTCTTCTGTGTGTCTCACCGCTGTAGCAATAAGCCCCTGGTATCTGGTCTTAATTTCTGCTCTCTCAGCTTGCAGGTCTTCAACACTCTTCGGACTGGAAATTTAAAAAATCGTTCCAAACGTAACGATGACTTTTGAAGTAAAAAAAAGCACATTTATTTTTTAATTTTGACTTCAAATCAATGTTTTATATTAAGAATACATGTTAACAATTATATCTGTGCTAAAAAATATACAGCTTTCACTTAATTTGACTTTGAAATTGCACACAGAAAAACGTAAACACCGCATTTGTCCGTCCGCCATTTTGGATATTTTCCGAACAACTCGACTTAACACATCGTAAACTAAATGCAGTCTGTTAATGACTACAATGCATCTAGTGATGTAGATTCTTGTTCTGATGATTATTCAGAGGACTTGGAAACATCTGATGAGTCGGATGGTGAAAACACAGCTCAGAACAACTCAAATCACATGCAAAGGTAATGTTACTTTGTTACCGAAATGATAACAGCTGATTTTGAAAAGCAGTAAAACAGTCGTTTAAGTGGGCTATTGTAGTCAGTATAGCTGCTTTCTGTTTGTTTTTAAAAAAAGGGAAACAAATATTTCACCTTTCAAACGGTTAACAAAGAACTCATGGCACCAGGAAATAAACATAAAGTGGGTAGGACGTAACTTCTGAATCAGCTGATTTTTCTTACCTCATTTGCCATGTCTCTACTTGTAAAAATTATTATTTACATCATATGACTTTATGATTGACAGTAATCCTTTGTACGGAAAATGTAATGTGTGTCAATTTTCCTGTGTACACTAAACTGTAACTTTGAATTCTATTGTTGATCTGTAAAAATTAATTTTAAATTGTTCTTCTTGCAGATGTTTTGGTTATGATGGACTTGATGAAGGCCCACCTTCCAAGCCTCCACCCTTTTTGCCTGAGAGGGTTCCCAGGTCTGCAACTGTCAGAGGTAAGGACCACAGAAAATACAAAGCAGTTTTTGAGACCCATTGACTTCTTCAAACTGTAATTTTATGAAAGAATGGTTATAAGAAAAGGGTGTTTTCTTTTTGACAGTATATTAAGAGACAAGCAGGGAGCCGCGCTAGCGTAGTGGTTACAACACCGCTCTGGCGACCGGGTGATACAGGATCAAACCCGGGCGACGGCATTTGAGGATTTTTCGTCGACCGGGATTTGGACTGGATTAACTCGAGACCTGGCGAGGACATTTGAAGGAGTGTCGTCGACCAGGGCGGCTCCTGAGCCGACCCAGCTGCAATGGGTACCTCCGAAATCGGCGAGTATTTGCCTGAATGGCGAGGGACACCTGTCTCTGTACAAGAAATAAAGGGATACTCACGTAAAATCAATGTCAGGTTAGACATAAAAATAATAACCTGAGATTTCGCCTCGAGTATCAGCGGGCGTACGAAAAAAAAAAAAAAAAGAGACAAGCCAACAAAATGGGGAATGAAGTTATGGGTTCTTGCTGATGCTGTTAGTGGATATACTTTGATGTTTATTTAGGTAGGAACACTGCAAATGGACCATTTGGTTTAGCTTATACTGTAGTTATGAATCTTATGACATCTTTGGTGAGTCAAGGATATAGGGTTTATTTTGATAATTTTTATACATCCAATCAGTTACTGAAGGACTTGTGGAAGTTAGGGGGATTGGAGCTTGTGGCACATTTCTTAGAAACAGAAAGAGATTTCCAGCTGCACTTTCAAATATAAAGGAATTTGAAAAAAAAATAGTATGAGAGGTGCAATGAGGTGGGTTAGAGATGAAGAATTACTAGCACTGCAGTGGAGAGGTAACAAAACTATAACACTGGCTTCAAGCATTCGCAATGCAAATGGCCATAGGTTCGCTAAGCGTAGAACTAAGGTTATTTGGAATTTTCAAGAACTTGAATGTTAGACAGCCAAATCTTGTAAGGGATTACAATATATACATGAAAGGAGTGGACAAGAGTGACCAGCTGATTAACAAGTACAATGTTTTGAGAAAGACAATAAATATTGGAAAACTCTTTTTTTCACTTTCTGGATATTGCTATGGTAAATGCTTACATTTTATTTCAAGACTGGCAGAAAAAATACCCAGATGTAGAAGACCAGCTAGATATTGTCAGCTAGATTTTACAGAAGAACTAATCCAGGAATTGGGGAACATAAGTTTGTATGATAATGCACTACTCGCTTCAAAGCCACCAGTTTTTTCTCTGCACACCATGGACCCTGAGTTTACAGAGGACAAAAAGAAATTGTAAGCTTTGCTATCAGACTGTAAAGATTGAAAGAAAAACAAAAGTTAAATGTAAAGTTTGTGATATTTTTTTATGTTTTCATGCAGGTAGGAATTGTCTGTCAGAATACCACAAGCCTTAGTAGGAAATATATAAAGATTTTTTTTTTTAATATTTTTTTTAAAAAGCCTAGCTATGTAACATTTCAAAAATTTGCATAATTTTATTATTTAATGTTGAATTGCTTCGGAAATGTAACATAATGCAGAAATGGTCAGACTACAATAAAATATGACTGTTGTTAATTGTTTTTTTTGTCTTTGTGAAATATCATGTTTATAATTTTTGTGTATTTTTCCTGTTGACTTTCCTTCAATTTTTTTAAAAAACTCACATCAATATTAATTTTTAAAATATTAATTTTACATCTTCTTCTTCTTCTTGCGATCGCATCTTTGATGATTACACCGTCAGACGAGTTCTCATGATGAATTCGACTGTTGTTTGAAGTTCCTCTTTAACTCCATATAGCTTTGAGTTTAGTGTTGAGTCATTGGGCCAGTATATCTTTCTTAACTGGTCATACAGAGGACAGTCCTGTAGAACATGCTCAGCAGTTTGTTCATTTAATCCACATGTGCACAGCGGTGAAGCAGACAATCGTAGCAATTTTACATCTAAATATGGTAGTCTGTTCAATTACAAACAATTTGATGTATAATACTCTTGGGTAGACTTCAAATTAAAATGTATCAAGGAACATTAGAAGTCAGATATGTCACAGTATGAGAAAATGATACAAAATTTCAGGTCTGAAAAGAGTTAATGCTCATTTCTCCCGTTCATTTACTTAGTTTCTTGCGTGATGTTGGGCAGTTCCTAGGCAGAGCAACTCTTTCAGTTGTTCTTTTGATTGTAAGCAGGTAGTGATCACTTCCAATCTCTGGCCCCCTCCAGACTCTAGCATCCCAGGCATATTTGAATGAGCTCCTCCTAACAATGGCATAGTCGATCACTGACTTCTCATTCTTTGTTGGTTCACATCTAGTGTATGCATGTATGCGCTTATGGGGGAACTTTGTGTTTGTAATGATCAGATTCTGCTCATTGCAGAATCTAAGGAGTTGCTTTCCATTGTCATTGAGAGTATCTTCTCTATAACTTCCGATAACTCCACCCCATCTAGCATGGTCATTTCCAACTCTGGCATTGAAATCTCCGAGCATGATAATTACATCTAGGCAGTCATCCACTATCCTTTGAAGCAGCTCGAAGAATTCCTCCTTGACCTCTGCTCTCTCATCCTCATTTGGCCCATACACTATGACCAGGTTGATTATGGTTTCTCCTTCTTTTAGTTCTACAACCATAATGCGCTCAGAGACAAAGTTCCATCCCTTGATACTATCTTTTTGGTTTTTGGTCACAACTGTGATGGAGTTACTGTGATTTAGTCTTCAATAGGCCCCATTTCGTTTTCTCATCGTAACTATTGAGTTTGCCATTTTTGTCTTCCCTCTATTTTAAAGATTGGGAAGGATTCTTTTTCTCTCTGAATAATAGGGGTGTTTAGAGTTGTTCTGTAGGTAAAGTAATTGCGGGTTTTTTTTCTATAGGGATTAATGTAAGTTAGTATTGAAGGGCACCAGTCTTCCCGTTTCTAATATCGCGATCTTGGAATTCCATTTTTTTGCGTTGTTAAATTTATCGTGGTCATTTTTCGTGGGGAAGGGGAGACGACCCCTACCCAGGTAACGTCCAACGTAAGTTGGAGCGAATCACATTCGGTTCTGCTCACGCTAGCGGACGATGTTAGGTAACGTTACGCAGCCGGAAATACGCGCGCATTTAAAGGAAGCAAGAATACACTGGTTCTAAATTTAGAGATGAGCGCATGGAAAATTTTAGAGTATCTTTAATTCTATTGGTTGTAGTGAGACGCCTTGCCTCAAGTAGGTCGGGGGTCAGAGCGGGAAAATCTAAGATAAAGTAGCGCTTTTCGATTTAGCGGTCTCTTCCTGCAGAAATCCTGGGCCGTGTATCCAAGCATATTGTCGGCTTCTAACGCTGAACGCAGTATTGGTATGTCAGTAATTTAAAGTAGCGTGGTAATTAAATTTAGTTTCTCTAATAGAGCCTTAGTCCGTTCTAATTTAATTTATTTTTGAACTTTATAACTTGTAACGCCATCATTTATTTCTAGTGATAGCAGTGTCTATGAGTGATAAAGAGATATTACGTAGGTGTGCTCCGTAGATTTAATAGAAAGTCTGAAGAAATACACGCATCCTAGATTTATATTAATTTACAGAATATTCTGAAGCGCGTGTATTTTATTTCATTGAGAGATTAATTCTGATAAGTCTCCTAATAAAATACGGGAACGGATTTTTCGGGAAATTTAATCACGTGGTTACCGGAATTTATTTGGATAGAAATTCTAGATGGATAGAGAAGATAATTAAAATATTTTTCTATCTGTGAAAGTATAATAATTGCAGGGAAACCACGTGAGGTAGAGAGGGAAAGGAAATTTATGGTGCCTTAAGTGGTTGTGTAATTAAATATTATGCAGAGTAGTATTTGATTTTTGTGTTATGAGATTTAATGAGTTCTAGGAAATATAGTCTATAGAGATAGATATATTTCTGTGTATAGAGATGTAATATATAAATGTAATGGTGAATTTTAAACATTAATGTGCATTGATGTGCAGTTAATTGTTGTGCATTTTTATCATAAGGGTTTAGGTCCTGAGACCGCTTACAGAGTTAAAGTAGGCCTAAGTACGGGAGGTTTCCCTACCTGTTTTTAATGTTTTAAGGCCTGAGCAAGCTGTGTATAATTAGTATTGATCAGTGAGTCGGGTTTACTAGACAAGCAGGGGGTTGTTGGGAATAGCTGACCCAGGGTCAGGAAATATTTATGTATCATTGTGCACAAGATGAAAGGGGGAGAGGGGAAATGGTGGAGCAGTCTGCGTTTCGGGTGTTTACATGTTTGTGCTAAGATGTGAGCAGCGACTGAAGCAGCAACTGTATATGTTTTAATAGGTAAGTTATTTTATGAGAGTATTTTAGTATTGTAGTACAGAGTGGCATTTCTTTTGTGTCCACAGCAGTGGTCACGGCCCGAAGAGCGGGGGTTGCCAATAAATCTTGTTCCTGACAGCTGGCAAAGGTAGCCAGTCTTCTCAAGAGAGAAAAAGTCGAGGAAGCGCCAGAGGCGTAAGAGCTTGTACCGCGGTGGGTATCAGCTCTGAGTATTGTGGGCCCCAGAGAGAGGGAGCGAGGAAGAGCAGGTCGAGACAGCGACGCAGTCTTCAGTGAAAAGGGTTTTCTTAAGACCCGGAGCTCTAAGCTCATACACACCCATCGAACCCAAGCAAGCGGGTTGGTGTGTCTTTGTTTTGCTCGGTCACAATAATACCGAAGTGCCTAAACCTAAATGAGGGGTAACATAGCAAGGGAAAATCAGCTTTCTTTTTGCCAAATAGAGAAGCCTCTACAGTCTACGGCAAGTGCCTAGTCATCAGAAGTACGAGTCAGAACCAGGAAGAAAGGGATATCATTTCCCGGTTGCTGAAATGAAACGAGAGCAGCAAGGCAGGAGAAGTGGAGAGAGAGATGGTGAAAAATAGATCAGGGACCTGCAGAGTCTCATATTATTCTTAGAGGATAGCCTCTGAGCCTTAGAGTTAGAAAAAGTCTATTACATAGCAGTGCAGAGTGTGACTTAGTGGCGTATACCGCTGACAGAGTTAGCAGCTGTGCAGATAGTCTTCATGAAGGGTCAGCAGCCATTGACAATAGAGATAGTAGTGTAATAGAGAGTGGTGGCTACAGTTGAGGGCCACTAAAGTAGATGGTAGTAAGAATCCAAGTAATCATTCTGATTTTGTTTTTTTTCCCCCAGCAAGGTGAATGAATGAGTGAGAGTGGTTGGGTTCATATTTTGATGTGTCTTATAAATTTAAATTGAGTCTTTTTTTATTTCCAGGTCAGTGCAAACCTGGCACGTTATATATATTGTTGTTACGATGTTATGAACTTATGTGGATTTGTATAACAAACTTATTTAATGTTCACTGGATCAGCTTCTTCACTGTATAGTCCTTAACTGGTGTCTGTACCGTGGTGTCTGTAGTGTTAGTTTAACCTTATCTCCTTTAGTTGTTAAAGGTAGCCAGAGGTGGTGAGTTTATAGCATTTCTTGACGTCACGATTTGGCGAGGAAGATTTAATTTCGGTTATCCTCCTCGGGCCAATAGACTCACCTTACTACATTCACTGTCATTTCTCATAATAAATCTATTATCTTAGTCTTTTCTCACACTAGGGTTTTGTCCTACACTTGGGCATAACTCTAACTTAAATCCAACTCGTGACAAAGTGGGTGGCGATCGTCCTTGGGATCAATTCTGGGATCTTATCTTGATTGACAGATTGTTTTCTATAGGAAAGTCTGAGAATAGATTCTATCAATATCCCCTAGACTGAGCTATTAGAACTGATCCAGTTATAAGTTTTTCCACAGAAAGTTTTTCCACAGGTTGCAGGCAGTTGGATTGTAGTGATAGGTTAGTTATAGAACTTAGAGGTAATTGATGGCTGATTTTTTTTTTTTTTCTTAACAGGAAGGTAGAATTTTTAGTAGCTGCATAACAATATTTTTCAGGTAGTTATTAGTCAGACTGGTGCTAGTCTGAGTTCGGATTTTGGGACCGAGGTTATAGAGATAGCATTCCTCAGTAGGTAACAGGTAATTCCTTCTTTTTTTTTTCTTTCTGTCATTTCTTGTCTTTGGTAAGCTACAGCAGTTACAGGTAAGATGGCAGATATGGCCAAGTTACGAGCTGCCTGGCGTGACGCTGCTCAGGACATGGGAATGGACAAGGAGGAAACTAAGGCCTACATGATCAGAGAAAATGATAGGCATAACCAGAAAGAGGAAAGAGAAAGGGCAGCAGAAGTTGAAGAAAGAAAAAGGGCAGCAGAAGTTGAGGAAAGAAAAAGGGCAGCAGAAGTTGAGGAAAGGGAAAAGGCAGCAGAAAGACAGCACGAACTTGCCATGCGTTCTCTGGAACTGCAGCTCAGGTCTTCGGAGGGCAGGTTGGCTAATGGAGATTCCCCCGGAGCAGCGGCGATTGACACCTCAGGAAATGGAGGCCCCCGGACGGCAGCCATGAATTTTCCGATGGACTCTTTCCCTAACGGGAATGAGAAAATTGACATATTCCTGGAAAAATTCGAACGGATGGCAAAGGCATACGGGTTGGATGAAAGTCTTTGGTGTCTAAAATTATCGCAGTCCCTCAGAGGTCATGCATATGACGTCTACCACAAGTTGCTCATAGACGACCAGAACAACTTCGAGGCACTATGGAACGCGTTGTTGCAAAGATTCCAGTGGACCCCCCGTAAATGCCAAACCATGTTCAGGGAAAGTCGTCCGGAGAAGGGGGAAAGCTTTCCTCAGTTTGCTGAAAGGCTGAGGAATTACCTCACTCGCTGGAGAGAGCTGTCTGGACTGGCTAAATCCTTTGAAGGATTAGAAGAATTAATAATGGTGAAACAAATCAAGGCAAACATGTCTCCTGATTTGAGGAGGTACCTGGCGGAGCAGGGCGCCCAGCAACTGGACCAGATCATTCTGTTTGCTGAAAGGTTCCAGATGGCACAGGCTGAAGTACTGGGCCAGAAAAGAAAACACCCAGACCCGCCAGTCCAGGACAAAGGAGCTTCATCGTCACAGTCGTCTTCTCATGCTCACCAGCAGCAGGGACCTTCACGCAAGGAGCCCCATTCCGGTCATAACCTGCGCCCCCAGCCTCACAACAGATCACAGGGGCCAAACTCTCAGGAACCCGCCAGAAACCGAGGAGATAATGAGAGATACTGTCTAAATTGTCGGACCACTTCCCATTGGACCTCCAGGTGTATGAATAAACAACCCGTGCATCATGCGGCTTGCTTAAGGCCGGTGCGAGCGACAAAAGGGAACACCTGGGAACCCATTCACTCGGAGAAGTTGTTCTCCAACAGCGGACTAGCAGAAGTGAACGGGACTGCGACTACGTGTTTATTCGACAGCGGGCTTACCTACCCCAGCATAGTTGCCCGACATCTGGTGAAGCCCGGGCAAATGACAGGGGAGAAAGTTGATATTGGTGGCATTTTAAGGAAAGGGGCCTCACAGCGCTTTCCGGTAGCCAATATTCAGGTCAAGTGCAAGTTTGTGCGTGGCACAATTAAAGCATCTGTAATGGCACAGCCAGCTTTCGACTTCATCCTAGGGGCCCCACATTTAGTTTTGGGAACCCCTAGTACACCGATCCTTGCTGAAGCAAGGGGGCCTACTACAGGCCAGATAAGTGAAAAGGGAGAACCCCTAATTCACGGAGCCCCGAGCGAGCTCGAACAGCCCTGTCTTCTTAAGGAGAGGTTAGGAGCCTCTAAGGACAGCGGTATGTTAACTGCAGAGGCGTATTCGCCTGTCAGCCCTGTTCAGCCTAATGGCCAAACAGAGGTGACGCCTCTGATTTCGGAAATACATTCTTTGTTGTCGGGAATTAGGCCCCCGATGGTATTAGCTCCTTCAGGAGAGGGACATACTGACAAGAACTGTATCACATATGTCAACGACCAGCGCACTCTTAAAAGGGCACAAGACGGCGAATCGAGCAAACATATGTTTCCAACCAGCCCTGGAGCCCCATCCGACCAGCACTTTACTCAAACGGAGGAGGACAGTGATCTGAGTGTCCGTTTGCCTATAAACGGAGATGGGCCCCACAACTCTCGTATCTCGTTTACAGGAAACGACCCGCGTAACGAGGAGCCTGAAAAATTGGCTATATCTTCCAATTTGTTTCAAGGAACATTGGAACCAGTCACTGAGTACTTTATCTCAGATACTCCGCGATCTAACGGGATCTTAAACCGTCAAGTGTCACTGCAGGACACATTCCAACTGACGCCAGTAACTCTCACAGGGGAGGGCAAGGTTGAGGGTAGAACCAGGGTGTTAGACGGAGGACTCCCGTGGTCTACAGTTACCTCTCACGAACTTTTCAGGCCAGAAAAGAGTGAGGAAAGCGGCCTTACGAATTTGCAAGGGGCTATGTTAGAGAGCTCTGTCCCTCTTCATATTGGTAGGGGAAGAGCGATCACAGAACCACTGCCAGGGGCAGATACTACCTATCTTGTTCCAAAGATAGAAGCTACTGGGATCAGTAAGGATTCAGTAGACACCCAGAAAAGGAACGGAAACCCTGTGTCAGACATACACGAGATTTCTCAGGTTCATTGCAAGGTACCAGCGGTCACAACCCCGCTGGCGAGCAGCACCGTAGTCGCCATCGCCAGGCCTCTACAGAGCCAGTCGGTCAGGTCGGCTGATCAGGTCAGTCTGTTGAGAAACCTAGCCAAGGAAGTTTTAGACCCACCATGGGATGGCATAGGTCTAGAGAGAGAACTGCCCTTCAACAGGAGCATGGGAGTATATAAGGAGAGAAAGAAGGAGAGAATTGTGCACGGGTCTTTGGACAACGGGGAACAGTTACGCACGGTTACGGCGATTGCTGACCCAGTCAGTCAGCCAGATACCAGTAATACATTACCACGCACCGTTAGGAAAGTATGTGGGAGAACTCGCAGGAGAGGAAAGGTGAAGAAAGAACTTGGGAGTGCGGCAGCCAGGGAAAACCCCAGTAGGGACCCTGTAACTTCAGCGATCACAGACAGCTCGGGAGACATAGGGACCAATCTGAACACCAAGACCACAGTAAATTAGATCGGCAGGCTCCGACCTCGAAGGGTGGGGTAATGTGATGGAGTTACTGTGATTTAGTCTTCAATAGGCCCCATTTCGTTTTCTCATCGTAACTATTGAGTTTGCCATTTTTGTCTTCCCTCTATTTTAAAGATTGGGAAGGATTCTTTTTCTCTCTGAATAATAGGGGTGTTTAGAGTTGTTCTGTATGTAAAGTAATTGCGGGTTTTTTTTCTATAGGGATTAATGTAAGTTAGTATTGAAGGGCACCAGTCTTCCCGTTTCTAATATCGCGATCTTGGAATTCCATTTTTTTGCGTTGTTAAATTTATCGTGGTCATTTTTCGTGGGGAAGGGGAGACGACCCCTACCCAGGTAACGTCCAACGTAAGTTGGAGCGAATCACATTCAGTTCTGCTCACGCTAGCGGACGATGTTAGGTAACGTTACGCAGCCGGAAATACGCGCGCATTTAAAGGAAGCAAGAATACACTGGTTCTAAATTTAGAGATGAGCGCATGGAAAATTTTAGAGTATCTTTAATTCTATTGGTTGTAGTGAGACGCCTTGCCTCAAGTAGGTCGGGGGTCAGAGCGGGAAAATCTAAGATAAAGTAGCGCTTTTCGATTTAGCGGTCTCTTCCTGCAGAAATCCTGGGCCGTGTATCCAAGCATATTGTCGGCTTCTAACGCTGAACGCAGTATTGGTATGTCAGTAATTTAAAGTAGCGTGGTAATTAAATTTAGTTTCTCTAATAGAGCCTTAGTCCGTTCTAATTTAATTTATTTTTGAACTTTATAACTTGTAACGCCATCATTTATTTCTAGTGATAGCAGTGTCTATGAGTGATAAAGAGATATTACGTAGGTGTGCTCCGTAGATTTAATAGAAAGTCTGAAGAAATACACGCATCCTAGATTTATATTAATTTACAGAATATTCTGAAGCGCGTGTATTTTATTTCATTGAGAGATTAATTCTGATAAGTCTCCTAATAAAATACGGGAACGGATTTTTCGGGAAATTTAATCACGTGGTTACCGGAATTTATTTGGATAGAAATTCTAGATGGATAGAGAAGATAATTAAAATATTTTTCTATCTGTGAAAGTATAATAATTGCAGGGAAACCACGTGAGGTAGAGAGGGAAAGGAAATTTATGGTGCCTTAAGTGGTTGTGTAATTAAATATTATGCAGAGTAGTATTTGATTTTTGTGTTATGAGATTTAATGAGTTCTAGGAAATATAGTCTATAGAGATAGATATATTTCTGTGTATAGAGATGTAATATATAAATGTAATGGTGAATTTTAAACATTGATGTGCATTGATGTGCAGTTAATTGTTGTGCATTTTTATCATAAGGGTTTAGGTCCTGAGACCGCTTACAGAGTTAAAGTAGGCCTAAGTACGGGAGGTTTCCCTACCTGTTTTTAATGTTTTAAGGCCTGAGCAAGCTGTGTATAATTAGTATTGATCAGTGAGTCGGGTTTACTAGACAAGCAGGGGGTTGTTGGGAATAGCTGACCCAGGGTCAGGAAATATTTATGTATCATTGTGCACAAGATGAAAGGGGGAGAGGGGAAATGGTGGAGCAGTCTGCGTTTCGGGTGTTTACATGTTTGTGCTAAGATGTGAGCAGTGACTGAAGCAGCAACTGTATATGTTTTAATAGGTAAGTTATTTTATGAGAGTATTTTAGTATTGTAGTACAGAGTGGCATTTCTTTTGTGTCCACAGCAGTGGTCACGGCCCGAAGAGCGGGGGTTGCCAATAAATCTTGTTCCTGACAGCTGGCAAAGGTAGCCAGTCTTCTCAAGAGAGAAAAAGTCGAGGAAGCGCCAGAGGCGTAAGAGCTTGTACCGCGGTGGGTATCAGCTCTGAGTATTGTGGGCCCCAGAGAGAGGGAGCGAGGAAGAGCAGGTCGAGACAGCGACGCAGTCTTCAGTGAAAAGGGTTTTCTTAAGACCCGGAGCTCTAAGCTCATACACACCCATCGAACCCAAGCAAGCGGGTTGGTGTGTCTTTGTTTTGCTCGGTCACAATAATACCGAAGTGCCTAAACCTAAATGAGGGGTAACATAGCAAGGGAAAATCAGCTTTCTTTTCGCCAAATAGAGAAGCCTCTACAGTCTACGGCAAGTGCCTAGTCATCAGAAGTACGAGTCAGAACCAGGAAGAAAGGGATATCATTTCCCGGTTGCTGAAATGAAACGAGAGCAGCAAGGCAGGAGAAGTGGAGAGAGAGATGGTGAAAAATAGATCAGGGACCTGCAGAGTCTCATATTATTCTTAGAGGATAGCCTCTGAGCCTTAGAGTTAGAAAAAGTCTATTACGTAGCAGTGCAGAGTGTGACTTAGTGGCGTATACCGCTGACAGAGTTAGCAGCTGTGCAGATAGTCTTCATGAAGGGTCAGCAGCCATTGACAATAGAGATAGTAGTGTAATAGAGAGTGGTGGCTACAGTTGAGGGCCACTAAAGTAGATGGTAGTAAGAATCCAAGTAATCATTCTGATTTTGTTTTTTTTTCCCCAGCAAGGTGAATGAATGAGTGAGAGTGGTTGGGTTCATATTTTGATGTGTCTTATAAATTTAAATTGAGTCTTTTTTTATTTCCAGGTCAGTGCAAACCTGGCACGTTATATATATTGTTGTTACGATGTTATGAACTTATGTGGATTTGTATAATTAACTTATTTAATGTTCACTGGATCAGCTTCTTCACTGTATAGTCCTTAACTGGTGTCTGTACCGTGGTGTCTGTAGTGTTAGTTTAACCTTATCTCCTTTAGTTGTTAAAGGTAGCCAGAGGTGGTGAGTTTATAGCATTTCTTGACGTCACGATTTGGCGAGGAAGATTTAATTTCGGTTATCCTCCTCGGGCCAATAGACTCACCTTACTATATTCACTGTCATTTCTCATAATAAATCTATTATCTTAGTCTTTTCTCACACTAGGGTTTTGTCCTACACTTGGGCATAACTCTAACTTAAATCCAACTCGTGACAACAACGCAACCCACGCCCCCTTTAGCTCTTTCAGATGTGGATACACCACTGTAGAGCAGCATGTTGCCATCGAGATCCATGACTCCTTGTCCCTTTTTCTTTGTTTCCATTATAGCCAGGACTTCTAGTTTTGCTTTCCTCATCTCTTCCACCAGCTCCTCTTCTTTCCCATTTATACTTCTTGTGTTCCAAGTTCCATAAGTCATAGTCCGTTCCAGTTCGTCGCCTTAAGAATCAGTCCGGTTTTCTCTCTTGTAGTTCGCGTAATCATGGTTTAAAGCAAACAGGTGATTGGCCTGTTGTGCCTTTGCATGGTGGAGGGGCTGCCTCCTTACGGCCTCCATGCAGGCCGCCCTCCTCCTTTTTCAACCGGGCTTGGGACCGGCCTAGGCAGAGTAGGTAATTTAAACACGATATTAAAAACATGTCAGTATTTTGTGAAAGAGATACTGATATCACATGATTGGGCTCCCAAAGACCCTTGAAATGGTGAAAATTAGTAAGAGTGAAAAATTGTGTGAAAAATTATTCTCATCTGAAAACAGTATGCCTAAAATGTTAATTTCTGCATAAATCAAATTTAAATTTCAGTGCCCTACTAAGGATTCAGTAACAGTAATCACTTTAAAATGCTTTGTAAATGTATTAAGAATGGTTTCTGGCCTATGTACAATGTACCATCTGAAGACATGCTCAACAGCTCAAATTAATTAGTTTTTTCACATTTTTTCTATAAATTTGATACATTACTGATTTAGTTGTGCCATGTTACAACTCACCCGCGTGTTACCAGGGCCCGAAAGGGGAGCAAAGAACAGTAACACTGTACACTACCAGGCATGTCGTAAAAGCGACTAAGGAGGGTTGGGCATGGGCCTGGTTACCCCATCCCGTAAAAAAACGTTTTACCATAAAAACTTCAACAAACATGGACAAGTCAAATAAAGAATATAAATCAACTCAGCCGCCCAAGACAGAAGAAGGTCCTCTGGAAAGGAGGTGCATGAAGCAACCTAGAAAAAGCTGAAAGGAGTCTGGGTTGCCAACTAACCTTTTTTCGCCTCAGAAAATCTCCAGGATTGGCACCTGGAATGTTCGCACTCTGTGTGAACAAGGGAAAACTGCACAGGTAGCAGCAGAAATGACAAATTACAGGATTGATATCCTGGGTCTCTGCGAGACACGGTGGAAAGGCATAGAGAAGAGGAAATTGATCACAGGAGAAATGGTGTTGTCCTCAGGACATGAGGAGGAAAGAGCCCACCACAGTGAAGGGGTGGCTCTAATGCTGTCCAAGGAAGCAATAGGACCCCGAATTATAACAGCAAGGTTTAAATCAGCCAAAAAGAAAGTAAATATAAACATCATCCAGTGTTATGCACCAACAAACGACAAAGAAGAGTCTGTGAAAGAAGACTTTTACACCAGACTACAAAATGTGTTGGACAATAAGAAAAGAAAGGACATCACAATTTTGATGGGGGACCTAAATGCGAAAATAGAAACACTGGCTTTGAAGAAATCATGGGAAAGCAGGGAGTAGGTATGATGAACGAGAATGGGGACTATTAGCAAACTTCTGTGCTTCAAATCAACTAGCTACAGGAGGAAGCATATTTCCACATAAATGAATACATAAAGCAACATGGATATCACCAGACCACAGAAATGAGAATCAGATTGATCACATATGCATAAGTAAGAAGTTTAGGTCATCATTGCTTGATGTGAAAGTATGTAGAGGAGCAGATGTTGTATCAGACCACCATCTTCTGTTGGCTAAAACAAAATTAAAACTCAAGAA
This sequence comes from Oreohelix idahoensis, assembly GCA_024509875.1. Taxonomy (NCBI): domain Eukaryota; kingdom Metazoa; phylum Mollusca; class Gastropoda; order Stylommatophora; family Oreohelicidae; genus Oreohelix; species Oreohelix idahoensis. The sequence continues at coordinate 818,790 of JAMPIV010018449.1, forward strand.
ATTTTCAACAGCATATAGCTATAGACAACAGTACAATGTGGGATATCTAAGAAATCAGGAAATAAGAGAAAAAATTTTCAATCACATTATCCAACAAATACCAGGAACTCCAACAGCTGTAAGATGAAACAGATATGGAAGACCACTGGCAACAAGTAAAAAATAAATGGAACAAGACATGTGAAGAAGTATTGAGAAAAAGAGAACATCAGCACAAAGCATGGATAACAACAGATGCAAGGGAAAATGAAAATTCTCGATGAGAGGTCACAACAAGTGGGCTTGAAAATACAGGGAAAAGACTAAGATTATGAGAATAAATGCAAGAAATGATAACAAGGTTGAACTTGAAGAAACACCACTAAAAGATGTAGAATCGTACACATATCTTGGAAGTAATATAGACAAAGTTGGAGGGACAGACAGTGATATCAAAGTAAGAATACAAAAAGCAAGAGAAACTTTCATTGCATTGGGAAACATGGAGAACAAGAGAAATCAAGTCCAACACGAAAATAAGAATCTTCAACTCAAATGTGAAGTCAGTCCTATTGTATGGCTCTGAGACATGGAGAACAACAAAAACAACAACCAAAAAGCTACAGACTTTTATAAACGGGTGCTTGCGTAGAATAGAAGGACTGAAATGGTATGACAAAGTCACAAATGTGGAATTGATGACAAGAACCAGACAAGTGCCAGTGGAACAAGAGTTGAGAAGAAGACGCTGGCGATGGATAGGACACACATTGAGGAAACCTGTTGATAGCATTACAAGGCAGTCCTTGTTCTGGAATCCACAGGGAAAGAGAGGCAGAGGTAGACCAAAAAACACATGGAGAAGAGAACTAGAAACAGAGGTGAAAATGATGAGGAAAACATGGAAAGAACTTGAGCGGATGGCACAGGACAGGAAGACTTGGCATGTGTTTGTTGAAGGCCTATGCTCCTTGGGGAGCTAAAGGGTGTTGATTGATTGATTGATGTCACAACTGATCTGAACTGAATGAATATAAACTAATTCTTTAGGTAAACACTTCCTCCCTTCCAAAAACAAAATGGCAATGACTGGCAAATAATTCCCTTACAATGATTTGTGCAGAATACTTCATTCCAGAACACTCTCAACTAGTACAGGTTTATTGCGATCTCAATGGTGAAGAAGGTATCACTTACCAGGTGTGTCCATGATGTTCAGGAGGAAAGACTTTGCCTTTGTGTCAGGTAGCACCAGTGTGACAGGCGTTGATTTGATACTCACTCCTCTCTGTGACAAAAACATACATCTTCAATCCCCATAAAAAATATACAACACTCAGCTACAAAGAAACTATAAAAAAAAAGAAATCAATTTTTCATTGTAAGGAAGCAAATAACTGGACAATGTTCCTATACCTTCCACATCACAAAATGACAACTATTGAATGTTATATGCACAGTCAGTTTCCTTACCCTATTAAAATCCAAAATCACATCATCAAGTCAGCTATTCAAAATGGGATATGGTCCTCTAGGAAAAAGAAATAACGAAGAAGGACTGGGAGGATGCAATGAAGCTACTCTTGATTTGAAAAGTTATGGCTGGAGTACATGCTTCCAACAGCCACATCTCTCCAAGCTGTGCATTTAACCACTTAACCGTGGGTTCTGTTACCATCCCATATATATTGTTTTCATTAGGCACATGCTAACACACTACAGTATGCAAAGCTGACGGCAAGAGATATGAATGACCGAGGCAGAAAATACCGGACACAGAATGCCAGGGACTGCAAACTGTAGAGAGATTTGATCACTAACATTTGCTTGCATGGAACTTGATGGTGGTGTATAAATATTATATTATATCTCTATCATAGTTTTACATTAATTTAACCTCGTGTTCTATGGATATTCTACATAATAGTTTAATGTCCAGCCTCATGGCTCCCTATATAAAATATTCCAGTCAATTGCTGTAAAACTGATCCATATAAAGACTTCACCTCCTAACTTCATTATTTCACATAAATAAGGTATTTTAACCCAGAGCTGCTTCTCGTACTAATTTCGCGTCTAGCTTTATGACCCCTTTATATTTAAAAAAAATGTAACCTACACCTTTACGGTATTTAGATGTCCCTTATAATATATTTTAATTTAGACCTGCCCCACATTGTTTCCAGAGGTCTGTGCTGAGACAAAGAATGAATAGGACTACTGATCCCTCAGGCATGTTGTGAAAGGCGACTTATGTGAGGTTGTGCATGGGTCCAGAAACTTCACACTGTATAAAAAATTGCCACAGACCGAGATGATGATCAATCTAGGCTTATTGAATAAATTTACCTCCAGATTTAAAATGTCCTTGTTTAAAAAAAAAGAAAAGGAAAACAAAATTATAATGCAGCGTAACACAGCCGTCCTACATATTTTAACCCCTTGATCTTGAACTGCTCTATATTAGGCTTGTAGAAGATAGTTATGGTGGTAATTAACCCTTTCTGGTATTTTTTTATTTTTTTACGGCCAATTAGTTTTCTGGAAGTCTCTCTATTTCCGTTCTCCTCGCCCGTGTGCTTGACAATGTAATCGATATTCATGACTTGGTTAACAGTGTAAATAAATGTCATGGAACTGTCCTAGTGGCGTCAAGTTACTTTTACGAGTCATTGTTGTGCACCATCTCATGCCACCCATAATAGTTTCTTGACAATCATATTTCCTCAAGTTTGACTGATGTATAATGATCTTTTTTATCTTTCTTTGTACACACTAAACTAGCATATAACATGCGCATATTTATTTATTATCACTTCAACTCCCCAAGCAGCACAGGCCATCGACAAACATATGCAAAGTCCTACAATCCTGTGAAGATCAAATTATACAAATCACTTGTATTATCTATTCTCTTGTATGGGTGTGAGGGCTGGGGCATGTAACTTGTCATGACTCCCTTTCGAAAACGATCCTCCAGGGAACAGTCGAAGGTAAACGGAGAAGAGGAAGGCAAAGAAAATCCTGGGCTGATAACATCAAAGAATGGGCAGGACACGGTTTTTCCACACTTGTACGCATTGCTGAGAATAGAGAGCAGTGGAGGACCATGTCTGCTGATGCTTCCACCATGGCACCCCTACGACCCATGACGGGTTATGGGTTGAGATGAGATGATGACAATCCTGTATCATCAACACTTTACTCTACTAAGGCAGTATCTGCTATGGTACAACCTTTACACTTCTTACACATTAAAACATGTACTGAATTACAGGACCAAACTATAAAGTGAAAGAATTGTAATTCAGATTTCACATCACATGATCTTGACATGTTAAACATTGTAAAACAATTTTCATTTCTACATACCTCTTGCTCTGTGAAAAGGGTGTCTGTATACCTCATCTAAAGGAATTAAGAGAAAAATGTTACTTTAGACAGAGACATGGTGGTATATCAGAAGATAAAGATGTCACAAAAACTGAGACATGGTGGTATATCAGAAGATAAAGATGTTACAAAAACTGAGACATGGTGGCATATCAGAAGATAAAGATGTCACAAAAAACTGAGACATGGTGGAATATCACAAGATAAAGATGTCACAAAAACTGAGACATGGTGGTATATCAGAAGATAAAGATGTCACAAAAAACTGAGACATGGTGGAATATCACAAGATAAAGATGTCCCAAAAACTGAGACATGGTGGTATATCACAAGATAAAGATGTCACAATAACTGAGACATGGTGGTATATCAGAAGATAAAGATGTTAAAAAAAACTGAGACATGGTGGTATATCACAAGATAAAGATGCCACAAAAACAGACATGGTGGTAAATCACAAGATAAAGATGTCACAAAAACTGAAACATTGGTGGCATATTAGAAGATAAAGATGTCACATAATACCCAGTAAAATACAAGTCATAATGTTGCTTCATGTTCCATGTGTTTCACAATTTATGAACCCTTTGGTACAAGCTGTATTACCAACATATGAAATGCAAATGAAAAGTTCCCATATTATTTAAGTACAGCACTAATGCATACATTAGGTCAGTGCCGTAGCAGACATATGTGCTGTTTTTAGTGGGTCTTTTCCTAAATAATGTCATGGGGATAGCCTCCATGAGATAAGGCCAGAATAGGATGGGTAAACAAATCTTAAGAAATGTTATGACGTGGATTTAGTTCCAACCAAAACTATAGGAACTTTAGTTTGTTGGGAAAATGAGTTACTGAGATATTGTCAAAGCGTGAGGCTCTACATTTTTCTCCCACCTCCAGAATTGATAATGGAAAACTGTCTGCCTCACACACCTCACATGAGGATGGCAAACCAAAAGTCAGAAGAGTTCGGGGCAACCACTCTGTCACCTTATCTTTTCATACTTCCTCATGGACGATGTCATCAAAACTTGTAAGGAAAGGACCAAAAAGTATTCAGTGGGGTACTGGAAGATGAGACAGGTTTATATTTCAGAGCTGGTATTTGCTGATGATGTTGCCCTGATTGCTAAATCAGAGGCACATCTTCAATCCAACCAGCAAGTCATGGTGATCAAGAGAAGGAAAAAGGCATATTATGATGGGAGAACAGATTGTAAAAACCATTTTGTCTTCCTCTTTTGGTCTAAGTGAGTCGAGCATCTTTTAAATGCAGATAATAATATCTGCCATAATAATTTTTGTTGCCACAATAGTTGGCTCCTCTGTAGCCACAGGTTTCACAATTTTTATCACAATTATTAACTTTCGCTGTATCAATTCAACTGCTCTATTCAATCATCTCTCAAAACAAAGCTGTTCTGTGCAGTTTTCTACATTTAAATATACCATCCAGTTATTACATAAATGACAACTATCTATAGCATTTTTCTACAAAAGAATATTTTATTCAGAGTCCATCCTTATTATATTAATCGTTCACACTTAGTAAATTTATGTTAAACTAAATATGTTTCTGCTTCATAGCAGTGATGGTATCTAACAACCAAGAACTAAATCCTGCAAGACAATTCTGTCTTCTGCTCCACTCAGATTGGGAATAAAAAACAAACAAACAAAAAATTTCCTTTTCAAGTCATCCAATTAGCTTTAATTTCCAGTCTGTCCTTGTAATACAAGTTACCAGTATTTCTTACTATAGTATATTTAAGCTGACATTAGCACATGTACATAAACATAATAATGTGTATGTCATTCTTAGTTAAGTAATATGTACTTCGTGTACTTTGCACATGTCACTGTTTATTTCAATTAATTTTTTTTGGCACGTTTGATGTGACCAAGATGTTAATTTCAAATTAATTTTTATTATCATATGAAGCATGCTAAATACTAGAGTTTGGTGAAGCTTCTGAACATGTCAAAATATTACAAATCAACATTTTCTTTCACGGCTGCTCTCAATTCAATGATAGCCAGAGTACAAATGATTTTGCATCAGTACCTCATGCAGGATTATGTACAACCAATTGTGAAAATTAACTGATTCCGTACGTAAAGTCTATTTAAAGACGCGCAGTTCCGTTCGACTAGCCGTAAGATCTATTTAAAGACTCAAACTAATTTTGATTCTTTTTCCGATCCAGTATTTTAAAGTGACTGGAATTTTACCAAGGACGGAAGTAAACACATTTTTAAGCATTTATGAATGGTCTTTGTTCACTTTTGGTGGGAATTTCAGTGTGTTAGCTTAATTTTTATTCGCGTTTCGTAGTGATAAACAATGGCTGAAAATACACAGAATGGAAGCGGTTTACAATCGAAATGTCCTTCTCGTTTAACAGCTATTCAGGCCTGAGAATGGATGGAAACTGTATTAGACACTAGTGAAAGTGACATGAGCAAATCTTCATCAGATTCTGATCAAGAATTTAAAATTTGTAGCAATTCTGATGAGTCTATAATAAGTGATTATGAAGCAGCTGAGAAGAGGGCATCGCCAGGCAGGTCCCAGTAAAACAAAACGTAGGAAAGTTGAGTCTGAACCTGTAAAATCTGTTTGGAGAGAAGTAAGCGAAGGTGCCACGTATAATTCATTTAGATTTATGCCAAATAAAACACCAGGTGTTAATGCGAACTAAATGACAGCTCTACACCACTGGACTGTCTCAAGGCTCTGTTGACAGATGATGTTCTTCAACTTTTATGTGATTCAATAAATGCACATGCATCATATAAATGCATGATGAACAATCCACAGAAAAGGAGGTCTATTTATTCAAGCTTGACATCTCTTACTATATATGAGCTGATAAAATTTTTGGCCATACTAATAGCAATGGGGATTGATGTTCGACCAAGCATCAAGCACTACTGGTCGAGAAAGGAAATTTTTTATACTGCATTTTATCACACAATGTTCAAACGTGAACGCTTTGAAAGTATTTTTCATACAATGCTGCATTGTTCACAGCCTGATTCTGAAAGTACAGCCAAAATAGAATCCTTCATGAATTTGCTGTTAGCAAAATTCAATGATGCATTTTACCCATTTGAAAATTTATCGTTGGATGAAATGGTTGTTGGCTTTACAGGCCGTTGGCAATATAAACAGTATAATTGCAGTAAGCCAAAGAAGTATCACATCAAAGTATTTGGACTGTTTGACTCATCTACTGAGTATGTTTTAAATTTGATTCCATATTTTGGCAATAAAACCTCATAATCCAGAGGCAGATCTTGACGGAGGCATGGCAGTCAAGGTTTTTCAAACACTGCTGGCACTATTTGGAAAAGGCCATCATGTATTTGCCGATCGATATTATACTACACATCAGCTGGTAACTTACTTGATTAGCCAGAAAACATATTTTACAGGAACTCTGAATATAAATAGGAAAAACTTTCCTGCTGAAATCAAGACACTGAAGCTTCGTCATCATGAAACAAAATCATTTCTTGATGACAATAACTCAATTCTTGTAACTGCATGGAAAGATAAAAAGGCAAAAAAACCTGTGATTATTGTGTCCTCCAAGGCTTCAGTTGAAAATATTACTAAAGCAGATTAAGAGAAAGCAGATGAAAACAAAGCCAAAAGTTATACACGAATATAACTTTTCTATGAACGGATGCGACCGCGCCGATCAAATTTTGACTTATAATAATTTCAACAGGAACAAATGGTGGAAAAAACTGTTCCATTGGCTTTTAGAAATATGCCAGAGTAATGCTTTTATTCTTTATCCTTTAGCACGCTGCACAAAAAATTCCGAAAGTTTACCCTGCAGCTGCATTCTTTTTCCAACACCTCCTTTTTTATAGTGGATGACTTGTAAATTCTATAGTTTTTTTGTTTTTTGGTCAATTGCTCTAATTTTTGGAAATAAATGAATGATGAATCTGATGATATAAAATTTGTTTGTGTACATGTTAGATGTGATAGGAAGAGAGGAATGGAAAGATGAAAAAAACGATAAAAAAATAAAATAAATTTTTTTTTTAATTTAAAAATTTAAAAAAAAAACCAACAAATGAAGTCCTTTTCCCTTGCATCTCAATGAAAGTCATTTGACCAATACAAATCAAATGACGATCTTTTCGTTACACCCATCATCACTAGCAAAGCAACAAACGCCCTCATCAGCAGTGACATACGGCCGTAACCCTAAACCTTTCCGATAAACCTAATCCTAACCCCTAAAATTATACATACTAGCAATGACATTCTACTTTCGTTTCCATCTCTGCCATCAACCATATTCTGAGAACCGATTTTAGCGCTAACAAAGACAAAGATCTCGTCATCGCATCGGAGTCAGAATCCATTAAAATTAGAGCGAAAATGGCCGCGCGTTCGATGCCGATTGATTGCGATTTAAAAAATTCACAAAAAATAAACGCGAATACACCCATTACTAAATAAAGATCGGAAACGAAAGCTAACTCTCTCGCAAATAACTTACTTACTTACTTAGTCGTTCCCCTTCTACCGTGAGGTGTAGAGGTTTGGAAGAGAGAGCGCCAGACTATTCTATCAGCTGTCTTCTTCCTGGCCTGGTTCCATTCTAGTCCTCGGTCCTTCAAAGACTGTCTAATGTTGTCCTCCCAGCGGACTCTGGGTCGTCCTGGAGGTCTGGATCCCTGGCTCTTTGTTTCCCATGCTTGTCGTGGTAGCCGATCTTCTCCCATTCTGCAGACATGGCCAAACCATCTTAGTTGGGACTGTTCTATTTGGGTCTGCAGCGGGTGGGATTTTAGGCCTTGACGTATCGTCTGGTTGCGGACCATGTCTCTTCTTGTTACTTCAACCACCTTCCTCAGATACCTCATTTCTGAGATTTGGATCTGGCTTTTGTGGGTTGTAGTCATTGCCCATGACTCGCATCCATATGTCAAGACTGGGACATAGGTGGAGCGGTATACAGCCATTTTCGTTTTCTTACCAACCTCTTTCTTGCTGAGGAATCCTCGATTTATGGCCTGAAAAAGTCTCCCAGCCGCTGCTTTTCGAGTGGCCAACTCTTCTTTGATGCCTCCCTTTCGGTCTATAATAGCTCTGAGATATTTAAAGTGGTCAACCTGCTCCAGGACCTGTTCTCCCAACTTAATCTGATGTTTTCTTTCTTCTCATGATATCACCATGGATTTTGTTTTAGAGCTGCTTATGACCATCCCTCTCTTCTCCAGCTCTTCCTTCCAGACTTGCAGGTTGGATTGGAGATGTGTCTCTGATTTAGCAATCAGGACAACATCATCAGCAAATGCTAGCTCTGAAATACAGACCTGTCTCATCTTCCAGTACCCCACTGAATACTTTCTTGTTCTCTCCTTACATGCCTTGATGACATCGTCCATGAGGAGTATGAAAAGATAAGGTGACAGGATATTGCCTTGTCTTACACCAGTGGTGGTCCTGAACTCTTCTGACTTATAGTTTGCTGTCCTCACATAATTTCTGCAAGACTTGTAGAAGCTCTGTATAGCACGAATCAGAGGTGCTGGAATATTCTTCCTTGCCAAACAGTCCCAAAGTTTGCTCCAGGGGACCCTGTCAAACGCCTTTTCCAGATCTATGAAACAAAGATGGATCTCACTCTTGTACTCAAGGGCCTTTTCACTCAGCTGCCTGAGTGTGAAGATTAGGTCTTGAGTACTTCGGTTTGCTCGGAATCCGCACTGGGCTTCATCCAATTGTGGCTCAGCTAGGCATCGGAGTCTCTGCTCTAGGATTCTAGAGTAGATTTTACCAGGGACACTGAGAAGGGATATGCCTCTGTGGTTTCCACAATGTCGATTGTCACCCTTTTTGAAAATCGGTGTTATGATGGCAATCTCCCAATCCTTTGGTATGGCCTTGTTGCACCACGCTGCCTGTAGGACCCTTAGGAGTAATAGGTCGCCTGATGCTCCCATGTACTTAACCACTTCTGGTTTTATACCATCATGCCCTGCTGCTTTGCCCATCTTGATTTTCTCCAGTGCTGCCTTCAATTCTTCCACCTTTATGTCATCTTCACCACCATTGGTTTTCTCTTCTGTGCTCTCGCAAATAACATTAATACTTAACATCCGGGGATGAGGTCACGTGTAAAAAGGGGTAAAGGAACCCGTTACACGCCCATTGAGGCATATTGGGAATATGGTGTTAGGCCCATATTATCTTGACTGTCGGCACACGAGGGGTGATGTGGTCGGCATCACGCCGGCCGCCTTAACCTTCCCAGAGTAGCTCTGGTACCCATTTGGGGCTGGGTCGACCCAGGAGCCGTTTGTGGCCTAAAAATTTTTCCGCCTCATCTGGGGATCAAACCATAGACCACTGCGCTAGGAAGCCAGTGCACTAACCACTATGCTACCGCGGCTCCTGAGGTCACGTGTACACAAATCCTATTGCTAAAAAACGACGATATCCGAAGGCGACTTAAGTCGCCTGCAGCTGGGAGAACATGGGTTTCTGCGGGCGACTTAAGTTGCCCGCAGCGTGCTAAAGGTTATACTCTGACAAGAAATGAGAAAAGGAAACATAATATTTTAGATTTCAAGTTAGCACTCATCAAAGAACTGACCATGGCAGCAGCCACTTTGATGCCTGAGGATGTACAACAAGAATCTTCTCTGCTGTTACCTGGTAGACCCAGAATGTCAAATTCTGTTGAGAGACTTCAAGGATCTCAGCATCTTATTATGTGGTCTCCACTGTGTGCAAAGTACTGCTTCGAACAGTATCACAGCAGCAAGAAATGTTTTTAAACTGACAGCCACTTTTCAAAGGTGTTTAGTTAATTTTTCTTGAAAAATGTGTGCCATTTATGTGATTGTAGTTGTGTTTTCATGGACATGGATGTTTAGGATGCAAGCTGTGAATTTTAAAAAGTTTTAGTTAAATTTCTTCAGTGAGACTCGTGTTACTAATATGTGAAAAATGAAAAAAACTGGATGTTCAGTCACAGTTTTGTTGCTTTTTCTGTACTACCAAATGGATTACCTACAAAATGAAAGCAATTAGAATGTATTGTGACAACAATTTCTGATGGATGCCTTAGGTAAGTGAAATTTTTGTTTCATAATTTCAGATTATTTTTTTTGGTATGTACTTTTTAGTCTAACAAAACTACTAAATTTAGTAAAAATGTTTAAAATGTCCTTAATGCCCATTCATTTTCCTTTAATTTCATATATAATAAGTTATACTTTACTTATAATTAGATATTTTATCTCAGTAAACTTAACTTATGTATTGCAAACTTTTGGGGTCTAAAAATAATTCCGTCCAGAAGAGAAAATAATTACGTACAGAATCAGTTAATGCAGACATATCAGGATCATGAAACATTATGCACTTACATCAGAGTCATAATCTCCAACTATTTCTGGATGTGTCTGCTCCAACAGGCAATCAATAAATGAGGTCTGAAAAATTTAATTGAAAAGAACAAAACATGTAAATGCTCCAGTTTTACAAAAATATTGTTAATAGCCTATTTCTACTTGAAATATTTTATGACAACACATACACAAAATAAAGAACACAAGTATTATTGCTTGAAACTATTCATCATTGCATAAACATGAGATTCTGTGCATTTTCTTCACTGTACAAACATGAGACTAATGCCATTTTCTAAGTGTCTGGCATGCGATTTAATAAATATTACCATGCTCACTCTATGCATATTATTTACTTTTGAATTTCAAAATGGCAAAGCTGAAGACCCTTTCAGCTGCAGAATATTAGAACGTACAGAACTATCAACAATAGCTTTACTATACAACAGTGAATAAAAACATGAAGCATATAAATTTGCCATACAACTACAGTGCAAAAGCAAATAGGGTTATTTTTCATGTCAAAAATAACTAATATAATAAATAATAAGAAGAAAATATATGAAAAGCAGAATCTGCCAAACCAACAGGGCAGCTAATATGAATATGAATAGACACCATTAAAAGATAAAAGGAGAGGAGAGAAAGAAGAAAAGAAAACAGAAATACTGCACCTGAAATCAGGAACTTCCAAGGCTCACATGTTCAAGAAGATTACAGCGATAATGACAAGACAAACTTGAATGAGGCCAACATGAAATCATTTATAATATCTTTACCTTGCCATGGTGTAAGTGACCACACAGTGTAACGTTTCTGATCAGATTTGGACAGTCCATTAGATCTGCCAAAAACCTGTGAAATGAGCATTAATACTGTTTTATAAACCAAAAATTTATATGTAGCAATCACACTACTGTAACAGATTTTTACAGAGAAAAGCATCAATTGAATATGATTTGTGCTGTGAAGTATAAGTAGATTGTATTCTGGTGTGCGAAAATGGGACATACTTCAGAATATTTAATTTTGTGCACTGAAATGCAGCAAAAATAAAATGTATATAGGATGGTTGATAGGTGATGTGCTATTGTATAAACACTAGTAAATAAATATTATTACTATTAATAATTTTATTAGTGTTTTAATTTATATACACTAGAGACAGATTTGAACTTGTTTTCCTAGCGAGTGACAGACGTTGCAATGTGCCAGGGAATTGTGGCTAGGATGTGAATCCGTGGAGAAAAATACTGCTCCTCAGAGAATTGTCCGTCAAATGGTGAAATATGCCAAGAGTTGGGACCTGATACTGTATAATGTACTGCTTAATGTGATGTCTGGGTGTTGCCTAATGAAACATGTGGATTGCAATATCTTCGTTCTATCTGGAAGATTACAGGATGACGTTTTGCATTCTGAGTTAATCTGACGATGTTGAAGTGTTTCATGAAATTGCGTTAAAAATCTTGAAGTATGAGTCAATGCATCTTTGAAATAATAGAAGCCAATTATCTATCCCAGACAAATTAATTGAACCCACCACAATCTGTTATAATGTCCTCAGCTTTTATATATAACTAGCTTTAAGTACACGGCGTTGCCAGGGTTTTTTCTGTAACGGTTTATGAAACTTCTGAAAATGTAACAAACAAACTGATAATTTGATAAATTTATATTCTTTGCTTTTTTTAATTCACATACAAATTAATATATTTGACTACATTGTGTCATATCTGCTTATCGTTATTTTCTAAATTTATTATTGCAACACTATTCCAGTGCTTTTTGACAATCTTTTTGATTTTACCGTCTGGGTCTAAAATGAATAAATTTCTTGGTGTGCCCATTCTGGAGCAAGCAACATTACACAATTTAGGTGGATCAAAATTTTGCAGCAATATTATGGGTGCACCGATTTTTTTAAAATTAAGTTGTGCGGTGGCATTTCAGTTAGTTCCAATGAGTTAAGGAACTCAGTCGGATAAAATACAGCCAGCTGGCTATCTATGACAGTGTCAATAGATTTGTACGTTGTGGCAATGCCCGGCAGCTGATTCTGTATTTGGAGATTAATATTACTAACGCTCTCATTTGTAGGCGCCAGAATCGCTCACTCACAAAGCCAGATTGTCTTTTCTTAGTTGGCATGTTAGAGCAAGTGAAATACATTCAATATTAAGTGAAAACAAGGTATGACATATGCAGGATATTTAAAAAAAACACTTTTTTTAAAATGCAATTTAATTAATTGATTACACAACTGTTAATGTATCCCTCTTTCCTTCTCCATTTACACTCATTAAGAAGTATGAGGCCAACACTGCAGATTTTTAGCAACTTGGTCATAAATGAACGATCACAATTTTTCAAAACCAGCAACTCACTCCATGTTGTAAATAGTCAGAGGTAAGTCCTGCTCCATCATACTAAATTTCTTTTTCTTCACAGGCGCAATGATGGGTTCTGAAAGTAGAATAAGAGAACAGTAACTGAAAAAAAAGTCTAGGCTTGAATTACCTGCTAATTTTCCATTCTATTTCCCTTCTGAGAAATTACTCCTTGCTATATGTTGGTAAACAGACATCAAAATGATGAGGAAGACAGGGATAGACCTTGAGATGATGGCTAATAACAGAAGGACTTGGCATACATTTGTTGAAGGCATATGCTCCTTGGGAAGTTGAAGGGTAAGGAATAAAATTATCAGTAAATGTGTATTCCATTTTACTTCCCTTTAGCTACATGTGGAACATTGGCCTTCAAAAAATTCCTGTCAAACCTTCCTGTTCTGTGCCATCCATTAAAGATTTTTCCATGTTTTCTTTATCTCTTTTGTGCCTGTCTCCACTTTCCTTCACCGAGTGTTTTTCAGTCTCTCTCTCTCTCTATTTCTCTTAGCCTGGAAGCTCCATAACACAGACTGCCTTGCTTCACTTTCAGTTGGTTTCCTCATCTCCTGTTTCACTGGTATTTTTCTATAAGTATGAGGAGAACTGCCGTAAGACGGGGTAAAACAGTTGAAAAAAACAAAAAAAAAAAAAAACACACACACCCACACAAATAGTAATACGTCTTACAAGGAGAAGGACAAGAAAAACCTACGTTGCGGCCACAAGGCCTTCGTCAGGGACAGACAAACAAGAGACAGGAGGGAAAGATAATGAGAATTAAGTAGAGAACATGAAACTATAAAAATAAGAGAAAAAAACTCCCTTAATATTAAGTCCAGTCACACGGTTTAGTGGCAGCCATCTTGCTTTGCTTCACATGTGACTGGACTTAATATTAAGGGACTTTTTTTCTCTTATTTTTATAGTTTCATGTTCTCTACTTAATTCTCATTATCTTTCCCTCCTGTCTCTTGTTTGTCTGTCCCTGACGAAGGCCTTGTGGCCGCAACGTAGGTTTTTCTTGTCCTTCTCCTTGTAAGACGTATTACTATTTGTGTGGGTGTGTGTGTGTGTTTTTTTTTTTCAACTGGTATTTTTCTAGTTCTTTCCCTCAGTTCCAGAATGGTGATTTTATCATCTGTACCATTTTAATCCTTTTATTCTGTGCCAGCACACATTTATGCAAGCCTACAACTTCTTGGTTGTTGTTCTGGTTGCTATTGTAACTGTTAGTGGTGAAGAGGAAAATTTGAGTAGAATTATTTTTATGAGATTGACTTTGATGATTGAGATTTTTGATTTATAGTCTAAAGGAAATAATCGATAGAATGAGAAGAGGGGGTCAAGAGTAGTGCTGACATCCCTTGGTTGAAAGTTAAGTTGTTTGGAGTTCTGTTTGGCAAGGTGAGTGAAGTTTATGGCATGTGGAATTTATGAACTGGTGAGCTGTTTGTCAGACAGTGTTCTGGAGTGTACCATAATAGTAATCGTTGTAAATTGACGTTTTAGATTAAGTCAGTCAGATCCGAGATGCAATAGCGTTAGCAGCAAGTTTTGCTTTGAGATGTGATAGAGTTAGTATCTAGAAGTGGCAGCGAATGGGAGTTACATCGGGTCGATAAGCCAATAAATGGTTTGGTTGATTCTACGGTGTAGAACAGTAACTATCGCCCAGACGCCTAATCGCATTTCTTGCCTTATTTGTGTATGACAGTTTGTTATGTATTCTGAGGACAAGATGTCAGTGTTCCCAGTGAGAGAAAATGTGTGTATTTGGAAAACCCAGGTACGTTGAACATTATGAATCTATAACTAATAGTGAAGTACAGTAGTCAAGCTGACAGTCCTAGGGAATAATAATAGACATGGTAAATTTTCATCCCTGGTAATGAGGCCAGTTTCCTTAAGTTACACCAAGCAGAATATAAGAAAGTGTCAGAGATAAAGAGACAAAATGCTTATACATGAAGAATAAGATGGCAGATGAAATTTTGACAACAATGGTTCTCAAGCTATAACCCCAAAGAACCACTAGAGACAGTCATCATAATTGAAGCAAAGAGAGAGAGAGAGAGAGATAGAGTGACACTGAAGTTTTGCCTATTGAATCTTGTTGTACAAGTCTGCCAACCTCAAGTGGAAGGTTTCTGCACACTATTTTACATTTTCACTGATTTATGTAAATAAAGTTCGAAGTTAATATTTTACTGCTGTCAGCATGTAATCAATTATCAACTTTTGGTATGAGAAATGTTATCGTCTGAGAGAAAGAAGTTTTCTTATCACCACACAACAAGCTGTCTACTGCTAGGGTAGAGATATGAAACCCAACATACAATCACCATAAAGTAGAAGTATAAAACAATAGACAAGCCATCATCGGCGGCCACATTCTTCATGTTTCACGGCCATCATCGACTGTTGACTTTTCTTCTTTACTTTTTTTGTTCTCCATATATTTCCAAATGCAATGAAAGCTCTCTAGCATTTTGCATTCTTAATATGACTATTCTTCCAACACTGTCTATATTACTGCCAAGATAAATGCCCTGTTCTTCTAACTTGTCTCTACTGTTGCCAAATGTAGGTGCGAGTCCACATCATGCAGGGATGTTTTTTTTTGAAGTGCAATATGGCTATGAGCTCCAGTTTCTTTCTCGAGTATTCTATCCTAAATTACTGTGGGCTAAAATACTGTGTTCTGGTTCTGAGCTCTCCCAAGGAACCGTCACACCATGAATAGAGCCACTTTTCAGCTCCACTTGCCTGTTATCTATACCTATCCACTGTGAGATGTTCCTGCATGCAGTCAACCAAGTAAAAGCTGGAGTTAAGTCATGAGGTCAAATAATTCCACCAAGTTTAGTGTGCAATGCTGGGTTCTCAACATGTTTCACCACAGGGTTAATCACAATGTTGGGTCAATCTGGTATGACTATTCGATCCCTCAGCATTGGTCAGACCTTCAGTTGCCTGTTTCTAGGATGCACCATGTTGAGGTACTTCAGGGTCCTGGGTAGTGCTTCACCCATAAATTCAAGCAAGAGCAATGCAAATTCCCTTGCATCCCAAATCCAATGAAAAGCAGCATGTTCACTTCTAAGCTTTACTAAACTATTAAGTGCAGTGTATCTGGTATGCCAAAACCCTGCTTCTTCTCTCAACTGGTTGTTTATGGCCTTTGTTAATCTCTCAAAGATAATCTTGTTTGATGTTTTTCCGGGTACTGATAATATTACTGCTGTGAAATCTGTGCACTCTTGTTAAACTCCAGTCTTTGGCAACATTAACACAGTAAACTTCATAGACTTCTAACCTGAAAATAAGTTAACTTAATTTCTTTTTGCTACTTTACTAAATATTAGTTCTGGTAAATTCTTGTACTAATTTTTTAAAATATGTGTTACAAAATCATGAAAAAAGAGTGGAAGGAGAGAGAGAATGCTAGTATTCAGTCAATAACCTTTCTCAGAATAAGACAAACATGGAAATGCAGAAATAAATAATATGCACAAGAAATATAATATAAACTTAAGCTTTTCACTAGTTATAACGCTTGAAGACACAGCATTAATGTACAATATAAGACAATGAAATTAAATGTAGTAATGCAAAACAATATTTGCAAAAGGCAGGTTACCAAAAGTAGTAACAATAAAGAATGGTTAGATGGTATGAAGAAAGCAGCTGCAGCAAAATTAAAACAGTGGTAAAATATTGACATCAGAAGACATGAAACTGCTTCATTTTTTTTTTCTAAATAGAAGTTTTGCCTCGTTTTGGTGAAGCGCGCAACATTCAACTTAGACACATCGTCCATCGGTTTTATTAGGATGCATATCCAAATATAAATGACACTGTGGCCTTTGTTTCTTAGTCTTCATTCTCTGAACAACATATTAATAGAAGCATAATCCTGTTATGAAAGTCGGGCCTTTCAATATTTGTCTCACATACAAACTTTCTCAAGCTTTTACCTGTAAGTGGCTGTGTATCTTCCTCCTGAACAATGGTCTAGAAATGAAGAAAAAAAAAATTAATTTTGACTAAAATGATCAATATGTCTGTTGTGCAGCATTAACAACTTAATATATAGGCACACCTATAATTAAAACAGAAAAGTGAGGGTAAATGCAACACCTCTCTGACAGATTAATAAGCTATGCTCAGTTTGAAAATGGACATAATATGTAAATAAATAACACACAAAGGTATGTTTCAGGCACTCATGAGAAAAACAGAAGTAGAAAACTAGACAACAGAAAAACAACAGAAGTGATAGGTTTACCGAGGACTCGAACCCAGGACCTTCCAAACAACAACATCGCCTAGCTACAAGAGGGAATCGTTACTATCCTCTCTGCCAACAAGGCACCACAAAAATAGTGCTTCATGAAAAGAGGCCATTAGCACGATCTCTTCCTGTAACCGTCTATAATTAGTCTGGGTCGTCCCTAGGTACTATTCAGGCTACTTGGAGAGATCATGCTACACCTTTGTTTATTTATTTATTTACTGTTTACAAGGCCTCAGGTTTCTTGTCTTTATTTTTTAAAGAGACATAATATGGCTGACTGTAACACAATAATAATACAGTTGAACATAAAGTGCTGACGGTTACAAGGCCATCTCCTTGTATCTTTGTTAAGCTTATTTTTATCCTCTTATCATAACATTGTTACTCTTGCTTACCTGCTGAACACTACCAAAAATTTTTGTTTACATTTTTTACTGCCACCTTTGTTTTTCCTGGGCAGCTCTGAAGAGATGAAAGAATATAACCACTGCTCCCTTTAGTACCTTACAATAGAGTCAAATAAGGTGAGTCCGTGCATGAGTGTGGTAACCTCATTATGGAAAATAAAATGTTATAGAAACTACCACTTCAAGAACACATGAAATGTTTTGGTGCAAACTCCCTGCAAGGGGGCCAAGTGCATGGGCCCCCAAACTCTAACCATGTATGTAGAAAGGTGGGTCTTAAAACCTGACAAACAATTAGAAAGGCTGAGGATAAAAGAAACAAAGAAAGGCAGAGGCGATGATCGTGAACAGCAAGACAAGATGACTGTGAAAAGAGCAAGTATATGAAGTACCACAGGGTGATTGAAAAGTCACTCCTCATTTTTAAACTGTTATATCCACAACTGTATCCACTGGCTATACATGAAACAAATACTAATAGTAATAGTTGCCCCATCGCAAGCGAAGATGGCAACAGCTTCATACTTGAGTTGTGACACATCTGTGCCGTGATCTCATGTGGCTAATTAGTCCTATTTTGGCCCTACAGACCCTGCCACATACGGGGCACACATGGTTAGAGTCGATAGTAGTGTTGCTGTGCATTCTGACCTTTCTTCCAGCACGCTTGCCTTCTGACTTATCAGCTAAATTCTGTTCTGCAATGCGAGCGCCTTGAGTAATGTTTGTCCACCAGACACAGTGATCCTGTGCAATAGTCTCCCAGGAGGAGACATCAATTTTGAAGCTGCTCAACAATGCTTTCAGTGTGTCTTTGAAGCGTTTCTTTTGTCCCCCTACTGTTCGCTTACCCATGGAGAGTTCGCTGTACATCAACTGCTTTGGGAGGCGTTTTTCGGGCATGCGAACAACATGTCCGGCCCATCTAATTTGGGCCCTCTGCAGCAATGTGTAGATGCTTGAGATAAGTGCTCTGTTGAGGACCTCAGAATTAGATACTCTATCATGCCACTTGATCCTGAGAATCCTGCGAAGAAAGCTCATGTGGAAATGATTAAGCTTCTTGGCGTGTCTGCTATACACTGTCCATATTTCACAGGCATACAGGAGGGTAGTGAGCACTATTGCATGATATACTTTTATCTTGGTGGCGGCACTAATTCCTTGTCGATCTCAGACATTTACTCTTAGTCTTCCGAAAGCTGCACTTGCCTTTGCAATTCTGTTGTTGACCTCGGAGTCGATATTCGCATCTTTGGTAAGGGTACTGCCTAGATAAGTGAAGCTGTCCACCACTTGGAGACGTTGGTTCTTTACTGTGATATTTGGTTCACAGTAAGGTTTTCCAGGAGCAGGTTGCAACATTACTTCAGATTTCATCGTATTGATGGTAAGACCAAAGTCATCACACGCTACAGAAAGCCTCCTCATATTGTTCTGCATGTCCAGTTCTGTGCAGGTATTGAGGGCACAGTCGTCCGCAAAGACGAGGTCAGAGATCATTGTTTCATTCACCTTCGTAAAGGATTGTAATTGTCTCAAATTGAACAGCTTCCCATCTGTCCTGTATCTGATGTGTACGCCTTCACTACTGCCATGCGTAACGTTAGACAGCATGGCAGCAAATATCATACTGAATAGTGTATGGGCGAGCACACATTTCTGTTTGACACCGTTTGTGAAGGGAAAGGGTTCAGAAGGTTCTCCACCATTCAATACGCAAGCCATCATACCTTCATGAAACTGGCGGACAATTGAGATGAACTTATCGGGACAGCCGAATTTCGCCATAATTTTCCATAGTCCGTCCCTATTGACAGTGTCAAAGGCCTTGGTCAAGTCAATAAATGTTGTGTATAGGTCATTGTACTGTTCCTGGCATTTCTCCTGAAGTTGG
The DNA here is from genome assembly GCA_024509875.1 of Oreohelix idahoensis. NCBI lineage: Eukaryota > Metazoa > Mollusca > Gastropoda > Stylommatophora > Oreohelicidae > Oreohelix > Oreohelix idahoensis. The sequence continues at coordinate 838,548 of JAMPIV010018449.1, forward strand.
CGAGCGGCAAATATCATATCGACGGTCCCACGGCCTGCTGGGAAACCACACTGACTCTCTGGAAGTAAGTCCTGCGATTTGAGATGAACAGTCAAGTGATTGAGCAGGACTCGAGCCAGGATTTTGCCCGCAATAGATACTAAAACAATGAGCAATAACTGCCTTTTGATAAACACATTTTTTAAACTCCCAGAACCCCCCTCAAGAAAAACAAACAAACAAATATATAAAATAGGCAATAAACTGACTTCACGACAGCAACAACTGTTGTCCGCTATGAAATTGTATGCTGGGAAAAAAAACGGATCTCACCCGAGTTGTAATGTCAATGTGACACAGCATTTTATGTAATAAAGTGAGAGTTATTAGCCTTTATTTGATGTTTGTTTCATATACATTGGTTGGATAGAGGTGAAGAAATAACTTATACACTGAAAGTCACTTTTCAATCACTCTGTGGAATGCTCAAGACAGATGGTATTGGAAAGATCTGATGATCACCTGGTATAACACATGATGATGATAGGTTATGAATATACATATTAAAAATATTTAACATACCTCAACATCTGGTCCATAAACTTCCTCTGGGGTTGGGTAATACTTTTTATCTTCATGCAGCACAACCTGCATCTCGGTTTGGTTCTCCCCATCTTCTTGGTCTGCTTCCTCATCATCCTGGAAATAATAAGTATTGGCTTAGCTAGTTTTTGTGGCTTTGAGGGGAAAGTTTAACATATCCATCTTCACAACTAAGCAGTAAAATTATTTCATTAAACAGGTTAACTAAATATTTAGGTTCAAGTTGGGGACAGTAGACTGGAGGCTGCCATGCTGGCCGAAAATGAGAAATTTTGATTCAAAGTGGAATTGTTTTCTTTCTTTATTTTAAAATGTTAGTCGGGCGTTGGTGATTTTGACAAAACTCGAAAAGGGTTGGAGTTAGGTTATGGCTAGCTGTAACGTAAATATGGATAGCCAGTCTGGTAAAATGCTGGACCTTGTGTACTGTACCTGCCATCTACCAAATATTTACACTAGCAATATTTTCTCATATTCATTCATCTGTGGACCGTTGTTGAGGCTGCAAAATGGTGCGATTTTTTTCAGGGCAACTTATTATTAGTGCCAGGGTTTTGTCGCACCATGTCGTACCTCAACTGAACGCAAGAAATACATGAAAGCGGTCGCTGTGAGATGAGTATCTAGGTATGATGTAGGCAGATTGGTATGTGACGTCATAGCGTCAAGATGTGTGCCTAAAATGGCTTGTGTATCAGCCAGTATATGGGATTGTGTATTCAATAAATATTTCTGAGGATAAAAAGGGTAAGCTAAATGCTTAAATGAAAGGCATGAGAAAATGCCAGGATTATAAGTAAATGCGATAAGGGACTATAACTCCCAAGACACAGAAGGATGTTAAACTAAAATTATATGAAGAAATATAATTGAACAATTGTTATTCTGGGAGGTATCATTCCCCGAAGATATAGGAATAAAATTAGTAGAATTGTTATACCGGGAAGCGACATACCCCGAAGCTTATGGATTGATGTGGACTTGATTTATGGATACTTGAGATACTGGGACGCTTAAATTCCCCCAATGTTGATGGGAAAATTACAATGAACTTTAGTGAACGGGACGCCAAATACCCCGCTGGAAATAGTGATTAATAAATGAGATTATCAAGATATGTGGAATGGAGAAGTCGAGTGACATGTTTAGAAAGTCGAAGCAGATTTAAGCAAGACTGTAACACAGAGAGGGAGCATACATGCCATGTTCGTAATTGTGACCTTGTTAGTGTGTACTTACTCGTTATTAAACTGTTGCCAAATCGTCCAAGCCCAGTAGTTTATTCAATCTCAAGGTTAATTTACACCGTTATTAACTTTATGCAGTACTTGAGATGTTGATATGGAAAGGTGTATACAAGACGGGTGGTTGCCAGAATATTCAACAATATAAACCAAAGCAAGATGAATGAATTCTCACTTCTTCAATAACACAAATAGACCCTAGACAACAAAAGAATTCGGGCAATTTCTCCATCCCTTAACAACCGTTATGTCTCTTTCTAAGCAGGGCCATCAGATGCTTACCTCCTTATCATAGTCCTCCTCATCATCTTGCTCCTCTTCATCTTCATTATCGTCATCATCATTGTCCAACTCAGGACCTATGTAGTTACCAAACTCATCATATAAATCTGCATCCATTGTCTTAGAGCTGAATACCTGTGAAAGCAGCAAACCATCAATGAGAGAAAGACAACCACAAATAATCTCATTTTAACTCTTGCAGGCCGGAATTTTTTCATCAGTTTTGCCAGAATTATTTTTGTACCTTAAAGCAGTACCTTTATAAATTCTAAAGTTTCTGAGTTATTACACAACAAAGACACACATATTATACATCACAGTAAAGATAAATGAATGTAGAATTAGAATATGAAGGATTTTTAGTGATATTCTACAGATAGTATTCAGTTATGAGTCATAACGAAAATACGGAACAAATTTCACAGAACACAAAAGTGACGTTCCCAACGTCGTTTCGGCTTCTAGGGGTTTTGCGGATGTACGCTACCAGCGTCGTTCCGGCCTTTAAGAGTTAAACTGTATGGTCAATTAGTAAAAGCCTCAGTAAGCGAGTCGGATAAAAGTCCCAGTAAGTGAGTCAAGAAAGTTAAGTCAGTAAAGACTAAGAGAATGGTTTCTGAAGTTTTTTAGTTTGAGTCTGTACTCTTTGTTTTTTTTTTTTTAATTTAATGATGAAAAATATCCTGTTAAACTTCTGATGGGTTATGATTAGGATATATATTGTTTCCATTTCCAAATAATATGACTAACTGCCATTACGGGAAAGTGGCATCACATCTGTCAAATCATTGTAAATATGGCAAATAAAATAACCAATTTTGCTTGTAGGTTAAAAAAAATCAAACCAAACAAAGATGAGATGAAACAAAATAAAACCAAACAAAAATAATATTCAGGGGGAGAGATATTAAGGCCTGGTGTTTCCAGTTAGATATTTAATTGACTTTCACTTCCCATATAAGTCATATGTATTGTAAGAACATCATCAGACCTTCACCATCCCAATTACTATATAGGCCTATTAACTTTTGTTCTTGTTAGGTACTGTTTGACGAGGCCTATATTATGCAGTTAGGTCTGTCTATTCTTAACACCTCTTCTATATTTATAAGTAAATTTGATGTCTGCAAATAATCTAATATTGGGATTCTCATTTGTTCATACGTCTTACATTACATGGAGCCGCGGTAGCATAGTGGTTAGTGCACTGGCTTCCTAGCTCAGTGGTCTATGGTTCGATCCCCAGATGAGGTGAGATTTTTTTAGGCCGCAAACGGCTCCTGGGTCGACCCAGCCTCAACTTGGTACCAGAGCAACTTCTGGGAAGGTTAAGGCGGCCGGCATGATGCTGACCACATCACGCCTAGTGTGCCGATGGTCAAGAAAGTATGGGTATAACACCATATTCCCAATATGCCTCAATGGGCGTGTAACGGGATCCTTTACCCTTACATTTTAATAAGAAATGTTCTACATTATTGTCTTGAAGACATCCTGCACAGTAAGGTTCTTCAATTCTGACATAGGCCTAGCCTTTTCCCAGCTGTAGTCTGAGAAGTTTATTATTAGGCTAGGCCTACTGGGAATTTTCAATTCCTTAGATATCTGACATGTTTTTGTTGGAGCCTTAAAGATCCCCCTCTGCTTTTCATTCATCTCTTGTTATTTCTTTAATTAAGCTTTTCATCTCTGATTTACTCATCTCTACATTTATTAGATTTGTATCAGATCTACCGTTTTTGGTCTCTTTATAAAGACCTTAGGCCTATTTACCAAATTACAACTACGGTCAATTGCATCTTTTTCAGAAGTTTATTACTAGTGCTATCTCCTGGCAAACACGACTATAGTGGCCGCTAAGAAACTGTACTTTAATTTGTTTGTGGCATTTTTAATAATACTTTTTAAGAATAACAATCACTTTACCCTCTGATACGACAAACGTTTGGTTGTCGGAAGCTTGAAATAGCGTGTTTATGAAAAGGTAGCCAGTCTTTTGCCACTGTAGCAGTCAAAAATAAAGTCTATTTAGACGACAACTGTATTAATAATATTACAATAAAATAGTATGTGTTTTACTGAATTAACTGCCATAAAACCGAAATATTTATTGCAGTGTATTTTTTATTACTGCTTACTCTTACAGTTGATATTCTCTGATACGTGAAGTGTCATGACTGGCATAAGTCATATAATCTCCTCAGGCAAGATTGATAATCGTGGCTTTAGTCAGCGCAACGAACGCGCATACGACAGTGACAAGTATATCTGTCCCTCGACAATAAAATCCTTCATAGCCTATGAAACACATTGCATATATATTTAAATAGGTTACAGTTCAGCAGCTGGACGTAAATTTTCTCATTATTGTAGCATTACTTTTAGCCATTTGAAGAGGTCGTTTGACTCACTGATTACAATAATTAAGTCAGATGCGGTGCCTCGCGGCGAAAGCGATCATCTACATCCACAGCTCTCGATTTTGTTGTTATGCACCGCCATAGTATCAAGCTAGCTATTGTATTTTCTGTCCTTCTCATATCGGCAGTTGTTATTATTATTGGGAATTGAAAACAATAGCCTATATATCCTAATTATAACCCATCAGAGGTTGAACGGGATATTTTTCATCATTAAATGTTTTTTTTTAAATTCCCTCTATTTTTGCCCCCTAATTCATGATGTTTTCGAGTGCTGCTCTTCTCATCCAATATGTTCTTCTTTGTTCCTAGCTCTTCTAAAGTTTTCTTAGTTGTCCATGGGATTCTCAACATTTGATTTGAGAAACAATGGTAGGTTGACGAGAACACTAGACAATGTCTACATGTTGCCAAATTGGCTATCCATATTGAAGAACCCTGTTTCTATCTTTACCAATATTAATAACGCTCGACACTCACTGAGGCTGTTTTAAAAACAAACAAAAACTTGAAGCGAAATGCTGCGTTTTTGGCCAACATGTTAACTTCCAGTCTACTGGCCCCCTACAAAGGCCAAAGCATCATTTCTGGCGCTTCTAGTGATATTTCTTTTTTTCCGCTCATGTTCTAGACCCTCGTCCATAAGTAATACTGGTTCATTGTAATAGTTTAGAACCCTTTCTCTTGTGTTCATTGACAAGCATTTGTTGCATAGAATACCATCTTCTTTATACACTTTCAGACATGCGTAAAAAAAGCAGTGGCCATCCTGAAGTTGCTGGTAATATCAGTGGTATCTCCATAGCGTTTGTTGGGAAATGGTAGTCGTTGGCCGCCATGTGTGCATTCTCTGTTCCTCATATGTTTAGCACTGCTAATAGCAGTCATTTTATCTGTGTCACATTTATACTTATCAGTAGTTCCTATCTTCAGCTTGTTGAATGGATGATATCTCAATTTGTTGTGGCCTGTGCTGATTCTAAAGATTACCACTTGTTCACTTCTTGTAATATGCATCATTTTTCGGGGGGGGCTCTTTTTTCCACTTGTTCCTATATCTGCTTTTGATAATGCTCTTGCCCTCTTTGTCGTGAAATGACGTCTGTTCCACATCACGAATTCTAATAACTCTGGTCCTACATTGCGCCATACATTGTAAAAAGATATGATACACCGACCAATGAAAACGCTTTTTTGGTCCTGTGTTTACAACTGCTGGAATAAAGATGGCCAGACCCTATTTTGTGTAACATAATTAACTTCGGAATTTTGCTACACAGTATAGAAGAAGTACCACTTGGCAGAGGTTATCAAAACAATATTAGGGATATTACTCTACCCGTAAGTAGTAATACTTTTACTAATACTATTATAGGACGGGTGAAATCTTAGGTTAAATGCATTCGAAGTTTCAGGTTGGCCTAAGTCTAGCTGTTTAAACTATGCATAACAGAAAATGCGAGTAGTAACCAAAAAGATTATTATATAGATATGTAAAGCCTAATTCGAAGTATAAGGTAAACTTTAATTGACTAAAATCGCATCAGGAATAACAAAGATAATTTTAAAAAGTAGTTTTCCTACATTGTACAAAAGGCCAAACGGTACCTACATTTTAGGATAGTTATTGCATTCTTAGGGGGATTCCATCTCGTACATCCGAGGTCAGACTATAAATAGACTTGCCTAACAAACTTCGGTCAGTCATGATTTGAAAAAACACAGAGCGGGGAAAGCAGAGCATATATTAATGCCAGCGTTTGCCTTCTGCAGTTGTTAGCAGACCTTATTCAACCATTGAGGGCTAGTCTGTGTGTGTACCCGAGGGTAAGAACGAATCTATTTATATATATATAATGTATATAATTGTGTGTAATTATATTGATTAATCCAACTGTGCAATACGATGTGTATAAGGTGTGTTAGGAATGGACTGTGTCTTCTGATGAAACTTACAGGCTCATGTGTACTTCTAGAGGCAAAGCCTGCCTTCGGAGATATTTAATATATTGAGAAAGATGGCTAATTGTGTCTGTAAGTTGGGAAATGTATTTAAAGAAGTATTTCTTGAATAGAATGAGACACCTATCAGGAACATAAAGAAGGATGAAAGGGATTGATTCACAGTATCGTTTGACATATTATTTAATAGTTTTACTCACAACAAAATTATTGTATGGAGGCGAATCATGGGAAAATACTTATAATTCAGAAGGTAGAAGTAAATTGTGATCACTTTGAATTGAAATGATTGTTGATAACTACACTATACCTTGTGCATCACAGCACGCTTATCTGAAACTGTCTATCGCTCCCATCTGTGTCATAAGAGGGGTATGGATAGAAAAATACAGGGATTGCGTTTGAATTCATTGCAGGTTTAATACTGTAACAAAAGTCTCAAAATCAGAAGAGGCTGCTCTTACAAAAGTTGCAACATATGCAGTGCCAGTTGGTGATAGCAGGCCCGTCATCACGTTCGTAACTACTGGAACGAGTTCATCTGAATTGTATATCCAGCATATAAGGGAGCCATCTGCAGTGACCAAGATAAGTTGCTTAATGCAACTGTGCAGCTTATCCAGATTCAATAAAGATATATATACTTCAGTTTGTGATGACTAAACTAGTAGAGTGTTTCTATAAACTTATAGTAATAATAATAAACAATCCTACAAGTGAATGATCAAGCAAGTGAAAGTTGTCTACAAGATGATAGACATTTTGACCCAAGAGAAAAACATTTGTTAACTATTAATAAACTATTATTATTTATTTAATGTTGTAAAATATTTGAGTTTAACACTTTTCAAACAGAAAAGAGAAACTGTTTAATTAAATTGTAAATATTCACCAGATGACTTTCTTAGATTCTTTAAGTTGAATTACAGTTCTTGTTGGTGAATATAGTTATATAAATTACCCCTAGCAGAGTCAGACTCAGAAACATATTAAATACCATAATCACAGAGGCGGATCAGGAGAGGTAGCAGTTTTAGGGACTCAGAGTACTACATCCCCATCTTCTCTGGGAACTTACATAGCTTGACCCTATCTTTGTGTCTATACACCCTTACTCTCTTCAGAGAAGGGGGTATTACTGATAAGACCAGACTCTTATCTGGCACTATCCTGGTATCATCTGATACACCATTATGTCCAAGATATCTTATTCTTTATAACATCTCAAAACTCTCGCGACACTCTTCTTAAGCTGGCCGGCGTGATGCTGACCACATCACCTCTTGTGCGTCGATGGTCAAGAAAATAGGGCCTAACACCATATTCCCAATATGCCTCAATGGGCGTGTAACGGGATCCTTTACGTTTATCTCTTCTTAAGTTATGCTTGTATCAAGTTGAGGTAGCTTTCCACCTTCCTTTGCCAGTCTGTCAGCATCCTTATTGCACAGGATGTTGTAGTGAGATGGAATCCATTGTATCACAACTCATTTTAATTGTGACATAGTTTGTGGAATATTCTCTTAGGTTGTCCAGGTCTGCATTATTCTGGCTCGTCAGCACTGCCCTTGTCTCGGTGCTTTCCTCTGTCATTATGACTTCTGCTTTAGTTTTCAAGGCTTCTGCTGCTCTGAAGTTGCTTGAGAATTTTCCTGTTACAAATGACACCTTATTTTGTACCGTTACTTAAACTCAGAAAGATTCCTCCATCTTCTATTGCGTTTGTTGCTGATCCGTTTATGTATGGGAATTTAAGGAATAGTACAAGATTTTCAAAAATAAAAATGAGAACTCATGGTTCAGTTTTTAGTCCCGTCCCCCCCCCCCCCAGAACTAACAGTAAAAACACTAGCAAAGAGAAACCTACCCAGAATGAACAAACTTTAGTTACACCATGTATGCATGTCCTCATCTGTGAACAGGAGTTTCTTTGTTGTGATCTTTCATCTCCTCGTGGAGTATACGACTACAGTGGAGTATACGACGACAATCATTTTAAGTTTTTCTGTCTGTAACAATCTGTTCAGGTTCTCTTTATGTGCTCTTATTCAGTTATTGATCAGTATTTTAAGGGTAAACAATAATAATACAAAAGGCTAGATGAGCTTGCATTGCTGATCTTCATTTTTGTGCTCTATACATTGCAGTATACCGTACTTATGTAAAATGATGATTTTAAAGCTGTTCACTGATATTTTGAACATTTCATGCATCATATATCTGGTTAAGCGACTAAGGAGGGTTGGGCATGGGGCCGGTTACCCCATCCTGTAAAAAATTTAAACCACAAAAAACTTCAACAAATATGGACAAGAACCAAAAAGCTGCAGACTTTCATAAATGGGTGCTTGCGTAGAATAGAGGGATTAAAATGGTATGACAAGGTTACCAACGTGGAACTGATGACAAGAACTAGACAAGTGCCAGTGGAACAAGAAATGAGAAGAAGACGATGGCGATGGATAGGACACACACTGAGGAAACCTGTTGATAGCATTACAAGACAGTCCTTGTTCTGGAACCCCCAGGGCAAGAGAGGCAGAGGAAGACCAAGAAGTACATGGAGAAGAGAGTTGGAAACAGAGGTGAAAATGATGAGGAGAACATGGAAAGAACTTGAGATGATGGCACGTGACAGGAGGACTTGGCATGTGTTTGTTGAAGGCCTATGCTCCTTTGGGAGTGGAGGGTTATGATATCTGGTTGCAAAGTGTTTTGAAGAGGATATGTTTTTATTTAATAATTTGTTTAAACTATTTTTTATAGATTTTTGCTTCAAGAAAGATCTTTCTGGCTGATTATTTTTGTGGCTCTGTTCTTGAGACTTCATAGAACTATTTTTTTAGGTGCATTTTAACACTGAAGCATACAATCATCAAATAGAGGGATTAAAATGGTATGACAAGGTTACCAACGTGGAACTGATGACAAGAACTAGACAAGTGCCAGTGGAACAAGAGATGAGAAGAAGACGATGGCGATGGATAGGACACACATCGAGGAAACCTGTTGATAGCATTACAAGGCAGTTCTTGTTCTGGAACCCCCAGGGCAAGAGAGGCAGAGGTAGACCAAGAAACACATGGAGAAGAGAGCTGGAAACAGAGATGAAAATGATAAGGAGAACGTGGAAGGAACTTGAGATGACAGGAGGACTTGGCTTGTGTTTGTTGAAGGCCTATGCTCCTTTGGGAGTGAAGTGTTATGAATGAATGAATACAATCATCAGCGTCCTTTTCCTTTTTGCTCCTTATGAAGCATGGAGCAACCACTGCAGCTGGTCCCTTTGCAGGAAGCCTGCGCCAAGCAGTCACATGCTCTTTCTGCTACAGTTTGTTTTACATGATGAGAATGCCAGCCTCATGTACAATCTTATATCAGTTGCCTTGTACGACATGTCTGAGGGTGCAGTAGTCCTTTTCTTTCAATGTCTCTTCAGAGACCCCTGGGAACTATACAAATGATATTTGTGATCATCATAAGTAGCTTCTTTGTCATATGTATTTTTTTATATTTTGGTTGTAGACATTTCCAATTGTTGACGCATTGGAAGAAGACATTCTGATCGCTTGTTGAAGTAATATGGGTAATATTTGTTTAGTACCATTAGATGACCTCTTAGCCTTCCTTGTCAGCCAGATATTGATCCCACATAGTAAAGATTGCCACTGATTGACTCAAATGTGATGAGCCTAACATAAACATAAAAATAACCACTGTTTCTGTTGCCAAACCCATGCATAACCTCATATTAGTTGGTCCCCTTGCTGTCCTGTATGACATGCCTGAGGGAGCAGTGGTCCCATACTTCTAAGTCTCATAAGAGATTGTACTTGATGTTATCCATGAACTAAAAATTTATTATGGTAGTATTGTTTTGAAATGTCAGTCAAGTTGCTTGTAGTTTTTTAACCAAATCATGGATAAATTATCAGTTTTATCAAAGATGTATTCCAGATTTACTTATCAAACTGTAGTTACCACAGACTCTGCAAGAAGCACTCAAGCGCTTGATATGATTGTCATATGTGGGTTCCATTTGTAACAGCCAATCCACGAATTAAAATGTTCAGGCAATATAGCAACTGTCAAATCAAATATTTCAGGAAATCTAAAGGAGATAACACAGAGCACAAGCTTGTATATGTATGTTCTTTTAAAAGAAAACTTTGTTCTACAAATCCATTTCAATGACATTTTCATTATTTAGGTTTGAAATGAATATTTAGTCTGCCTTTATTAAAAGTAGCAGTTTTTCTGACATTTAACATTTTTAAGATAATTGATCTTAACTCTTTAAGTCCCGATCAACGTTATATCGGTTTTCTGGTTCGACCTGTTTGACCCACTCAATGTTGTATCATTGTAAAGGGTGTTATTTCTTTACTTTTGAAGATGTAAGGATCCTTTATGATTTTGAAATAAACCAATGTTCTCGTATGGCTGATTTAAGTTAGGATCAGCTCTGGTTGGGCTTACAGATGGCCAACAAACTATAGCAACGCGAATGACAATCTCGTGGGCCGAATAGGTGGGCCAAAGTTAACATCAAAGAACTTTGAACTGGTAAATAATTCAGTTGTAAGTCCGGTCTTCACATAAGACATCACGTTTAATACTGGACATCAAACAGACGATCACGGACGTAATCATAGGCATCATAACAACAGTTCATCTTATAATCTCAGGACATCCTAGTTAACGTATCACTGTTCATATAAGATCAAGCAATTAGATCATAAGCTTGATTAACATCTCTTATTATAACGGTCGACCTCTCAAGGGCAGACATACCAATAATGAACAAGGGTATAAGATACATCAACGACTGTCCCATCTTTAAACGGCCTCGTAAACAATACAACTGGCATATCTGAATATCCTATTTGAGGCATTCAAGTAAATAATACATATATAGAATCCTAATGTCCTGAACTTGACTGACCTCTCATCATCTGCCATAATCTATGGGACGGCGTAAGTTTACTTTATCATTGTATTCACATTTTTTTGTGAGATACTTCTTCTCAAACGGCACGTACTTAACAATAATATGCTGGATCCACAAACTTTACTTTATCTCCAATCCATTTCAGTACATCCTAATGGAGGGTCAAGAATTCCCCCTTGAATGCGCTGACTAGATTTCATAACATTCATATATTTTTATAAGCTTCAATGAAACAACTTACTGTGCACTCCATACGGCGATGGCTTCCACATGGAAGGCCGTATAATCAAGACACAACAGTAGTTTACCCACTATATAGGGCTCGAACAAAACAGACCAAAGTCTGACTTCCAGTACAGCCATGACATCTCTCCCTGAGGTCACTACGTCATCTAGTGTTTAGCAACAAAACGCAAATATACCTATGCACAAATATGTGTGCTTCCATGCGCGATGAATTTAATTTACAAATATATTCTTACCACATTAGTTGATGCGTACCCTCTTAACAGAAGTCAGACTCATGTCTACTTTACCACTGTTAAGGACCCAAAAAGGACGCAACAATCGTATTTTCTACCTTTTGCTCCTTTCTAGAGCTGTTCTCCAATTTTAACAACCCAAAACGTCATTGCCGACAGGAAGACCTTTCTATAACTACCCCATATGTTTAAGAGAGAACGTGTTTTTGTGGTTTGATATTAATTTAAGATTTTTTAAGCACATATTTTATAAGATCACATGGCCACGCCCACTGCTTCTGGCAGACCTCTGAATTAACTTCAGAGCAAGCTAGAAAGTTATTTGAAGAAACTCTAGATAGTGATAATAATTGAGATTGTAGTATTTACTCACAAGATAGCGAAGACGACCCAGATTTTCAACAGGAGCCCGATATGGAGTGATGATGGAAGGTTTGATGTCAATAATGAAGTTATGGATACAGGAGCATGTAATCAGACTGTAATAAGTTCATATAATATATCATGATAAAGTAATGCTTTACATAGGCCTAGTGTAAATATATTTTTGAGTGACCTTATGTGATTTCCTATGGATTTACACATCATCTTGAGAAGAGGAGCAGCTCAGCAAGGTAAGAATATATAATTTCCTCTTTTTTACAACCATGTGACCTGTTGTTGTAATCTGTGAAATTAACATTTTTCTGGGTGTTTATTGACTAAAAACTGATTGTACTTTGTTAGAATACTTCTGTTTGTGACATTTGAAACTTTACCCTTGGATATTCTCCTGGGGAACAATTCTATAAGAATTTGATTGAATACTTTTGCTCTAATTTTTCACCGGCTTATTCTTTCAATAGAATAAGAACCATTATGCATATTAACATTTTTTTAAAATATTTCCAAACAACAATAAGAACACTGGGTGGCCATTTTTGTTTGGGCCAAACCCACTTTTTTGCTTGGGACTGAAAGAGTTAAAAAGCATAACTTACCATGAAAATTTGCATAATTACTATTTCATTAGATACAATTTTCAAACTATAATTATACAATTATATAAACTCACGCTGGAAATTCACAAAATACTGGAATATTTGGTTGGTTTTAATGTTCAATTATCCATCAGTAAGTTTTGTGTGTGGAATGTAAGTGTGACAATTTAAAATCAAGCTATTTCAAGGTCAAATTCAACCTTTATTTTCTGGCAAAAATCAGATGATTGACCTCAGTTCTAATTATGTGTGCCATGCAAAAGCCCTGTGACAGGAAACTAAAATGCAGTTTTTTTGCACTAAGGCATGCCAATGCGCTGTCAAAGAAAACCAGACCAAAAAATTATAGTTAGAGATTAAAGAGAGATGGACAGGATGTAACCTGAGGATACAGTCAACCAATACAACAAGACATACCTTGTACTGAAACCCACTGATAATGAGAATAGTGTGGTGGCCGAGGAAAACCTAGAGAAGTGTTTCATGGGTAAAACTGAAGACGGTGACTTAAAACAGAAATTAGTAGTGAACAGAAGTTTTGACTTCTTTTGGGGAAAAAAAGAAAATATGCTGATGTCTTAACACATTGCAGAATAAAAGCACAAACAAAGTTTCTAATTCTCTGGAGTAGACAGAAGAAAACTTTGCACCCTTTTGCTACCTTTAAAGACAAGGAAATGCAACACTGCACATTTCAGTCAAAGTCTGGGATCATTTTACATTTGTTCAACAACACCTGAGTTTCAAAAGTACCGTATCATACACAGATAGGAGATATATGTAAACATACAATATAAACACACCAATACACACCATAACTAGAAATAACGCAAACTGCCAATAGAGATATAAAAACTTATTACAACTGTTAAATTATTTTGAAAACACATACATTTTCATCTGTGAAATAATTGGTGCTAATTTTGAGACTGTAATATTAAAATACACAAACCTTGCATACATGTCATATAAATTTATTGCCATGTTTCTTTGCAACATACTGTTAGGAACATGTATTTTCATGCATACGCAGCAACAAACTCTGCTACAATACTATTTAATAATTTTACAACAATTATTAACGGTGCTAAAACACACCTTAAATCTTCACACAGTAGGTAATTAATTCGAATCTGATATACTTATGTGCATGGGATAATATGTGACAGCAAATAACTTCATTTGTTACATTAGTAAGTACTAAATACAAACATGTTATATTAACCTGAATATATACAGGACCATATACAGTTACATAAAACTGTGTTGCACTCAACTCATTTGATCATGTTTTAGTTAAGGTCATGCCCTTTGATCATCCACAAGTGTGTTCAGATACCATGACTCTTAGAGCTTGCTGAAGGAAGTTATCACAATTTGTTCAAAGAAGAAGCAGCAGCCTATATCATTTTGTGCAGGAATTATTAATGGAAGTAATGATAAGGTAAACTTAGTCCTATAGCAAATACTACCACAGGGAATTGAAGTGTTAGAGACCACTTTATTCTAGGTCTCATCTTTATGAGGTGGGCTGCTTGAGAAGCAAGCGCTCTAATTACTCTAAGCTCGAAAGTAATGACGACAAAATTTATTAAGGGTTTGCTGTGAGAATGGGAGGCCCATATCAGTTAATGAAAACATTAAGATTGTTCATAACGCTGAAGATGTATCTACTGGTTTACTGAGAGAAGAGGTACCAGATAATGCAGGCATAAAGTTTGATAATGACCAAAATAAACAAAAGATTTGTTGAAAGAAGAGGCCACAGACCAGTTAGGACATTAAGATTGTTGTTAACATTTAAAATCAGAGTTTGTTGAAAGAAGAGATCACATTCTAGTAATTTCAGAGCATTGAAACTGATCGTAATGCTGAAGATGTATTGATGCAGTAGAAAAGGTCCCATACTGCTTCCTGCAGGAAGTTAGGACCAGTAACTAATAAACACTTTAAAACTTGTACTTCATCCTTTAGCTCCCCAAGGAGCATAGGCCTTCAGTAAACTTTGGCCAAGTCTTCCAGTCCTGTACCATCAGCTTCAGGTCTTACTTCATGTATGTCTCCAGTTCTCTTTTCCATGTGTTCTTTAGCCAGGTTGATTTGCATAAATCAATTGATTTTTGTTAATTGTTTTTTTTTTTAGGCCTGGTTCTTATATGTTGGTTTTATAATTAAACAAAAAAACAATTGTGAAATGATGTTTCCTCTTTGACAAACTTTCTTTACAGCTTAACTCTGCCATTATGTTTTAGATTACACACCCACCCCTTTCTATAATTTTTTTTTTAACTCATTCTAACCCAGGCAGTTTTCCGGTTTTACCCAGGCCCCAAAATTAAGGCTTTTTTCTCTAAAAGTGATGTTTAAAAAACATGAAGTAAACATATACATTAATTCAACAGATATATATATATATATATTATGCATTAAAGTTTAGAAATTGTCTGAAGAATGTTGTGAAACAATGTTGAGTTCTTATGAAATGTAATAATTGTTTGTTATGTCTTGGAAAGTATAGAAACCATAAAAAAAATCAAAACAAAAAATTAATCAAAATTGTGCACTTACATGTAAATATTTCAGCTCTACTTAATTCCTTGGAGCCGCGGTAGCAGAGTGGTTAGTGCACTGGCTTCCTAGCTTGGTGGTCCACGGTTCGATCCCCAGTTGAGGTGGGGTATTTTAGACCGCAAATGGCTCCGGGGTCGACCCAGCCTCATAAATTGGGTACCAGAGGAACTCTGGGACGGTTAAGGCGGCCAGCGTGATGCCGACCACATCACCCCTAGTATGCTGATGGTCGAGAAAATATGGGCCTAACACCATATTCCCAATATGCCTAAATGGGCATGTAACGGGATCCTTTACCCTTTTTTAAAATTCCTTGGTGGTAATAGCCTAGGAATCAAAACATATATCCGGTTGAAAATTAATCCAAGAAATTTGACCACAAATGAAAATTCTAATTTTTATGATTTTTGTGTGTGTGTGGTGAAGTCACATATTGCTGAATTGGAAGCTTTACATGATTTAAACTAGTTATGGCCATTTATTTTCGAATTTTTCGTTCAAATTCAGAACTCATTATCAAGTAGGCACTGTATATTTAATTAATACAATTAATATAGTCCACTGGCCTGTTGAATCTTTTCAACTTCCCAGAATTACCTACCAGTGGTCCATTAAAATTATTAACTGGAATAGCCCTCTGTTAGCTTATCTAAAGTTATGGTTAAGAATGCGTTTGATGAGGCTGTCATAAAATACTGGCAAATCTGTGAAAACATTACAACTTCCTGCCATCCTGAGATATTTCTAACATCAAATGCATTATTACAACACAGCCGTAATGTCCTGGAGATAACTGCCAGTATCTCCTTTCAGCATGGCTGTAATCAATTCAGTGAGTCCAAGCTCAGATGCAAGTTGGTACTGGAGTTGTGCATCCTTGGTCAGAGTCAGCAGCTTCTTTATTGCTGTCAGAGATGTACTTGACCTTGTTACTTGTTTATACCTTTCAAATGTAAAATATAGAATGATAGATTTAGGAAGCATTAGACATATCATTAATGGTAATTCTACCGTACCTTATCCTACCTCGGCATAGTTCAGTTCTAAAAACTCTACTGTCATGCCAGCAATTTTACATTTTGTACCAATAGCCAAAATAATGTTAAGCACTTATGGCTGGTGGGAGCAGTGGTCTTATTTTTTTCTTGGTCTTCACAAGACCCCAGGGGTGTCTCACTGTCTCCCTTTTCATTCCTTATAAAGCATGGGGCCTGCACTGAAGCTGGAACCTTTGCAGTAAGCCTGTACCATGCATTCATGTGCCTTTGCAGCAGTTTTTTCTGTGGCAATTTGTTGTACAAGATGAGGCTGCCAGCCCCATGCACAACCTATATTAGTCACCTCTTACCTTCAGTTTGATGGAGTACTAGTCCTTTTATTTCTTTGTCTCCCAGAGGCCCCCTGAAACGGCACTGGGCATCAGCTGAGCATACCAGTAAGACAACAATATGCATTATTTCTATCTAGAGATAACATGCTTGTTATGATTAAAATTCATAACAATTGTGTCGGTATAATTAGGTAGCTCGACAGGGCTCCTTGTTTGTTTATTTTATATGGAGTCATTTATTAATACAGGAAGTGACGTCATGCCTATATGGTGTATTGGGCAGACGTGAAACTAAAACTGCAGAAGTGAGGAGATTGTCTGCGAGCCTTCTGAGGTGTATCTAGTTATCTTCATTAAAAGGGAATATAGCTGCTCAATGTTGAGTGTGAAAATGTAATTAATAAAAGGTGGAAAAATGAAATGGACAGCATTCCAGACATGAACAGACTGCATCAAGTATTATCGACGACTACATATAATATAAGGAGCCGCGGTAGCATAGTGGTTAGTGCACTGGCTTCCTAGCGCAGTGGTCTATGGTTCGATCCCCAGGTGAGGCGGAAAATTTTTAGGCCACAAACGGCTCCTGGGTTGACCCAGCCCCAAATGGGTACCAGAGCTACTCTGGGAAGGTTAAGGCGGCTGGCGTGATGCCGACCACATCACCCCTCGTGTGCCGACGGTCAAGATAATATGGGCCTAACACCATATTCCCAATATGCCTCAATGGGCGTGTAACGGGTTCCTTTACCTACATATAATATGCCATTTGTATATTGAAATGAAACGTATTCAATTTGGAGCATTGTGAAGTTTGAATAAAAATGTATCCTGTCCACTTCGTCCATTGTGGCTCAAATAAGGGTGATTGATGTTGGCTGGTTTTGGTGTCTAGATGTTTGCTACCCTAGAAGTGAACTTGGCCTTCAGCAACCATCCTATCACTAAATGTTAACATTATAAGAAAAAAGACACATAACAATGCTGTTAAAAAGAATCAGTCTGATGGTACACACTGATATTTTACCTTTTAACAACATCTTCTACCAAGGTAGATGTGATGTGCACATGCAGCCTCATTTCTTGCAAGTAGCGCATGTCTCCATTGATAACGACGTTATTGAAGACAGCCTCTGCCCAATCTGCTCTCCTTTCATAAGCATCTGATACAACCATGGCCTAGTACAGGAAATAAGTCAAAAAGTTTCATCACGGCACAAATTAGAAGTAAATCAGCTATGAAACAAATCAACAGTAGCTCAAGCAGAAACTTAAACAGAAATGAATTTATTTTTTTGTTCAAAAATGTTACTGTAGTTTCACCAAGCCTCTTAATAACTTGTTCTTGACTGTCCTTTTTTTGACTGATTCAAATGTTTCTGTGATAGAATAGAGAAAGCTGTGTCCCATGTGTAGAACAATAGACCTGAAAAATAAGTCTTCTTTCACTTCTCTGCCTTTCTCCTCTCTGTGGAACACATTCATTCAACCAGCTCTCTCCAAGCATTTCTGTCTAGCGCAATCTAATTTAAATCTTTCCATGCCTTCTTTGTCCTTTCTTCTTCCATCATTTCTCGACTTCATGTGTTTTTGGGTATTCCTCTATTTCTTTTGGCTGAGGCATTCAAGAACAGTGACTATCTTGTGATCATGTCTAAAAAACGTTTGTGACTACTGGGGAAACCCTGTCTAGGTCTCGGGGGGTCTCTGACGAGGCAAAGAAAGAATGGGACAGGCAACTAACATGAGGTTGTGCATGGGACTGGCAACTTCTTTATGTACAACACATTGCTACAGAAATCACAACTGCATGAGCACATGAAAGCTTTTAGTGCAGGTTTCCTGCCAAGGAACCAGCTACAACTGGTGGCTCCATAAGGAAATTATGATGACTGTGGGAATCATCATTTCCCATTAAAATTATTACAAAGCAGACTATCACGATTAACTGATTCTGTATATAATTATTTTCTCCTCTGGACGGAATTATTTTTAGACCCCAAAAGTTTGCATTTACATAAGTTACATTTACTGAGATAAAATATCTAATTATAAGTAAAGTATAACTTATTATATATGAAATTGAAGGAAAATGAATGGGCATTATGAACATTTATGATCGTTTTTACTAAATTTATAATTTAGTAAATGTGTTTACTTCCGTCCTGGACTAAATTCCAGTCATTTTAAAATACTGGATCGGAAAAAGAATGAAAATTAGTTAGCGTCTTTAAATAGATGTTACGGCCAGAGGAACGGAACTGAGAGTCTTTAAAAAGACGTTATGTATGGAATCAGTTAAGTTTATTTTTTAACTTCCACACTGTAATATTGAGTGTCCATTTTGCTAAACTGTTTGAGCACTGGCTTCTTGGCGGCAGAGTTACTGAGTTAAAACCTGGTAGTGTCACGAATCAGTCTACCCAGCTGTAAATAGGTACCTACCTCTGCTTTAAGTTATAGAAGACAACAGTAGTGAGTAAGGTAACTGTTCATCCCACCTTATTAAGTTGTGACCTAGTATGGCGAAAACTCAAATATTTTCCACCCCTACAGCAGTATGTGCTATGGGATCAAGTTATTGCTTGGTTCTGTTTACCTCAATAAATCTTCCATGGGTGTTGACAAAGGCTGCTACCTGGTCTCTGTTTAGATTGATAACAGTTACTCCACTGGGTAAAAGCTGTAACTGAAGGGATAATAGTCTGGCTTGCTTGACACAGTGCTGAGCCTTTCTAACACTGTTGTCCTGTCCAAGTATCAATGAAAATTTCTTATCAGACTGCTGTTAGTTGATCATCCATAAAACTTTTCCTATTTAAGTTTAACCATTATAAAGAAATAAAATGTAAAAAGAAATATGTAACAGCATAAGGCCATGCAGATAGACATACTGTCACTTTCCAGCATATTTAAGGTCTTGATTAAAATGACTGTTTAAACCAAAGTTTCTCTAATTCAGATAAACTCATGCACTATGATTAAGCAAAAAACTGGCTAACTGAAAGACAAAGCTGAATTCTTTAACTGAAAAGTGCTTCACAGTATGTTTTCAAAATCTGGCACACAAACTGAATACTATTAAGTGTAAGAACTTTAAGCAAAGCTTACAGACTCATAAAGTATTACTGAGAACTGCTTTTGCAATGTGTGCAGACTGTTTCAATTTTTTTTTATGTTGTTAACAACAACTCAAAATAAATTGCTCCAATTCATATACAAACCTTCACAAAGCTTTCTGCAGCATCTCTGAAGTACTGTAAGTACTTCTTCAACAAATCTTGTATGTCCTTGGAATTGTCTAAATTGAGAGTATAAAGCAGGTAAACCATTCCAACATGTTGAATGCATACATTTCAAAATAAAGTCATTTAAATAATAATATTCAACCTTCTGACTGCCAACATTCATATATTCATTCAGCCAACATTCATAACTTCATTATTCACTCAGCCAACATTCATAAAGTCCTATTCAACCTCAGTAAACAGCACAAATAAGCAAATGAGGAGGACTGCATTAAGAGTAAGTGCAGTAAGTTTTTACAGTAAACAAAAATAGGGGAATATGTCTTATTAGGAGAAAGGTCAGAAAACTTCCTACAGTTTTACTGCCAGAAAACTGTTTCTGGCCTTCAGTAGGGACAAATGGACAAAAACAGGAAGGAAAGAAAGTGAGAACTAAGTGAAATACTACCAACGGGCTGATCACCCGTTTGCCAGTCACTTCGATTACGGAAACAACAGCAAATGGATTGATTTGCCGTTGCCCTAAAGACGCCAATAGGCGTGATGGGAAACAATGGCAAAGAAAACCTATCTGCTGTAGCCCTAAGACGCCACTAGGCGTAATGGCCACTGACTGCTTTGACGGTCGGTGGCTAAGGACGGAAGAAGAAGAAGAAGTGAAATACATTAAACATAAAAATTATACAACCCGTAGATGAATGCGGCTGATGTCGCTTGTGATAAATTTTATCATTAGTTTTTTTTCTTCATTTATTTCACTTAGTTTTACCTTTCTTTCTGTTTTTGTCATTGATGAAGACCTTATGGCCGTGTAGTAGGCAGTTTTCCTTGTTCTTTCAATTAGTAAGACATATTATTTTTTTTTACCCCACAGTAAACATTACCAGCAAAGCTGACCCTGTCTGACTTACCTAATGTCTTGTCTTTGAGTAGTTTCAGGGACCTGTAACCACAAGCTTCCAACATTCCTGCTATGTCACGGTACATGCTGAACTTCAGAGCCACCATTGTATATGCTTCACTGTCATCTGGCTGATAACGCTTCAAGTAGTCTAGAATGGCCACTTTTAACTTGTCTTCCTATATTATTTGAGAAAATTTAATTATGACTGATAATTTCTGATACTAGAAATTTCCTATCTTCATTCTGCAGAAATAATAATTATAACAATGGCAGAGAGTGGGGCGCAGCATATTACAGGCCCCAGCCAATTATGGCCGCCAGAAATTCTTTAGAGATATGCATAAACTGTTTTTAGCATAATTTTTTAAAATTTGCTATTCAAAACTAAATAATGTCCATCGCAGGATGGAAAAAGACAACGGGGCTGACACCTGAGAGTCATTATCCCTGCGGGTTTCAGTCTGGGACCTGTCTGGTTATGTAGTGTGTCTAATCCATCTTCACTTTTTAATTTCAATCTCCAGCTTATTTGTTACTGTCTGGTTCTATTCCACAGGTGTGTGACACATATATCATATAGTGATTACTTAGTAAATCATCTAAAGATAAGAACAGTGAAAACAATCTTTGCAACAGGAAAACAGCAGCAAACAAAAAAATCCTTTACAATGTTCCACAATACTAAAAACAAAAAAAAAGTAAAATCAGTTTTCAAACTAAACTTTGTATACTAAAGACCAATGTCCCAGGTGTACTGTTTTACAACATTTGATCCAATATTATCATCTGCTACCATCTCTACAACAAAAATTGAATGCAATGGATCTCCAACATCTTCTGTCTCTTGTTTTGATGTTACACTCTGATATACTCTTTCCTGTCCATCTCTTGTTGTTATCTTCCCATTTAATAGTGATGCCTTCCTTCTGCACATTTGCCTTCAACTTTGCCTTCCATTATGGTCTTCAGCAAGGTGTCATGTTGTTTTATATGGCCAAAATTTTGATCTCCTTCATTAATTCTCTTTAAAATTCTAGGTTTCCTTGGACCTCATTATTTGTCTTCTCTTTCCATGTGATGTGCCCCATTCTTCTATATCCACATCTCGAGAGCCTGAATTCTTTCTTCCAATTGCTTGTTCATTGTCCAAGTGTCTACACCATACAGTAAAGGAGAATATATATGATGATGATGGCCAAGTGGAGCAGGCTATGCAATGAAATCAATTCATTCATTCATAACCCTCCACTCCCAAAGGAGCAGAGGCCTTCAACAAACACATGCCAAGTCCTCCTGTCACGTGCCATCATCTCAAGTTCTTTCCACGTTCTCCTTATCATTTTCATCTCTGTTTCCAGCTCTCTTCTCCATGTGCTTCTTGGTCTACCTCTGCCTCTCTTGCCCTGGGGGTTCCAGAACAAGGACTACCTTGTAATGCTATCAACAGGTTTCCTCAGTATGTGTCTTATCCATCGCCATCATCTTCTTCTCATCTCTTGTTCCACTGGCACTTGTCATCAGTTCCACGTTGGTAACCTTGTCATACCATTTTAAACTCTCTATTCTACGCAAGCACCCATTTATGAAAGTCTGTAGAATATATATAACACTTGATAATTCACAGTTTTAATTTGTGAGTTAACTGATTAGATGTCAGTATTTGTCTGATGTTGTTGAATGTAGCTTAGGCCATTGCTATTGCTCCAATAGTGCTGTGACAAAGTTACTCCCAGAACAAAAAATAAATGCAGGATTACACTAGTATTCAGCACGTCCTATTAAAAAAACCAACATCCTTTATGTTGAAGCACAGATTTTTTTTTTCTTAACCAGCAGCACTTGGGCTTTCAGCCCTTCGGCCCAATGACACGTCATTGCGAGGCTGGGGAGCATGTGGACTTTCCTTCCAACCCGGTCAGGAGCTTTGCTCCTTCCCATCCACAGAGGGTTTATCTCAGGAGCCGTTCAGGTTATTCAGTCAAAAATCCCAGTCAATGACACTGCTTCAAATGCTCACGCCCAGGCTTGAACCTCGAACACCTGATCGCCAGCGCAATGTGGTAACCATTTCACCAGCGCAGCTTCCTTGAAGCACAGATAGAGTCAAAACTGTAAGTGGTCATAATAATAAATGAAGAAGATGGTACAGGATGGAACTAGGGCATGCCTGAAAGATTCCACAAGACTCTGCCATAAGAGTGATGTCACAAGACTAATGGAACAATGTATGACATACAAATATAGACAGTGCTTGACCAAAAAAAAAATACAGTAGAGGTCTATCTTGAGCAACATCTGAACATAACATGGCAGAGCAACATGTATGAAGCAGTATGAAACTGATGACTGAATTAATTAATTCATCATCATTATTTCCCTCTTCGCTCCTTATGGATCATAGAGCCATTTCTGAAGCTGATCCCCTTGCACCAAAGCATTCATGCGCTCTTGATGTAGTTGTTTCTATAGCAACTGGTTTTACAAGATGAGGTGGCTAGCCTCATGTACAAACTCATATTAGTTATCTCTTCCAACATGCCTGAAGAAGCAGTAACCCTATTCTTTCATTGCCTCGTGAGAAACCCCCAGGGAACTAGATGGAACTACCCATTATTATGTGCCTAATACTAAACCTCCCCATCTGTATTTCATTTAAGGGTTAGAACGTAAACTGACAATTGAACTAAACTCACCCTGTCCATCCCTTTGCGGAGAAGCAATTCAAACTGATGGTGCTGTTGTAAGGCATGAAAAACGTACAACATTTCACTGTACCTCCCAACTCCTGTCAACAATCGAATCTGAAAATTTACCAGCAGGAGATTTTCTTAGTTTTACACTGAAGAAAAAATTAATTAAGATTTTGTCTTAATTTCACATAACTAACAAAAATATTATTTTTATGAACTTTCAAACAATTTTGTTTTTCTATTTTATGGATTTTACAATTTAGAATAATACTCTTCATCTGAAATAATCTGTGTCCTTTACTCAGTAAACTTCTAAACGTATAACTGATTTCTCATATTTGCACTTGTAGCAGTCTTACAGTCATTGAGTGAGTGTGAAATCTAAATCCCTTGAAAAACACTGCCTTTTAAGAAAGTATATAACATAAAGTGGAAGAACTTTACTTTCTTTGGATATGTTATGAGAAGAGGAAAGCTGGAATATATTGCAACAGCAGGAAACAAAAAGAGATAGGGTACTGTAAAGAGAGGTTACTGCATAGTTTGACATCATCTTCTTCTATGACCCTTAGCCGCCAACTGTCAAAGCAGTCAGTAGCCATCAGGCCTGGTGGTGTCTTGTAGGGCAGCAACAAACTGCTTCCACTTTGCTCGGTCGGCGGCCATCCTTCGTGCAGTGCCCCAACTCCTGGTTCATTCTTTGCAATAGTTTGACATCATAGTATGGAAAGAAGTCAGCAACAGAAATGATAAACAGCAATGGGGACAGGAAGTTGTGGAGTGTCACGAAGTGGATTTACGTTTATAGAGTTTGCCTGAGTGTAAGCAAGACCCTAGTATGAGAAAGTCTGAGAAGATAGAATTTAGATGAAAAATGACAGTGACTGTGGACAAATGAGACTATTGGCTCAAGGTTGAGAACCAGGATTGACTCTCCCTTGCCACTTGTGACTAAAATTTGCTATAACCTCACCCCTTCTAACTACCTTTAGACACAAGGAGATAGGACCTCAAGACGCAGCAATAGAGACCGCAGTCAGCGACTCATAGCTTGACTGCCTGCGTCAGGACCAGCGAACCAGAGCTGGTCAAGACTGTGCTCCACCTCCACGTGGTGGTCCTGGAAACAGCTTGCAGCAATGCAGTCTGGCTGAGCGAGCACGGATCGCAATGGGAAGGCAAACCCGGTCCTAAAAAATGCCGTGCAGAAGTCGGATGTGTCGACCGAAAGGTGCAGATATCACAGCTACGTTGTAAACAGACACAACGCAACCACCGTCCTTTTCAGGGCGAACGAAGAAGAAGAAGACACAAGGAGATAAGGTGTAAATAACGACAACAGACACCACTATACAGACAACATATAGGTAAGTATAGCATAGAAGCTGATCCAGTATACAATATATATATATTTATATTTTATTTACACAATAAAACATAAAAATGTCATCATACAGCAAAGAAATAAATATCGTGCACTGTTGCACAGACCTGAAAAAACCAAAGAACCAATTAAATAGATAGATACTAGGAAAACCAAATCACATACACTCTTTCAGTCACCCTGCTGGGGAAAAATCCAATGATTAGTGATTTAAACAAGATCTAATTGGTGGGGCATCAGTTTAGCCTCTACTCTCTACTACAATTAAGATTTCTACTGTCACGGTCTTGTTGACTCTGCCTAAACGAATGTTTACACAGCTTCCAACTCGTTAGGCGATAAGCGCCGCTAATTAACACACTGGACTGCTACACTAGTAGACTTTTATAACATCTAGTACTCAAAGGCTATCCTCTGAGGATATATCATCAGACCCTACTGGTCTCAGCTATCTCCTCTCCCTCTCTTTGCTTCAGTGTCTCTCTGACCCTCTCAACGTCTGCTGAGGTGGCATCTCCGTTTACGCCTTCTCTCGTTGACTTTATTATCAGAACCAGGTATGATCACCCTCTCTCCCGGTTTCTGACGACTGCACTGACGACTGGATTATCAAGCATGAGGTACTTGAATCAAACTGTAGAAGCTTCACAGGGGCTGGACAACTTCTTAAATTACCCCTCTTCGGGTTTAGAGTAACGACTTTATTGTGGTCATGAAGAAACGAAATTACAACAACGCTGGCATGTGCCAATTTGCGTGTGTAACAACAACGAGCTCAGAGCTCTGGATTTTGTTATGATAGATAACCCCGTTCCCGCTGAAGCATGGGGCTTCACTGCAAGAGACCGTAAGTTATTTCAACTTTGCCGTTGGTAATTTGTATGTGCCAAACTACACTCTGCTACTGTTACACTGTTACTGTACCGTGACCCGCTGTGGACACAAAGATACAACTATTGTACACCAACTTCAACATAACTTATCACTAACACATATCTCCCATAAATAAATACAACTCCCCTCACTCAATACATTACCCCTTCACCCGCTATGCACAACGATACATAAAATATTTTTATCCACGTGTCACTCTCTCTCTCACCCTTCTACTCCCCTCTTCCCTTCAACTTAAAATCTTTCTGGTACGCAGCCTAATCCCAGACACTGTCTGATTATAATCTGTTGTTACGTCAATCTCGCCACGTGTCCAACAATCAAACCTGGGAAATCCCTCTACGAAATACCTGGCCTACTTTTAGACACTGCCTCGTGAAGTTTACTCGCTTAACCCAAAATTTAAATTAACCTTTCGCTAGGAATAATTTACTCCTCTAAGCAGGATAATTCACTTATAAATTACATCTGTACCCTCCGACTGCGTTACCCACATTTACGCACAATAAAATCCTGTACACACAAAAAAAGAGTCCACAATATTACACTTGTACATATACAGAATAAAATGGTGGTTTCACACAACACTCTACATACTCCCGAGCTAAATCTCCACCCAGTGATATCTCGCTTTCCACACTCTTATATATACTGCCAATTATCCTAGAAAGAATTAGGCACACTTTACCTTTACATCATTTCTACAAAGATAGTAATGGATGGCACTTTACGTTTTAACTATCAGTTAACCTCCCGAAGAAAACTTTAACTTAAACAGGCTATGGCTCTATTAAAGAAACCCACTAATATTACGGCTCTAATAAAAATATTCATATACCAATTCATTGCGTTTCTTCCGCATGGAGCAGACAATGAATGCTGGATTCACGGTAGTAAATTTCATCAGGCATAGGGGTCTGTTACAAGACCGCTCGGGGTTATATACAAGAAAATCCCCGCGGACTTCTGCCTACGTCATTGTCATGAAGTGGTTTTAAGTTTATAGAGTTTGCCTGAATGAAAGCCAGACCCTAGTATGAGAAAGTCTGAGGAAATAGAATTTAGATGAAACATGACATGCCTGTGGACAGATGAGACTATTGGCTCAAGGGATAGAACCAGGATTTGATTCGCCCTTGCCGCTTCGTGACGTCAAACTGGCTATAATCTCACCCTCCTCTGACTTCCTTTAAATACAAGGAGATAAGGTGTATAAAAAAACGACCACAGACACCACTATACAGACCATATGTAGGTATAGTGTAGAATAGAAGCTGATCCAGTAAATAATATATGTATATATTTATTTACATACAAGAAAAACATAAAATGGCATCATACGTCATCAAGTCAGTCGATAGCGTGCACTGTTGCACGGCCTGAAAACTACGTACCAATTAGATTAGATAGACACTAGAAAAAAAAAACCCAAATCACATTCACTCTTTTTGTCACCCTGCTGAGGAACAATAAAATGATTAGTGATTAAATAACTCTACTATTGTGGGGGCTGTCCACTTTAGCCTCCACTCTCTAATACAAATAAGATTCTACTGTCTCAGTCCGGTTGACTCTTCCTCAACGAAAACATCTACACAGCTTTCCACTTGTTAGGCGATATGCGCCGCTATCGAACACCACTGGAAATGCTATAATAATAGACTTGGAGTAACACAATGGCTCAGTGTCTATCCTTCGAGTAGATACTGAACAGACCCTACTGGTCCTGTCTATTTTCCCCCTCCTTCTCTCTCTCTCTCTCTATCTCTCTCTCTCTCTCTTGGTCTCAGTGTCTCTCTAATGCTCGACGACTGATGATGCGGCGTCTCCGTTACGCTCTTCTTTCGTTACTTTCAGGACTAGGTATGGTAACCCTGTCACCTGTTCCTGAATTCTGCGATGATGATGATGAAGTTCTGGCATCAAGCATGAGGTACTTGATTAACTGTCGAAAACTTCTCTGCTGCTGAATAGCTTCTCTCTTTTAACCCGCTCCGGAGTTATAGGAAAACACAGCCTTGATTTCCGGCTGTACGCAATTGAAACCAGTCTCACGGCCACCTGCCGTTGCTAGAGACTATAATAGCGACGCTCTCGGCTGTATGATAAATAAACCCTGTTCCAGCTGAAGCATAGGGACTTCACCGCCAGAGACCATAGGGTAATTTTCTTTTGCTCCTGACGATAACTCGAGTACTCTGACCCTGAGATATGTCTTTTGCCGTGGATAATTTTATTTGACAAAATTATGCTCCCCACTGTTTCGCCGTGACTCGCTGAAATTAAAAGGAAATGCGTCTATTGAATACAACTCCAACCTAACGCATCTCTAACCCATTAATCCTTATAACTCCCTTACTCAGTCCTTCACTCGTCATGTACAACAATACAAAAAATAATATTACCCACATGGCTCTCTCGTCATGTACAACAATACAAAAAAATAATATTACCCATGTGGTACTTAAATCTCTCTCCTCCCTCTTTCTCTCGTTCTGAAAAAAACGATACATAAAATATTTCTACCCACGTGGCACTTAAATCTCCCTCCTCGTCTCTCTCTCTCTCTCAACTAAAATCCGCCAGCCAAATAAACAAAACCTGTCTGACGGGCCACTTGGCCGTCACACATGGCTACCCACGTGTCAACATTTTCAACTCGGGAACTTCTTTTGTTCGAAATTCCGGGGTCTCCCTTTTTTACCATTACCCATTGAGGTTTCCCGGCTTGCTCCAAAATAAAATTTTTTTTTTTTTTTTGCGTTTGCCCGCTAATACTCGAGGCGAAATCTCAGTTTATTATTTTATGTCTAACCTGACATTGATTTTACGTGAGTATCCCTTTATTTCTTGTACAGAGACAGGTGTCCCTCGCCATTCAGGCAAATACTCTCCGATTTCGGAGGTACCCATTGCAGCTGGGTCAGCTCAAGAGCCGCCAGTCCCTGGTCGACGACACTCCTTCAAATGTCCTCGCCAGGTCTCGAGTTAATCCAGTCAAAATCCCGGTCGACGAAAAATCCTCAAATGCCGTCGCCCGGGTTTGATCCTGTATCACCCGGTCGCCAGAGCGGTGTTGTAACCACTACACTAGCGCGGCTCCCAAAAATTAAATTAAATCATGCTATAGGAATAGTTTCCTCCCCTAAGCAGTATAATTCACTTACAACGTAAATCTGAACCCTCCGACAATATTTCTCACATTTAAGGCTCAGTAAAATTAACGAACACACCAGGGATTTCCCCATAAAATTACATTAGTAAATATGCAGAAATAAATGGTGGTTTTACATAACATTCTACAAATATGGGCACACGTGTTTCTCACAACTTCACACACTCCTATCTACTGCCAAAATCCCAGAAAGAATTATACACACTTTTACATTTACGACGTTCTTCAAAAATGATAATGGATGGCACTATCGTTTAGAACTAAAAAGTTAATGGATGGCACTATCGTTTAGAACTAAAAAAGTTAATGTCCCCGAAGAAATTAACTACGGGCGAAATTCTCAAAAACCCACTAATAAATAAACGATAATAAAATCCTACGTACCTATTATCGCTGTTGTTCCCCGCAATGGAGACGATAATACGACGTCTGACGGCTGACAATATTTCTTACGATAGAGAACTGGGCCGCCGTTTAACCTTTAGCACGCTGCGGGCGAGATATCTCTACGAACGCAACCTATGTTCTGCCAGCTGGAGGCGATATGTTACGCCTTGCGGCTGTCATCGTTTCTAGCACATGACTTGTGTACACGTGATTTTCAGCCCCGGATGTACAGTTGTAACTTTATTTGCAAGAGAGTTAGCTTCCGTTTCCGATCTTAAAAAAGTGATGGGTGTATCCGCGTTTATTTTTTGTAAATTTTTTAAATCGAAATGAATCGGCATCAGACGCGCGGCCATTTCGCTCTAATTTTATTGCATTCTGACGCCATGCGGTGGGGATGAAATTTTTGTCTTTATAAGCGCTGAAATCGGTTCTCAGAATATGTTTGATGGCTGAGATGGAAACGAAAGTAAAATGGCCTTTCAAGTATGTATAATTTTCGGGGTTAGGATTAGGAATATCGGAAAAATATAGGATTACGGCCGAATGTCACGGCTGGCTAGGGAGTTTGTTGCTTTGCTACTGATGATGGGTGTAACGAAAAGATCGTCATTTGATTTGTATTGCTCTATTGGTCAAATGACTTTCATTGAGATGCAAGGGATATGGACGCTTCGTTCGTTGGTCATTTTTTTAATTTTTTTTTTTAATTTTAAAATTAAAAAAAAATTTTTTTTAATTTTTTTTTAAATTTTTTTCGTTTTTTTCATCTTTCCTTTCCTCTCTTCCTATCACATCTAACATGTACACAAACAAATTTTATATCATCAGATTCACCATTCATTTATTTACATAAATTCCAAAAATGATAGCAATTGACCAAGAAACACAAAAACTATAGACATTACAAGTCGCCCACTATAAAAACGGGGGGTTGTGAAAAAGAATGCAGCTGTAGGGCAAGTTTTCTGAAATTTTATGCAGCGTGCTAAAGGTTAACTGGCTATTTATACACACCGGGGCCACTCCTACGCATCATCGCGAAACCCGCGTGGCACTTAAATTGCGTCACGTTACCTGACGGCCGTGTGCTTCCGGACTCGTCATACTGCGTGCCGGAAATGGCGATTATTTCGTAAACAACGAAATCGTGGAAAATCAGAAGAAAGTAAAACTGGTCGAATGTAAAATAAACCTACCATCGTAAAACGACCCCATTTAATTTATCTCCTCAAAAATGCCAAACACGATATATATTCAAATGAGAAGAAATAAAATGGTGAAAATTCAAAATAGAACCACAGAATCGGGCCGGAAATACAAAATAGACGACAGAATCGGGCCGGTTGAAGGACAGAATTACAGTGCGGCATCACAGTCATTACTACAGCTTTCAACTAACCCAATGGAATTACTTAAAAAATTAATAACGGGGTCTACACCAATAGATTTGAAAAGCCTGTCGACCTGTTTATCCCGACCGCGTGCGTTTCCCACTTGCGTCATATTGCATAAGCCAAACAACCGAAACTTTCTGCCCCACCCAATCTAATCCTCACGCGCTGTTAAACAAAGACATGACCGCGATATATATTTAACAAAGAAACTGGGACTACGTGATCGCGATAAATTTTAACAAAGAAAAACCCTCGTGATCGCAATTAACTTTAAAGAAAAGAAACTGGTGCGAGTATAAACAAAATCTACCGTCATCCCCCTTATAAAATGCAATAAAATACCTACAGAAAAAGACCAAACACATAATAATTTAGAAAGACAAGAAAACTGGGCCTCTTGAAAAACAGAATTTCAGTACTTCATCACATGGAGAGACATGATCATCTATGCTGGTAGGCATGGTACTTGATGATGATGATGCTATATTGAAAGAGTGGTGAAAAACAAAAACAGATTTTTACATAGAGAAAAAATAAGCTCTTCTACCATAAGAGGATATTCTCTAGCTTCTGCTATACAATCACAGCACACTCTTGCAGCACGAAGCACATGGGATATGCCTTCCATGTTGGAGGATATTGTGTAGCACTCATGGGCCATTATTATCAGCTCTGTCTGAATTGTTAGAACTGAAAGAAATAAATAGCACACAGTCACTGGACCTGAATACCCAATAAATGCAGGCCATCATGACCATTGTAGTTTTAACTTTTTATGAAACTAACTAGAGTAAAAGCCCCTCAAATTCAAATACTTGTGGAAAAATAATGTTGGGTGTGAATATCCGATTGTCAATCAGAAGAGTACCTTGATTTTCTTTTGTTTTAATTTCTACTTTTACTTTGTTGTGATTTCTTGATCGAGACAATGCGACTTACAGTTGTCCGTGAGAGAAAACTGGCTTGATCAAAAAAATATTTTAAAAGTGATTATTAAACCTGTTGATCTCTAACTTTACAGCTATAGTTGGATTAATCACTATTGAGTGAATTGTATGTCTGCACTCATGTGACTCATATTATGTTAAGTAACCTTGCATCCGTATGACTCATATTGTGCTAAGTAACTCAAACATATAGAACATGGCTGTTTGCCCGCTATTAAAAGTCGCTACATTAGTTCTGAGCCTGTTCGGTTGACCCAATTTCTCGCCAGTGAGGTCACAGCTTTTTCTGCAGCGGGACATACCATATTTTCTTACTTACGTTCTTAGTCGTTCCTCTTCTACCATGAAGAGTAGAGGTATGGAAGAGAGAGCACCATACTGCCCTACCGGCTGTCTTCCTCCCGGCCTGGTTCCATTCAAGCCCTCGGTCCTTCAGAAATTGTCTAATGTTGTCCTCCCAGTAGACTCTGGGTCGTTCTGGAGCCCGAGCTCTTAGTTTCCCATACTTGTCGTGGTAGCCGATTTTTGCCCACTAGGGAAATACCAGTTGATTTTATTCTAACAAAAGCGTGAAACTTAAATCATTGTACACACATTCCTGTTAATTATAGCACT
The DNA here is from genome assembly GCA_024509875.1 of Oreohelix idahoensis. NCBI lineage: Eukaryota > Metazoa > Mollusca > Gastropoda > Stylommatophora > Oreohelicidae > Oreohelix > Oreohelix idahoensis. The sequence goes on from JAMPIV010018449.1 coordinate 870,993, forward strand.
TAAATAATTTTGTAAAAAGTCTGAACATGTGTGAGGAGTTACTGTGATTTTATTTTCAACTCGTCCCAGTCTTCTTCTCTCTGTAATTATTGGCGTTCATTTATGAGGAGTTATTTTCAATTCGCCCCAGTCTTCTTTTCCCTGTAATTATTTGCGTTCATTTATTTCATTGGGCGTTTGAGTTCATAATTATTAGGCTGGGTTAATTTTTCAGACGTTGGAAGAAAACCCGCACCTACCCTGTTTAATTGTAGGGATGGGGGGAAAAACATGACCCAGGTATGCTCTTAGCTCGTTAAAGCACACCAAATAGGCGCGTTGCCTTGTGCTTATAACAAGGCCATAATAAAGCCTTGAATCAAAATACAGCCTTCGGCCACAACATAGCGCTGGAGTGAACCAGACCCTCTTTGTCAGTATACCGGAAAGGAGAAAGGGAAAACATACCTTTCCAAACTGCAACCAAGAAGAGGGGAATGACGGAGCAGCAACTCATCAGATCCTCAGAAGAAGACAGTAGCGTCAGAGAGTCACAAAACAAAAATGGATAGAGAGAGAGAGAAATTAGCAGGGACCAGTAGGGTCAGATTGAACGACTTAGAGGACAGCCTCTGAGTTAGCACTACAAAGTCAAATTGTGTAGCAGTGCTCAAGGTGCAGGAATTGACTGTGTAGGACAGAGCGCTTGAGACAGTAGTTAGTTCGTTCTCCACCTTCAGTGGGACAGAATATTAGTTAAATAATATAGTGTAGACAGGAGTGGTGGCTCTGAGCTGGAGACCCTACCGAGTAGATTTATTTAATCTTTAATTCTGTTTAGGCAAGTGTGAAAGTAGAGTGGGGAATTTGTTTTGTTGTATATATTGTCTTTCATTTAAATTGTTCTGTTTCAGGTGGTACGAACTTGCACTTTATTTTGTTTACTGTGGATTTGATTTTGTTGTTTAATAAACTATAAAAATGTACACTGGATCAGTTCCTCTTTAACTATACCGTACTTATATGCTTGTCTGTATAGTTGTGTCTGTGGACTTTAGTGAAACCTTATCTCCTTCTGGTAGTCAGAGGTGGTGAGACATTAGCTATTACAGAAGTCACAAGTGGCGAGGGAGAGTCAATCTCGGTTCTCACCCTCGAAGCTATAAGTCTCATCTTTCCACATTCACTGTCATTCTCATCTAAATCTCTTCTAAATCTTCTCAGACTTTCTCATAACTAGGGTCTTGTCTCTATACTCAGACAAACTCTAAACTTAAAGCCACTTCGTGACAACATGCACGCCATTCACAGAGAGATGTTAGTGGCACTTGCACACTGTCCTTTGCGCATTTTTCTTTGGTGAGTGTTACTATTTTCTGGAGAGTATTAAAAAGCCAAAGTATTTGTTTTACATCCGATGTTAAAAAATGTCTGAACATGCACGCCGTTCACATGCACACCAATTTTTGCACACGTTTCTTTGGCAAGTGTTACTATTTTTGGGAGCGTTACAAATGGAAAGAATGACAGAATGAGCTAGAAAACTATATATATTGATAATTAAGCCATTATACTAATCACCTCTGGTAAAGAACACTCCAATGCAAACAGACAGCTGAGACTGACAAACATTTTCATGACAGAAGGATGTGTCAAAGAAAAATTTATGAAAAGCACATGTAAGATACATATATACCTTGGCAGAAATGTAGACACAGTTGGAGAGACAGACACTGATATCAAAACAGAGTACAAAAGGTCAAAGCTTTCATTGCATTGGGAAATATATGGAGATCAAAATGAATCAGATCCAAAACAAAAATTAGAATGTTCTATTCAAATATCAAGTCAGAGATACGGTATAACTCTGAAACATGGAGAACAAAAAAAACAGCAACCAAAAAGCTACAGACCTTCATAAATGGATGCTTGCATAAAATGGAAGGATTGAAGTGGTATGACAAGAACTAGACAGGTGCAGGTGGAACAAGAGATGAGAAAAAGATGACGGATATGGATAAAACACACATTGAGAAAACCTTAAGATAGCATTACCAGGAAGTCCTTGTTCTGGATTCACTGCTCCCATCTCCTCTCTTAGATCACACACGAAGGATCTCAACAGAGTGAACACGAACTCTGTAGCATCGGTGAGAATTCCAATGTGTGTATACAGGAATCACTAAGATGGTTTGGCCATGTCTGCAGAATGGGAGAAGATCGGCTGCCACGACAGGCATAGGAGACGGGGAGCCGGGGATCCAGGCCTCCGGGACGGCCCAGAGTTCGCTGGGAGGACAATATTAGACAATCTTTGAAGGACCGGGGACTGGGGTGGAGCCGGGCCAGGGGGAGGACAGCCGATAGGATAGTCTGGCGCTCTCTCTTCCAAACCTCTACACCTCACGGTAGAAGAGGAACGACTAAGTAAGTAAGTAAGTATACAGGAATCACACATTCTTTAAATATTTTTGTGGTGGGTAAGTTTCCTAATTTTTAAATTTTGCCAGGGCAGCGGCCATTTGGCCTACTCTTTACGATTTTCAACTGCTGAAGGATTTTTAACTTGCACATGGGACCTCCTATTTTTTCGCCCTTGTCCGAGAAGGCTAGGCATCCGATCAATAAAAACCCAGAAGATCAGGGGTGAGGATGACATCATTAGGAACCAACCAACGGTTCTGAAAAAATAATTTCCATCAATTATATTCCCTGTACTGGGTGCAAGCCCAGTACCTTTAGATCTAGAGACAGACGCCATACCTCTTAGCCACTCCGACAAGGTCTTTACATTCAATTAACCTAAAAGACACACATTTTTCCAATCCTTGCAAACAACATAAATAACATTCCATGCTGAAATGAGCCCTGTGCAGTTCCCGGGGTCTCCTATGAGACAAAGAATAGGACTACTACTCCCTCAGACATATTGTACAAGGCAACTAATGTGAGGCAGGCAACCCCATCACATAAAACAAATTGCTTGGTGCAAGTTTCCTGCAAGGGGACTAGCTCTAGTGGTGGCTCAATCCTCCATAAGGAGTGAAAATGAAGATGCTGAAATGTGTTATTTGCTTCTCCTGCACTGAATATTACACTCAACTTTCTATATCACCATGAAAACATCACTTTAAATTAAGAAGCTCCCATTACAAATGATAACTGACCAGCTGCAGACATATCCTGCTGACCACTGGACAAGAGAGATGCAACTGCCTGCAATATGCGGTCTCCCAGAAGAGCTGTATTCTGACACAGCTTCATAAATTGTGAAAACACTTCCATGCCATGAGAGGGGTTGAACATCAGCTCAGAGTGTCCATCACCGGCCTCTACATCCAGATCTAGAACAAAAAAGAGTATTTACAAATTACTGAAAGGTCATCATCATCATATCATTATCCGTCAGCTCCCTAAGGAATATAGGCCTTCAACGAATTCATGCCACGTCTTTCTGTCCTATGCCATTAACATCAGCTCATGTCTGTCTCCAGTTCCTTTCTTCATGTGTTTTTTTGGTCTCCCTCTATCTCTTCTACCCTGGGGATTCCAGAATAAGGACTACCTTGTAATGCTATCATTAGGTTTCCTCTATATGTATCCTACCCAAGACCAGTATCTTCTTCCTACCTCTTTTTTTCCACTAGTTCTATCATTATTTCCACATTGGTGATCTTGTCAAACCATTTCAATCCTTCTGTTCTATGCCATTTATGAAAGTAACTTCACTGCAAGATAGGAGAATTTATAGTCATACATGAATGCAATGCACTTCTGACTAATCTAAATTATTACAGAATCTGTAAGACAGGTCTTTATAATAAAAGGAAGTCAACTCAGAAGCTAAGAAATTATAAGCTATTCTGTAATATTCAGCAGCAGTAAGTGCACTCACCTGGAGCATGTCCCTTCACAAATATTTTCAGAACATCCACAATGGAATCGGCCAAAAATCCAGTCACCTGTCAATTGAACAACCACAGTAATTGAAATTGCTTCTAAACATACAAATATGACAGCAAATTTGCAAAAAGATAACACTGGTTTTTAAAATGTGCTTCATGCATGGAGTTTTGCAAGACTGGAAACAGAATTGTCAAGCATTCTTTAAAAAAAAAAAAAACATTATTAGAATTACAGATCCAACCTCATTATCTGAAAGGCCGCTGGTGGCAAGGAAATCTCGGGCCAGTGCAAATTTGTTGGGGTCATTAATTTTCAGCAGCTGCCTCAAAGAATCAAATGGAGAATTCATCACAACATCTCTGTATTCCAGCTTCAGTATCTGAAATAAGATATTTGATACTTAAAAACCAATAAAGCAGTTCAAAGTCATATTTAAATATCAAATACCCTTCCCTCAAATTCCAGTTGTTACAGAGGCCATTAAAATGACCCACTGAACAAAATTAATAACAGCAACATTAACTTTAAGATTGTCAAGAATGGTCTGTATAATAATATATTTTATAGGAGTCAAACACCCGTGCTCCCCAGACAGATTGTTACTATGCTTTTAAGTTTTGCCAGAGTCAGATGGGATGCTAAATGTGATCCCACTGTCTGACTGTTGGAAGTAGGTTTTGATTGTGTCTTGGATGTGTTAGTGACTATGTAAGAAAAACTATTGTGACTATGGTGGGCTAGTATGTGATTAGTTGTAAGAAAGTGAGTTGGTTGCTAGCTTTTAAGACAGAAGGTCATGTGGAAGATCAAAGAAGTAGTGTATGTCCCCAGAATACTTCATAAAAGTAAAAACATTAATTAGTAGACCTGGAATTGTTGGTCAAAGATATATTATTGTCCAGGTGTGACTTCTATGGACATTGACAGATATTTAATACTGACAGATCTTTAATGTGAAATGACTGAAGTTATAAAAGATTGATTTCTCCTGCCCTACTGATAGTACAGATACTGTCATTTTGTGAGCTGAATATTCATTACCTTAATTCGTACATGTTCAATTAGGAGAATGCCCAGATATCACAGAATCAATGCAGTAATAAATCATTATCTGGAGAATCAAAGCGTAGACTGAATGTTCTATATTCATTCAGAGAGAGAAAGAGACATCTGAATGTGTAGCTATTAACATACTCATAACCACCCATATGCCAAAGATCATGATGTAACTACAGATGAAACTTATATCTTGACAAAGACTAACCTAACCAAACAGTTTATCCTAATTATTGTTATTGTTGATCAGAATTGACATTATTGCACTCTGGGGAAACCTGTAGGTGCTCAGTCTTTCTCAGCTAATTTCAAAAGGTATGAATGCCAATTGTTTCTGTGTAGACATGCCAGATGCATCCTCTCATACGTCCATCCCTACTAGTCTTACGTTTGATACCAAATTCCAGCAATCTTAGCCTTATTGATTCATTGACTGCAATGTCATTCTCTAACAGGTGATCATTAATTGTCCTTAGTATCTCTCCCTTACCTATATCCAATCTCCCCACTAAAGGGATCCAGCATTAATACCAAGATCCAGCACAAATACCAAGATCCAGCACAAACACCAAGATCCAGCATAAATACCAAGATCCAGCACAAACACCAAGATCCAGCACAAACACCAAGATCCAGCATAAATACCAAGATCCAGCACAAACACCAAGATCCAGCATAAATACCAAGATCCAGCACAAACACCAAGATCCAGCACAAACACCAAGATCCAGCATGAATACTAAGATCCAGTATAAATACCAAGATCCAGCATGAATACCAAGATCCAGCTTGACTACTAAGATCCAGCATGTACACCACAATCCAGCATAAATAACAAGATCCAGCACAAATACCAAGATCCAACATGAATACTAAGATCCAACATAAATACCAAGATCCAACATGAATACTCAATGGTACCTATACCTTGTAGCGGTATGGCAGCTTGTGTACCCTGACAATCCCCAGAGCTATGCCAGTGGGAGATTTACTCCTGGTAGGTTCAACCAAGCTGGACTGGTCTGCGTGGGTAGGGGTCAGACAAAAGCTGGTACTCTGGTTCTCCAGGTTGGGGGTTTTAGCACAGGGCCGACACCCCTGTCTATGTAAAAAAAATCGCACGTTACGGAAACAACAATAAATGGAAAAACTTTGCTGCGGGACGGACATCCGGAGTCTCAGGCTCGTATGACTGACAGTGGTGAAAGCCGAAAGGAAGCCACTGGCATGAAAACGGATGCCTCGACCGCAAAACACGAAACCAGAATTGGTTTTTGGAACGTCAGAACTATGAATGAGGCAGGAAAGCTGAGACAAATCACAGCAGAGATGAGGAACTACAAGATACATATCCTGGGAATAAGCGAGAGCAGATGGACAGGTAGGGGGAGAATAAAAACAGCTACAGGGGAAACAGTACTTTATTCTGGCAGAGAGGATGGTCAGCACAAAGAAGGTGTAGCCATTATCCTGAAGAAAGGAATGGAAAGGTCTTTACTGGAATGGAAACCCATCAACAACAGACTGATAAGAGCAAGACTAAGAGGGAGGTTCACCAACACCACAATTATACAATGCTATGCACCAACAAACGACAGCGATGAAGAGATCAAGGACGAGTTCTATCAACAGGTACAAAAAGAAATGGAAACTACACCCAGGTACGATCTCATTATAGTAATGGGAGACCTAAATGCGAAAGTGGGAGCACACAATAATTATAACGAAAGAGTAATGGGGAAATGCGGCAGTGGAACAGCAAATGAGAATGGGGACAAATTAATAAGCTTCTGCAGTATTAACAACCTGGTCATTGGAGGAACACTTTTTCCACACAAGGAAGTGCAAGTTAACATGGGAATCACTAAACGGACGAGACAGAAACCAGATAGATCACATAATGATCAATGGCAGATGGAGACATGCACTACAAGACGTGAAAGTAAGAAGAGGCGCAGATGTGGGAAGTGATCATCACCTAGTAGTAGCAAGACTGAAAGTGAAACTCAGAGCTGCTGGACCAGTTGCAGTCAAACAGAAAAGATACAACATCACGAAACTGAAGGATCCCCTCACCAGAAAAGCTTTCATGGTTGACGTAAAGAGAAGATATGAGATTATCAAAAGCCAGGAAAGAACAGAGACCGATGATGTTGACCAGAGATTCAACACCATCTTAACAATATACAAGGAAAGCAGCAAGTCATGCTTGGGATTCCAGGAAAGAAAGAGCCAAGACTGGATAACACCAGATACGCTAAACACCATAGCGAAGAGAAAGGAAATGAAAAGAAATAAAACAGAAGCTAAGTCTCCCAGATTAAAGGCAATATATAGTGAACAGTACAGTCAGCTGGACAAGGAAGTTAAACGTCAAACCCGTGCTAACAAAAGGACATTTCTGGATGACCTTGCAAGACAGGCAGAAGAGGCAGCACTGAGAAATGAACAAAGCACAGTATACAAAATAACTAAAATCATCAGTGGAAAACAAAGTGCAAACAATATTACATTACGAGGGGCGTTCAGAAAGTAATGCACCACATCGTCTTTCTCAGGAGCTGTTTATTCAAAAAGCATGAAATTTATACACAATATACATGGATATGTCATGTAAACATCGGTATTATTCAACATAATCCTCATCAACTTGTACGGCTTTATGCCAGCGCGAAACAAGTGCATGTATTCCTAGCCTGTACCAGATTTTGTCTTAATCATATAGCCATTTCTTCGCTGCATGAATCACTCCTTCATCATCTTCAAACCTTGTCCCATGGAGTGCATCTTTAAGTGGGCCAAATAGACGAAAATCAGAGGGTGCCAAATCGGGACTACAGGGTGGATGGGGTAGTACAGTCCAACCCAATTTGGTGATTGCTTCCCGTGTTGCCAGACTTGTGTGAGGTCGCGCATTGTCGTGAAGGAGAAGCAGGTCTGCTGGATTCTTGTGCGGCCGAACTCTGCGAAAACATTGATTGAGTTTTTTCAATGTCGTAATGTAAGCTTGCGAATTGATTGTCTCTCCTCTTGGCATAACGTCCACAAGAATCACACCTTCAATGTCCCAAAAGACAGTGATCATGACCTTTCCAGCTGAGGGAATTGTCTTGAATTCCTTTCTTCGTGGTGATTGCGGATGATGCCACTCCACTGACTGTCTTTTTGTCTCAGGTTCAAAATGATGTGCCCAGGTTTCGTCACCTGTAACGATCTTAGCCAAAAAGTTCTCTCCATCAGCATTGAAACGCTCCAACAATTCAGAAGAAATTGCTTTCCTTTGCAATCGGTGGTCATTTGTGAGACTTCGAGGAACCCATCTTGCGCAAACCTTAGAAAATCCAAGAGTTTTTATAACTGCATTTGCACTACCAATGCTGACTGACAGCTGTAAGGCCAATTGTTGAGTAGTGATTTCACCTATCATTAAGAATAATGCCCTCAGCGCATTTCAACATTTCTGCGTTGGTGGCTGTGGCAGGACGTCCACAGCGCGGCCGATCAAGCAGTTCCGTATCTCCACTTCCTGATTCTTTGATTCTCTGAACCCAGCGACTGACTGTACTTCTGTCGACTGCAAAACTTCCATACACATCACATAGACGCTTGTGAATTTTCACAACAGTTTCCTTCTCTGCAACGAGAAATTCTATCACAATTCGCTGCTTATAACACAAGTTGCTAACACATTCCATTTCAACGGTTTAGGGCAGCCGTATTATTTGGCTGGTTGCGGTGTAATTTGGTGCACACAATTGGCACATACCATATTTGAAGTGTGCAAAATTTCATGCTTCTATCTTCATTATTAGCTGAGAAAAACGATGTGGTGCATTACTTTCTGAATGCCCCTCATAGTAAGAGATAAGCAAGGAAATCTCATCACAACAGTGGAGGGACAGGAAACAAGATGGGCAGAGCATTTCAGAGAAACTCTGAATAAGGAACCACCAGAGACACAATTGAATGTTCCTGAGGCTGAAAATGATCTAGATGTAAATACAGACATCCCACGAAAAGAAGAAATCATCACAGCAATCAAAGGGTTAAAGAATGGAAAAGCTCCTGGTCATGATAACTTAAATGCAGAGCTATTTAAGACAGATCCAGAGCTAGCAGCAGAACTATTAGAACCACTATTTGCACAAGTCTGGAAAACAGGGACAACACCAACAGAGTGGAGAAAAGGAATAATTGTCAAATTGCCCAAGAAGGGAGATCTTGCAGACTGCAATAATTGGAGAGGAATAACTCTTCTCTCAGTTCCCAGCAAAATACTAGACAGGATAATTATACAGAGAATCTCAAAAGCAGTAGACCACAAACTGAGGAAAGAACAAGTAGGATTTAGAAAGAACAGAAGATGTATAGATCATATATTTACCCTCAGGAACATTATAGAGCAGTGCTCAGAATGGCAAAGACAGTTGTACATTAATTTCGTTGATTTTGAAAAGGCTTTTGACAGTATACATAGGGACAGTTTATGGAAAATACTGAGTGCTTATGGAATTCCAAGCTGCATAGTGTCAATCATAAAAAGCCTTTATGCCAACTTTACGTGCAGCATTGGGCAGAGCAACCTAACCTTTGAAGTGAAGACAGGAGTACAACAGGGATGACCCTTATCAACCACTATTTTTAACAGTCATAGACTGGGTGATGTGCCAGACAACAGAGGGCAATCCAAGAGGAATAAGATGGACTACATTTTCTACATTGGAAGATCTGGAATATGCAGATGACATTGCACTGCTGGCACATTCACATCAACACATCCAGGAAAAAACGGATAGACTTAATAAGTATAGCCAGCAGGTGGGCTTGAACATCAACCTAAAGAAGACAGAGGTCATGACGCTCAATGTGAGCAACCCTGAGCCCATATCAGTAAGGAATCAGCAACTCGAACAGACAGATGCCTTCACATACCTAGGATGCATAGTAACACCAGACGGCGGAGCAAGCAAAGACATCAACAACAGAATGAACAAAGCAAGAACAGCCTTTTTTAGTCTAAACAACATCTGGAAGTCCTCTCAGTACAGCACAAGCACAAAATTAGGATTATATCAGAGCTGTGTGCTTTCTGTGCTTTTCTATGGTGTGGAGAGCTGGAGAGTTACAGAGAAGGAAATGTCGAAATTGTCCTCTTTTCACACAACATGCCTAAGAAAAATTCTCCGAATCTTTTGGCCAAATATCATCACCAACCAAGATCTGCTTACTCGGAGCAAGCAAGAGGACATGCACATCATCGTAGCTGGCAGACGCTGGAGCTGGGTTGGCCATGTCCTCAGAAGAGACCCCGATGTCATCACAAGAACAGCTATGCTATGGACCCTTGAAGGAAAACGAAAGAGAGGCCGATCCAAAAACAACTTGACGGAGGACTGCGGAGGCTGAGATGCAAAGAATGAACCAGAGTTGGGGCACTGTACGAAGGATGGCCGCCGACCGAGCAAAGTGGAATCAATTTGTTGTTGCCCTACAAGACGCCACCAGGCGTAATGGCCACTGACTGCTTTGACGGTCGGCAGCTAAGGATCAAAGAAGAAGAGAAGAACATGAATACTAAGATCCAACATAAATAATAAGATCCAGCACAAATACCAAGATCCAACATGAATACTGATCCAACATAAATACCAAGATCCAACATAAATACCAAGATTCAGCATGAATCCAGCACAAATACCAAGATCCAGCATAAATACCTAGATCCAGCATGGATACCAAGATCAAGCATCAATATTAATCTTCATTTTTGTCACTCTCTTAATCTTCCATTTTCTAAATAACTTCTTTTACTTTCTTTGTCTCAACTTTTTATTTCTGTTCCACACATTGAGTAAAAAAACCTAATTGTTAGAATAATGATTATCAAGGAGTTACATGGTTATGACCTAGACACAAAGGGATGTAAATCTGAGACAGTGACTTTTGCAATGCGTGTAACTGTTTAGGTGTGTCAGTGTTTCAGTCCTATAAAAAATAACTTCCCAGTGAATACTGATTTAGCGTTGAAGATTACCGACATTTGATGTCAACAATTGTTTTTTAAAATGTTGCATGTAAATGCATATTTTTTAAATAGCATTTTAACTGAAATCAATTCAATGTGCACAAATATATTTTGCGGTTATAGCACTTGCCTCTGGCATCAGAGTTACCAGTTTCCTAAATCAAAACCTGGCAGCGTCACATTTAGGCTTACCCAGCTGTAATTGGGTACCCATCTCTGCTCTTGAGTCTGGGAAGGCAAAGGCAATGAGGAAGGTAACTCTGATGCCAGAGGCAAGTGCTATAACCGCTTAGCCAATCGAACATTCCTTCTTAGTAAAAGCAAAGATATAATAACTACTGCATTCTGATTCTAAAACAAGGGGCACCATACCTCTGCAATTGTAAAGCAAGTGATGATCCTGAGGCACACATTGCTTCCCTTGTTACAATGAGTATAAAGTTTTTCCATGCCTGCTGTGAGCTCTTGTATGTCAGTTGTAGTGCTAACATCTATCTGATCAGATGTTGTGCTGCTAACTGAAATTCACAATTTCAATCTGCATAAATTTCCTGATTCTAAATTGAAAAATGATTATACGAGTATTATTACAAATCACACACACCAGATCACAATTTATGTCTTATGCACAGAATTTTTTGATTTTTCATCTTGGGAATAATTGAAAAAATTAATCAGTCACCAAGAAAATGTAACTCAAATTATATAGCACATCTGAATACCGAAATTAAAATGTATTTTTTTCACTAGTGCTGAACACAGCAGAATTGAAAAATAATTATATTAGTATAAATCACACACAACAGACCACAAGTTATGTTTTATGTAAAGAATTTGCACTTTTTTTCATATGCAGGAATAATGTAGGACAGTCATTCAGTCACCAAGAAATGTAGCTCAAATGAGCATAGCTGAAAACTGCAATTAGAATAATTTTTTTTCCTGATCCTGCTGAAGACAGCTTTTTACATTTCGTTTACTGTCAGCATACATTTAACAAAACAAAAAAGTTATCACACTCTGTAGCAACTTACCACTAAAAGATCGACTCAAGGTAATGGAAGCTGCTCGCACACGTTTGCCAGTATTCTTTGCAATTAGTCTTTTCATGGCAGGTTCAATATTTTCAAGGCTGGTCTGTCTAGTGGCAAGGGTAATGCAAGTCTGGTGAATGTAGAACACAACTCAATGGCAAAAACCATTCACCACATATAAAATAACTACATAAATTATAGTAACTACACACACAGAAATGGCATCACTGTATACATAAAAACTACATATATGCAATGAAAAAAAATAATAATTACATCACGGCTGTTTGCGAGCGATCTTTTAGTTATTTCCCCTTTTTCCCCGACCGCGCTATTTATAGCCCACTTGACAGAGGTCACGTGGTCAGCTTCCTAATGGGAAAAACATGTGGCGATGTTTACTTTTGATAGGGCTTAATTAATGCTTTTAGGCTACTTTTTTATTATAAATACCGGCTTTAATTTTGCGTAAAGCTAGACTAGAAATGTTAGAGTAAATTTTAGAACAAGAACAAACATTTTATCACAATTAGAACAGAAGATATAATAGTCTGAAATAGTGTAAAATTTACGTTTTTTTTTATATTTTGTTATGGTTTGTTTATAATGCAATTTTCACTCAATCGGTCACAATCAACATGCATAACAAATTACAGAAATCAAAAGTAGAAAACCTGCAGAAAATGGATATCAAAGATTTGTTTTGGTTTCATGCGTCAAACATTAATTATTGAAAGTTTAAATTGCAAGTCCACATTTATTACCTTAAAATAACACACCCAATTGTCCCCAAAACATGTTTGAATTGCTTTTATGCTACTTTATTATTATAAATACCGGCTTTAATTTTGCGTAAAGCTAGACTAGAAATGTTAGAGTAAATTTTAGAACAAGAACAAACATTCTATCACAATTAGAACAGAAGATATAATAGTCTGAAATAGTGTAAAATTTACGGTTTTTTTTTTTACATTTTGTTATGGTTTGTTTCTAATTCAATTTACACTAAAACGGTCACAATCAACATGCATAACAAATTACAGAAATCAAAAGTAGAAAACCTGCAGAAAATGGATATCAAAGTTTTGTTTTGGTTTCATGCGTCAAACATTAATTATTGAAAGTTTAAATTGCATGTCCACATTTATAACCTTAAAATAACACACCCAATTGTCCCCAGAACATGAGAGCTAACAATTATCTCAATCATACATCATGAGTTCTGATCCAGTCTGCGCAATGTTTTTCTAATATGTGCTGTTTATGAATTGTCTTACTAGGGAATAGCTTTCTGAACAAAGACATATAAGTCTCTATCGATGCTGTTATTGATTCTTTACTAATTGGTTTACTGTGTGATATTTTGTTGTGTACTTTCTCAAATGCTTCTTTCAGTGAGTTGAATTGTTCTTGGGCAATAAAAGCTATGTTAGTTATATCTTGTTTGTCTGTAATTTTCAGTGTTTGTGTAATGATTGCTCTTGTAAGATCTTTATAAACTTTTTGTGTGAGATATCTGTGGCAGTGATTCCCTATAAATGCTCTGCTATTATAAGCCTGTTGTATGATTTTGTGTTTGGCTAGTACCTTGTCCATGTGTGAGCAAACTGGACCAGACCTAGTACACAGATCTTGAAACTGAAGTTTGGTCAGCGCATCTTGTGCATTTTCAAGTCTAACTTTAAAATTATCTGTCTCCTCCTTATCCTCACAAAGTTCAATACCTACCTGAAAAATTCAATTTTAGCTCCTAATTCTTCTGCCTATTTCCAGTTCCTACTAAATCTCTTCAAGTTCTTAAAAGTACTAATGTTTGCATGTATCTCTTGCAAATTCTCAAATATCTTTGCGTCTATTGTATCAGCTACCTGTTCTAGAAGTCTGTGGTGTTTCAAAACAATGCCTAATAAAATATGAAGGTAAGGAGGAGCTACATTTTCAATTTCAATCTCTAACATTGGTTTGTGTAAACAATTATGGTAATGTGCCACTTGCCTTTTATTCCCTTTCCCATATTTCATATATCTATTGTAATCTCTTATCAACATGGCCAAACTTCTTGGTTTGCAAGTTGTATGCTCTCTGGATGTCTTTGATGAAAATGTTTGGTTTGTCTGGAGCTCAAGGAATATACCCATGTCTGTGGTGTCTCCAGCAAAACAAGGAAATAATCCCCGAATAAGAAAACAACAACTTGTTTACCATCCCACTCTAAATATTTTAGTGACTCTATCTGAGCTTTCATGCCATTCATAAATATTTCTAAATTATCATATGTATCTCTGACTCTAGCCATTGATAAAAGGATGGTATTAGATTTAGAATTTGGTTTCTCTAAATTTACTACCTGCATTGTAACTTTGAATGAAAGAAGATATACAAATAGTTACTTAGAATTCGCTGGCAGCCGTCGTGTGCACAGGATTGTCTACCAAAGAACACCAATGGAACAGTCCTTATCTCACACACAATTAAAAAAAAAAATTCATATTATAAATAGAAGATTAACAAGACTTGAAAGATAGATCAAATTATGTGGAAGTAATCTATCTATAGCTTTACATGTTTTCTGACGCTTATATACGTAGCTAAATATCATTATAAATGAATGAAAATGCAAAAACAGATGGTGCTTTACAAAAAGTTATTTTTTTACTACCTTATTTAAGATTTGTGGGTATCAGGAATGCGTTTAAAGGGATTTAAATGCTATAAAATCTGGTGACAATATGCTTGTTCTTGTAATGCCACACTCACAAAACTGACTACCACACATTCTCAAGATATGAAACCAAAAAAAAAAGTATGTGGAAATAATCTTTAGCTTCCCTTCGAGAAGTCTTTATAATTATAAACTCAAACGAATGGGCCGATTTTTAGATATTAAATTAATAAAAAGATTACTTATTTTATGAATTTCCTTAAATGATGACGCTGTTTTCAAAAGTCTGTAACTCCGTCAAAACTAATTTCAAACAAATAAAAATGCAATCAAAAATAGAACACAGAACAAAGTTATAGTACACAAAAGAATTTTAGCGCTGTGTTTATCCAGAACGAGTGTGTAATGATTTATATTTTACTGATTTTACTCACACATCAGCTGATTTTCCCCGCCAAAAACTTAAATAGTCTTTTACGGTGCACACAAAATTTTATACCCGGTATCAGAATTCCGGTCACCGAAACTAAAAGAGCGCTCTGGTATAGGGCACAAACAGCCGTGACATAAATAATAACTACAAAACTATTTAATAAGCAATACCTACATATACAACTAAAAACTTACTTACTTAGTCGCTCCCCTTCTATGGTGAGGTGTAGAGGTAACACAATAATTATATTCATTGTGACTACATACATTAAAATAACTTTATAAATAATAACTAAGTACAAAATAACTAAACAATGAACCATGTTAAACAATCACGCGCTTAGGAAGAAATTCTGAAGGAAAAAAAATGTGACAATTGGAAAAATTAGCAGTGGTTTTGTTCTTTCTCTGCCTCCTCAAACATGGCAAGAAACCACATGAGGTAGACATCACAGAGCACTGGCTTCTATTTTCTCTCTGCCTCCTGAGACATGGCAAGAAACCACATGAGCTAGACATGACAGAGCAGTGGTTCTATTTTCTCTTTGCCTCCTCAGACCTGGAAAGAAACCACATGAGTTAGACATGACAGAGCAGTGGTTCTATTTTCTCTTTGCCTCCTCAGACATGGCAAAAAACCACATGAGGTAGACATGACAGAGCACTGGCTTCTATTTTCTCTTTGCCTCCTCAGACATGGCAAGAAACCACATGAAGTAGACATGACAGAGCAGTGGTTCTATTTTCTCTCTGCCTCCTCAGACCTGGCAAGAAACCACATGAGGTAGACATGACAGAGCAGTGGTTCTATTTTCTCTCTGCCTCCTCAGACATGGCAAGAAACCACATGAGGTAGACATGACAGAGCAGTGGTTCTATTTTCTCTCTGCCTCCTCAGACATGGCAAGAAACCACATGAGGTAGACATGACAGAGCAGTGGTTCTATTTTCTCTTTGCCTCCTCAGACCTGGCAAGAAACCACATGAGGTAGACATGACAGAGCAGTGGTTCTATTTTCTCTCTGCCTCCTCAGACATGGCAAGAAACCACATGAGGTAGACATGACAGAGCAGTGGTTCTATTTTCTCTCTGCCTCCTCAGACATGGCAAGAAACCACATGAGGTAGACATGACAGAGCAGTGGTTCTATTTTCTCTCTGCCTCCTCAGACCTGGCAAGAAACCACATGAGGTAGACATGACAGAGCAGTGGTTCTATTTTATCTCTGCCTCCTCAGACCTGGTAAGAAACCACATGAGGTAGACATGACAGAGCAGTGGTTCTATTTTCTCTCTGCCTCCTTAGACATGGCAAGAAACCACATGAGCTAGACATGACAGAGCAGTGGTTCTATTTTTTCTCTGCCTCCTCAGACATGGCAAGAAACCACATGAGGTAGACATGACAGAGCAGTGGTTCTATTTTCTCTTTGCCTCCTCAGACCTGGCAAGAAACCACATGAGGTAGACATGACAGAGCAGTGGTTCTATTTTCTCTTTGCCTCCTCAGACCTGGCAAGAAACCACATGAGGTAGACATGACAGAGCAGTGGTTCTATTTTCTCTCTGCCTCCTCAGACATGGCAAGAAACCACATGAGGTAGACATGACAGAGCAGTGGTTCTATTTTCTCTTTGCCTCCTCAGACATGGCAAGAAACCACATGAGGTAGACATGACAGAGCAGTGGTTCTATTTTCTCTCTGCCTCCTCAGACATGGCAAGAAACCACATGAGGTAGACATGACAGAGCAGTGGTTCTATTTTCTCTTTGCCTCCTCAGACATGGCAAGAAACCACATGAGGTAGACATGACAGAGCAGTGGTTCTATTTTCTCTCTGCCTCCTCAGACCTGGCAAGAAACCACATGAGGTAGACATGACAGAGCAGTGGTTCTATTTTCTCTTTGCCTCCTCAGACATGGCAAGAAACCACATGAGGTAGACATGACAGAGCAGTGGTTCTATTTTCTCTTTGCCTCCTCAGACCTGGCAAGAAACCACATGAGGTAGACATGACAGAGCAGTGGTTCTATTTTCTCTCTGCCTCCTCAGACCTGGCAAGAAACCACATGAGGTAGACATGACAGAGCAGTGGTTCTATTTTCTCTTTGCCTCCTCAGACCTGGCAAGAAACCACATGAGGTAGACATGACAGAGCAGTGGTTCTATTTTCTCTTTGCCTCCTCAGACATGGCAAGAAACCACATGAGGTAGACATGACAGAGCAGTGGTTCTATTTTCTCTTTGCTTCCTCAGACCTGGCAAGAAACCACATGAGGTAGACATGACAGAGCAGTGGTTCTATTTTCTCTTTGCCTCCTCAGACCTGGCAAGAAACCACATGAGGTAGACATGACAGAGCACTGGCTTCTATTTTCTCTCTTGCCTCCTCAGACATGGCAAAAAACCACATGAGGTAGACATGACAGAACAATGGTTCTATTTTCTCTTTGCCTCCTCAGACATGGCAAGAAACCACATGAGGTAGACATGACAGAGCAGTGGTTTTATTTTCTCTTTGCCTCCTCAGACATGGCAAGAAACCACATGAGGTAGACATGACAGAGCAATGGTTCTATTTTCTCTTTGCCTCCTCAGACATGGCAAGAAACCACATGAGGTAGACATGACAGAGCACTGGCTTCTCCACAGAAATACCAAGAAACTACATGTGGTACAAATGATACATACTGATTTCAAAAATTAACTAATAAATATTTATAGAAATAAAGAACATCCAAGTTTATTAACACCACTATTCCTTTTCCCAATGCTGTTTCCACCTGAAATTTAAAATTTTAAAACGGCTTATTGATAAATTTATTACACAGCAGTAAACAACCTTTAGGAAGAGCTCAAACGTGGAAATAACAGTCCAATAAAACTTCATCAAACAATGACAAAGTAGAATCTTTTCCAACTGAAGTTATCTGAAAGTATACAACAAATTTACATGTAGAAATACATTTTTTTCATTTATCTTACCTGTATAATGGCAAGGTCTTGATTGTAGTGACCAAACACAGCAGCTACTTCTGTACAAGCCCTTACTCTACCTTTGTCAAGGTAGTTACCCATTAGTGAGTCTAGGACCTCCAGTTCCTTTTAAAAAAAATTACCAAAGATAAACTTCACATCACGTGTCCTTTCATTTAGTCATTATAGACCATAAAATTAGATTAAATACAGATTTAATTAAGACTGAAATAAATCAACTGCAGTTGCAAAGTGTCTTGGCAATGAGTAATATGCCAAACATATCAATACTATGCTAAATTCAAAATAACTGGTTTGATTTGTAAACTGCCTGTTACTGTTAATGAGAAAATCTTTAATAAGAATACTGATAATACAATATCACTGTGGTACAAAAATGAATTCCTATAACAAGCTCAAATGTTTTATTAAATGGTTTTAGCCATCAGTTATAGTGTAATGGGCCAACTAGAAGTACACGATTTTTAGTTAGGACATTAAGACTCTTGTACTTTACATCCAAAGGAGAGAAAACCTGTCAATGTAGGTGAAAAGAGCCAATGAAAACAGTCTAAACAGTTTTATGGAGTAAATAACACTTGTGAAAAAATAAAAGTCTAAACAGCATAATAATCATTAGTTGAAACATGCAAAGTAAAGACTCAACCACTTAATGAAGTACCGGTAGTCTAAACAGACATGAAAAAATCACTTGGATGAAATTATTGAAACAGGCACGAAAAAAACAACATGAGGCAGGTTTGATGAGGCAGATAAACCATGCAGGAAAATTTAAAAACAAACAGACCAACAAGCCCAGGCAACCAAAATATATTGCCTGTACAACATGTAACAGTAAGAGTGGCTGAGAAAGACCAGAAAAGAAAGAAGAATAAACGTATGTCATCTACTGTGTACACTCAAACACACATAAGACAAATCTGACCTGAGCACTGAGATCATGTGTGTCTGATCCACTGTGTGATACAACCGTTACATCAACTAATTCAGACTTGTGATCACCATCCTTGACTGTACTCAAATCCACTTCATCAAAAACGAGATCCAATGGCTCTATTTCCTCTAAAGCCACCTGTGGAAAAAGTTTTTTTTCAGTTCATATGGTCTTCTTTGGATGTTTAACTTTACCATATTTCTTTTTACATCAGAGTTTGTTGCTTCACTTAAAATGTAATACAAAAATTCAGGAAAACTTTTACAGTATAGCATGGGGCGGGCATATTCATAATGTAAAACACATTGCTACAAAAACCACCACTGCAGAAAGTCATGATTGCATTAGTGCACGTTTTTCACAAAATGAAAAGGTGGGGGGTGTGACGACTGGCCCAATCTTCTCTTCATTTAATTTATGAGACCCCATTTTTTATTCATCTTCAATGCATGATCGAAAAGCCGGTAAAATTATGCTGCAAAGTTTCTCCTCATTTTTCCATATTCTAGCGTCTAGTACTATTTTTAGATTAACGACGGCATTCTTAAACCTACCTCAGTGGCCTTATACCGGTTATGAATTAGAGCAGACTCTTTTAGACTCAGCTAGAACCAGTCTAAACCCACTCTAGGAAACCACTCATGTGACTTTTAACATTATTGATTTGGGCGTCTATCGGACGCCAAAGTCACATGACCCACTCTCCACGTCACGTGCCCCAGCGGAAATAACTGTGAGAAGTTACTGTGATTTTATTTTCAACAGGCCCCATTTTTCGTCTCCATGTAGTAGTTGCGTTTATTTATGAGGAGTTACTGTGGGTTTTAATTTCAATTTTCCCCCAGTCCGCTTCTCTCTGTAAGTGATTGCGTTCATTTTTATTTTATTAGGCGCTTGAGTTATATTACAGTAGAACTCCATTTATCCGAACCCCAATTATCCGAACATCCAATTATCCGAACACTTTTTCCAGAAAAAAAAAAAATCAGTCTCCACCAGTCACGTTAGACTACAGTTCTGAATCTTTTGATGCGGCAAGCTTCAAATGTGTGCGAACAATTTGTAGACAATGAGATGGGCTAATGGACGGTCGCTTACGTACATGAAGTCAGTTAGATCATAAAGTCCGTTAATATCTGGTTTACCAATCCAGTGTACGTGTGAGTTCTAGGCAGAACACTGGCTAAACAGACAGTTCAACTTAAAATAATTGTGTCTGCTACTACAGCAGAATAATTTTGGTGTACACGTATTTCTCTGTGCGACCTGGCATCTTCCAGTAGGCCTAAAGCATATAAAAGGAACCGCAATGTTTTGTCAATTGAAACGAAAACAGAAATTATCAAGAGACTAGGAAAAGGTGAAACTGTGTCTTCATTTGCGAGGATTTTCAATGTTGAGAAAGCTACCGTCTCTGACATCAAAAGTAACAAGGATAAAATTATGAGTTTTGCATCGAAATTGGATAGTGAAAATGGGTCGAAGAAACATAAAACCATGAGAAATGCGAAAGATTTGAAATTGGAAGAGGCTTTGTATATATGGTTTGTGCAAAGAAGAAGCAAAGGGGAACCTATCTCTGGCTCTCTATTGTGTGAAAAGGCACTTCAGTTCAACAGTCAACTTGACGGTCCTCCTGACTTTAAGGCTAGCCAGGGATGGTTAAGAAACTTTAAATCTCGTCATGGCATACGAGAATTGGAGATTCAAGGGGAATCTTCATCTAGCGATGCAACTGCTGCTGAAAATTTTAAAGAAACATTCTTGGCTTTTTTGGAAGAAGAAGGTTATTTACTCGATGATGTGTATAATGCCGATGAGACTGGCTTATACTGGAAATCATTGCCTCAAAAATCACTTGCATCTCAGCGCGAAGCAGCTGCCCCTGGGTTTAAAAAGTGCAAAGAGAGAGTAACAATTTTGGTAGCCGCGAATGCCAGTGGAAGTCATCGTTTACCGGTGCTAATGATCGGCAAAGCCAAAAAAAAACACGTTGTTTAAAGAATGTGACATGTCTCCCATTGTGCTACAAAGCACAGAAGAGTGCTTGGATGAATAGTGAAATATTTCTTGATTGGTATACAAATCAGTTCATCCCAAATGTGAAGAGGTTGAAAGAACAAAAAAAGAAAACTGGAAAAGTAATTCTTCTACTGGACAATGCACCATCTCATCCAGAGACGGATACATTGAATGCAGTTGATGCAAATTTTAAAGTAATTTTTCTGCTTCCCAATGTAACAGCACTGATTCAACCAATGGATCAGGGTGTTATAGCAAAGCTTAAAAAGATGTACAAGAAGGAAGTCCTGCGTCGTTTATTGTTGGCTGAAGATGAAGAAAGTGTGGTGGCGTTTTCAAAAAAAGCTTAATCTCAAAGACTGCTGCTATATGTAAGCTGATGCTTGGACCACCCTGTCACAAGATAATCTCAACAAGGCTTGGAATAGATTGCTTGGGAAAAAAGGAGGAAATGAAACTACTGCAGTGGACACAAATGATGATTGTATACATGAAGTTGTGGAACTGTTTCAAGCAATGCCCGGATTTTCGGACTGTGACAAAGATGATGCACACATGTGGCTAGAAGATGATAATGATTCTGGTTTTCAGTTTTTGAATGACGAAGAAATTTTGTCTTTTGTGCAAGAAGAAAACCAAATACATGTAGTGACCGATGATGAAGACTCCTCAGAAGTACATGATGTACTTGTAGATTATGAAGAAAACCCAAAACGTCGACCAAGTCCTGAAGAGGCCTTTATAGCACTAGAAACAGCGATGGCTTGGTACGAGCAAGAAGATGACAGCTGTCCTACACAGCTTCTGCTGTTGAAGAGAATGCGGGACTTAGCAGCCAAAAGCAGACTATCCAGTTTGGCGCAAAAGAGGATTCCTCATTATTTTAAATAGTGGGCTACATCTGTGCAAGTACCGTACATATATACGTAAGTTGCGCCTGGTTTTGAATTGTTTGTAATGTTATTTTGAAAACATTTCTCTTTCTTAACAAAAATAATTAATACAAGTAGTACATGCACTGCAGTGTAATGAAAGATTTTGGTGATACAGTGATCT
The DNA here is from genome assembly GCA_024509875.1 of Oreohelix idahoensis. NCBI lineage: Eukaryota > Metazoa > Mollusca > Gastropoda > Stylommatophora > Oreohelicidae > Oreohelix > Oreohelix idahoensis. Next base: position 893,098 of record JAMPIV010018449.1, read on the forward strand.
AATACAGTGTGGGTATTATTATTACAGTACAAGTAAATATGTTTTATAGTGTATTTTCCTTGTGATTGTTAATTATTTTTAGAAATATGTGTACATGTACTCGATACATCATGTAATCCAATTATCCGAACATTTGATTATCCGAACGATGCTCGGTCCCATGGGGTTCGGATAAATGGAGTTCTACTGTATTAGGTTGGGTAAAAATTTTCCGATGTTAGAACACCCACCCGGTTTAAACGAGGGATGGGGGGAGAAACGACCTAGGTTCTATGCAGAACCAACGCCGAACCAATCATATTTAATTCTAGTAATGAAAACAGTCAGTAGTATTATCTCACATGACACAATTAGTACCGCGTGAGCAAAAATAAACATGAGTCATGAGTTAGTTTACGATATCATTGGCGGAGGTCAGATGTAATTAAAATGCAGCAATATTATTGGTCTAGGGCGGCCCCAGAGGGACACCACGCGATGACTCATAGCGTGGGTATTCCAATAATAAATAACAGCATTGTAGTCTTTAGAGGTCTCTGTCTCAAGAAAATCAGCCGTGAATCTATGCCTATCGTTTGCTCAGCAAGGTAACAGTTGCTCAGCGAGAGATATTCGATAAATTGGGTATGTGTACATCTTAATTAGCGTCGTAGATAGTTCGTTTCATAATAGATCTTAGCACGTTAGAGTAAGTTTTTCTTCTGGGAGTTAATTTAATTTTATTAAACAGAAGTGCCATCAATTGCTTACTTATGCTAAACGACAGAATGTAGTGTAAGTAGTGTCTTTGATTTTCTTGGATATAAGCTAGTAGTACAGTATTTATGATTTGTGTAACGATTTTGAGATATTAACTGGGTGAGGATAAGTGCTAAGATAACGGGTGCTCTGTAATAGGAAAGAGGAGGTCTGTGTCACCCGCATTTTGATTATGATAATTTACCATGTATGTACGCGAGCGTATTTGTGTATTTTATTTAATTATGTATTAATTTGTTGTGTAGTCAGGAGACAGGGGGTAAGGGATGTAATTAATATTACTGAGAGGGGGTAGCATCAGTGTGTTTAATATTGTGTTCATTGATAAACCTTCCCGGGTCAGTCCGTAAGAAAGTAGGGCCGGGGATTTTCCTTTGCTTGCGGTGAAGGCAATGTTTTGACGACCGAGGCAAGCCTAGCACAAAAGATTTAGGTCAGCCTGTGTCTGGGAGTTTTCCTAACAGTCAGATAGTAAGTTGGGGCGGGAAGGCGATTGTAAATTAGTTCGACCCATGGGTAGGAATATTTGTTTATCGCTGGTGCGTAGTTGTGTAGAGGAGATGTATTAATTTAGGGGGAAGACGGGAGATGTATTAATTTAAGGTGTTTATGTGTTAGGGTTGAGAATATTTTTAATTTGTTGTATAGTTGTGGTTATTTTTTTTTTTCACAGCATTTTCACGGCACACAGGGTGGGTTGTAAACTGCCTTACAACTTGCCAAGGTATTTGACCTTCCCAGGAGTAGAAGGTTCGAGGCATCACCAGGGGTGAAGAGAACTGGTGAAGCTGTATTTACCGGGCACCAAGTACATCTGCACCAGTAAAAGAAAGTAGTTCTCAAGCAGTGAAGCTCAGTCTTCAGCGGGAATGAGATTTCTTAAAATCTGGAGCTCTTAGCTTGTTATAACACATTAATTAGGCGTGTGGCCTGGTGTTGTTGCTTATATGACCATAATAAAGTCGTTTGTCCTAAACCCGAAGAGGTTAACGGGGCTGTTGAAAGAAGTTTCATCAGCAGCGAAGCTTCTACCTCCCAAGTCAAGTACAGCGTGATCAGTACCCAAGTCATCAGCATCTGTAGGTTGGAAAGGAGAAAAGGAGATTATTCCTTTCTGAATGCTAATGAGAGGAGGTGCGTAACGGAGACGCCACATCAGCAAAAGTCGGTTGTGTCAGAGAGACACTGAATCAAGATGGAGTGGAGAGAGAGAGAAAATAGCTGGGACCAGTAGGGTCAGATACTCGTAGTATACTTAGAGGACAGCCTCTGAGCTAGCGCTGTAATAAAAGTCTACCAGTGTAGCAGTCCAGTGGTGTTAGTTAGTGGCATGTATATCGCCTAAAGCGCTTTGAAGCTGTGTAAACAGTTAGTTTAGGCATCGTCAGTAGGACAGTGACAGTAGTAACCTTAGTGTAATCGGGAGTGGTGGCTCTACTTAGAGACCCCCAAACGGTATATTGGTTTATTTTAGTTAGTTGGGATTATTATTATTTTAAGCAAGAGTGAAAGAGAGAGTGGAAATTTATTTTAATTTGTCTTTCATTTGAAATTGTTCTTTTTTCCAGGTGGTGCAAACTCGCACCTTTATTATTTTTATTGTGGATTTATTTGTTGTTTAATAAACTATAAAACGTACACTGGATCAGTTTCTCTATAACTATACTGTATGTATATGCTTGTCTGTATAGTGTGTCTGTGGAGTTTAGTGAAACCTTATCTCCTTTATGGTAGTCAGAGGTGGTGAGACCATAGTTAGTACTTAAGTCACGAGTGGCGAGGGAGAGTCAATCTAGGTTCTCACCTTCGAAGCTATAAGTCTCATCTTTCCACTTTCACTGTCTTTTCTCATACAAAATCTATCTTCTCAGACTTTCTTATTACTAGTGTCTTGTCTATACTCAGACAAAGTCTAAACTTAAATCCACAATAACCCGCTAAAAGTTTGCGCCCAGCGAGGCAAAATTACTTGCATCCAGGGAGCCAAAGGGGCCACACCTAATCGAAGACCGCTGCTAATTCACGCGTAAAAGCACTGAAAAGCCATGTGTCTAAATTGCTGATTAGAGTCCAATCTCTGAGTAGTCTATGGGGGAGCCTTGCACGACATTTCAATCTCAGACGAAGAATATGGAGTCGAGCACACTGAACGCAGATCCAAACCATTAGAGACCCACCCGATGCAATGTCATAAGGAGACTGGTCAACCAACCACGCTCACTATCAGCCAGGGGCTGAAAAGATAAGTTCCCTGTTTTAAAGGGAAGTCACCATATCAATGTATTCGCACTAGCCAGTAGATGATGAAAACACTTGAATTGTAAGACTTATCACATACAGCATACACACAATTCCATCAACAATACCATAATTCATCATCAGTTCATTTTAATTTTATTAAACCAATTGGGTGTATATATTGTACCCCATGCCTTGTTCATTCTATTAGATGTTACATAATGTCTGATGTTTATCTTCCTTTATAAGGGGGGGGGGGGGGGGGGCCTCGTAAAATATAATATATCCTAATCCCAGTAATAATTAAGGATAATAGTAGATAACTGAGAAGGGAACTACGGTAGCGAGAGACCAAATATCTCCTAACAAACCTTTCCAGACCTTGTCTAGTTAGGAGAATTTACACTCTTTGTCTCCCTTCAGCCGGTGGAGAAACCCAACAGGACTTCTTGAGCCAAATCTTCCTCTGGGTGACCCAGGCAAAACTTCACTTAATTTATACCTATTATTTCTAAACTACTATAAGTTTCCTATCCTTCCTATGCTATGCCATGGGGGGGGGGGGGTAGAGTGGTTGCTCCATGCTCCATCAGGAGCAAAAGGGAGAATGATGATGATAATATTTTTTTTTTTACACTTAAATATATGCGTACATTATTGTAAATGTGAAGAATGGTGTGGATGTTTTCGGTGAACTGAGAAATAATGAGCGTGAAAGAGGATTGTGCATATCATAGATCACTGACTCTAGTTTTGTTTAAATTCATAATACAAAACCCCAGTGCACCACTGTCAAAGGGTGCCACCATTGTCAGAGTGGTAGACATCTATGATTTCATGACTCTTTGCATTTTAAATATGCTATGACTCACAGATGTATGAAGGTAAGAATCATTTACATGCCATTTTTTTAAAGCAGAACTGAAAATGGCTGGCAACCTCATCATGTGAAACAATGTGCTAGAGAAACCACTACTGTAACAACACATGAATGTTTTTATGCAGACGCGAGGAAGGCCAGCTGCAGTGATGGCTCCTATGCTCTACAAAGATTTTTTTTAAAAAGAAAGAAAGAAGGTCAGAAACCAGACAGTCATACACTCATTACATTTATAAAATACAAATTTTGATGGATAAAAAAGTGTTAGTAAAATGTCATATAATTGCTTATATTCACTGATGGGTAATTTCCTATTACTCGTGCTTTTTTGCTCTGCAGTGAATTTGTGTAGTTATGTGTTGTTTCGTAGCAGTTAGGGTTAGTATTAGGGTTAGGATTAGGGTTAACACTAACCCTAACCCTAACCCTAACTCTAAATGGTACGAAACAACACATAATTACTCATATTCACTGCAGAGCAAAAAAGCACGAGTAATAGGAAATTACCCACTGATGTTTTTGTGGTCTGATTGTTTCCGTTGACAATGACAAGTGAGAGGAACAATTAACATCCTTTCCACAAACAGAGAGGCTATAATTAAAATTCTTTTAACATAAGGCTTCCAGAGGGCGCCACCAATGCCAGAGTGGCAAAAAACATGGAAGTAATTGAAATTTCAGAAAGAATATGGAAACTAACTAGAGAAAGAGTAGCACATTTTAAAGCTAGACAGAGACAATAAAACTAAACTGGTTTAAATATTAAACTGGTTTCATAAGTTTCCATTATTTATTAAGTGTTATGTTAAATTACAGTTTCCATGCTTCTTGAAAGGGTTAATTGTTCTGAGGAAGTATTTTGTCAAATACTTGTGCTTTGGAACAAAATAAGAAATTTTGCCTATAATTCAGGACTGCAATGTACATCTTCAGTTCTGCTTACCTGGGCAGCAATGCGGTGCCTCCACATTTCTCTAAACACAGCATCCTTGGTAGCAGCCACTTCTGATTTGGTGTTTTCTTCTAATAATGCAAACCAATGCTGGCATAAAAGAGCTTTCTCAAATTCTGCGGATGTTCCCTGTAGTTCCTCCTGAATGAGAAAATAGAGTTCAATTACATTTTTTTTCTTGTATTACAATCATAACACAGAGGAAAATATAAGAGTTATTTAAACAATGGATCAAATACAGGAAACACAAAATAAAAATAATTTCTCACATGAAAGAACTGCGCACTGGATTCCAAACTACAGTCTGCCTGCTGAATGAGCTCTTTACACTTGTTCCAGTACTGGGCCCTCACAAACTTGGCTGTCCATACACCACAGTAAACCAGCTGTCGTTTTTCCTCCTTCAACTGTAAGACAGAAGTAGTACAAGACCATATAAATGGTATCAGACTAAACACAGTTACAAGTTAAATGACATTCGACCATGTAAAGTTCCACACTTTAAAAATATTTAAAATATGCACAAAATAAATTATAACAGACTATTACAATTATAAGGAAAATGGTAGAAGATAAACACAATGAAAGTGTTAAAATATATGACTATAAACAATTACAAATTAAATTACAGTGGAGCTTTGACTTCTGTTAACATTGACATCCAATACTCCCAGCAACTAATTTGCTTTCCATAAGAGCTTTCATTTTAAATGACCTAAGATAAATGTAGGAAAAAAATGGCTTTCCAATACAGCAAGGAATGCATGGGTAGAAATTTCCAGATGTATGGGTGCAGTTTTGATGATAAAAGACTGAAAAGACACCTGATGCCTCATTCCTGATTGACCTACCCCAGCATCACTATGTAACTAAAGAGTTCATCAGTCCTGGACTTTAACCAAGTTAGAATATAATTGTCTACATTTTTTTACATTAAAATGTTTCATAACTGTTTATTAAATAATCTTTATTAAACACTCATTTTTAATGTAAAAATCAAGTACAGCCTCAAATGTAAGAAATACCTATTGTGTATGTTGTGTCTGTCAATAGTTTGGAATGGATTACAGTAAATCAATGCATTATTAGTTTCAGCTTATAATTTCCAACATGTTTTGTTTGGTTTGGTTTGGTTTTAAGGACTATCTTCATTGCACATGGACAACTCCATCAGTGCTCTGATCTCCTCCATTAGATCACATAAAGAGGATCTCAGCACAGTGACCAAACTCCGTAGCACCGGCGAGGATCCCAATGTGCGTAAACTGGAATCACATATTCTATAAATATTTTTGTGGTGGGTAGGTTTCCTAATGTTTACATTTTGCCAGAAGAGCGGCCGTATGCTTTATGATTTCAACTGCCGAGGGATTTTTAATGTGCACAACTTGCACATGGGACCTCCTATATTTTCACCCTTATTCGAGAAGGCTAGGCATCCGATCTCACTACCCAGGAGATCTCACTAAATTTCAGTTTTAACCAACTAAAATATACAATAAATATGAAATATATGAGCAGAAACAAAATCAGAACTTGATAATCCTGATTTTAGCAAAGTTCATTTTAAAATTAATTTTGATTCATTCCTTCTATTTTTTTTCCGCTCCTTATGGAGTATGGAGTCAGAATTGCAGCCGTCCCCCTTGGAGGAATCCTGTGTCAAAGCATGTTCTTGCAGCTGTGGTTTCTACAGTAATTTTTGTTACATGATGAAGTTGCCAGCCTGAGGGAACAGTTGTCCTATTCTGTTTTAGTCTTCTCGGAATTGTCTGCTCCGTACACAGGTTTAATTTAGATGAAGTATACTCAAATGTTTAAAGAACACATAACGAAACATAAAATATGTGAAGACATCTCACAAAAAAAGGTAACATCATGACATTTTGAGATACTGAGATATTGTTATTGGAGGAAACATCTTTCAAAGACCTTTGTCATCATCATCATAATTATCATCACCGTTCAGCTCCTCAAGGAGCATAGGCCTTCAGCAAACTTATACAAAGTCTTCCTGTCCCATGCCATCAACTCAAGATCTTTCCATGCCTTCTTCATCCCCTTCATGTCTGTCTCCAGTTGTCTTCTCCATGTTTGGCCTTTGGTCTACCCTCTACCTTGCTTACCCTGGGGATTCTAGAATAAGGACTGCCTTGTAATGCTATAAACAGGTTTCCTCAATGTATGTCCTATCCATCTCCAGCATCTTTTTTCTTATCTCGTTCTACTGGCACTTGTTATCAGTTCCAGTTTAGTGATATTGTCATCCCACTTCAGTCCTTACATTCTATTCAAGCACCCATTTATGAAAGTCTGCAGCTATTTGGTTGTTGTTTTTGTTGTTCTCCACATATGTTTCCAAGCCATACAATAGGACTGACTTGACATTTGAGTTAAACATTCTGATGTTTTGTGTAGGACTTGATTTCAATTGATCTTCCAATATTCCCCAACACCATAATAGCTCATCTAGACAAAGATAATGAAAATAAATGCAAGAAACGATAACAAGACTGTACTTGAAGAAACACCCTAACAAGATGCAAAATCATACATTTATCTTGGCAATAATATAGACAGAGTTGGATGGACAGACAATGATATCTATTTAAGAATATAAAAGGCCATAAGAGATTTTTGCAGGCTTCCTAATAAAACTGCCCTGACATTTATAGTACATTGTGGACAGCCATGTTAGCTTTAAGAAAAGGGTTCTTAACATCAAACAGTATTAATATTTACTTGTATCTGAGGACTATTGCATAGTGTATATATCTTGCTGACTGATGCTGAGAAAAAAAGTAGATTACCCGACTAATAGTAACTTTTTCCCGGCCAATGCCTGCCACTTTTGTCAGTTCCTGGGCTTCTGAAAACCGACCACACTTGATCAAGTAATCAACAGCTGCCTCACACTGAGTTACAAATGGCTTTGACCCTGTGCCAGAGGTCAGTAAAGAGGGAAGGTGAAGGTTGGGCACTGAGTTGGCATGAAAAATGTTGATTACTTTATGAAGCTGAGCAAAGTCCAGGACTAGAGAGAATACAAATTTGGAAAAACAAATGAAAAATATTGTCAGAAGATTGTGGAATAATTTTGACAATAAATGGTAACAATGAATAACAAGCTGTATTCAAAAGGAAAATGGTGTTGCTTAAACATGAAAAAAATACAGTACTCTGTTAACAGCATACAGGATTGAAATAAAATAGTTTATTAGATAATTCTTATGGCTACAAAACAAATCAATAATCCTTCTCGCTAAAAAACAAAAAGGAATATAATGCAATAATTAAACTAATAGAAGATTTTAAAATAATATTTGTTTGCACAAATAAAAATGTTCAATGCTGGATAAGAGAAGAAATTTAGTTTATAGACTGCAAAAGAAAATCCAACTGTGTCTGGATCTTCTAAAACTCACCATCAAAACTAAAAACAAGGCACATATTATGTTTGTCAAGAATCTCCAGCAAGTGCCTGGCACGATAAAGGCTGCTCACTACTCTCAGCTCATGCTTCAACACCTCATATGTGATCTTCTCAAACCAAGCTCCATCTCCCACTGTTTGAACATCTGATGCTATCTTTGTGGGGCTCTTCTGACGATCACTCTGACAAGTTAAAACATAATGGTTACTTTTCTCACAGGTTCAAATAAACTAGCTATTTTTCTCTGGCCGATCAAAAAGCAACAAAACTAGACCTACCGTAACATCTAATCACTAGTTCTTGGTAGAAGATGAAGCTAGGGATACTATTAAAACATTAAACAAGAGTAAAAAAGTTTTTATATGATGTTATTCTTCTTTATTTGTTTGAAAATTACGTAATGCACGATTGCATAATTTATTTTTTTCTTACAAAGGACCACAGAAAAACTGGTGTGAATAACACTAAATGTACTAATTGTGGCTATAAGCATGTTTTTTTTTTACTTTGTATATGGATTAACTTGACGTTTGAAGACTAAAAAGAAAGTTTTATTATCTACAACAGTAATTTGTCTTTGGTAAGATCGTATTCTACAGTTAACTTTTTAGTGTTTTTCAATTTTACATGCAAAATGTTTTAAGTATACCGAACATACTTTTGTTAATACTACCAAAGACATTATATATTACAATTCTCTATCCATTTCCCTACAGTTTGGTATATAATAAGTACATGTTCACAGAAAAAGATTAACATAAAATTTACACTAAAAGTCAGTACACTTCACTGTTTAGAATTCTTCAAACAATAATTATGGCACAGGGTGGAAAATAATTAAGGAATCAAAGAGTTAAGGCTGCAGTAGCTGCCCCTACCTCCATTCTCATGCTGGAGGTTGTTATCATGTACGTATGTTCAGCAAAGATTCTACCCTTTACTAAAGCAGAGAAGCCCCACCTTGATTTCTCACTATGGATTACAGACCAATCAGATACACAATGACATCATCATCCCCAGCATGATCATTTATCAGCTGATTAATTTCCAGCTCTGCCCTCCCATTGGCCCAAGTTCTGCACTCTTTACCAAGGCTGATGATAACTTGCTGGTAGTTAGTCCAGCTCTCATCTGACTTACTCCACTCTTCCCCTTTGAACATATTTTCAGCTGTGGTCACCAGCTTAATCGTTGCCTTTGTCTGTGCTATTCATGACATTCCCCGGTTTATTCATTTCCTTAATGTCAGCTAAGTTTCCATGCAGTGGGTGCCTTTTGTCTGTAATTACTCGCGTTTAGGCTTTTGACTGGGCCATCGCATATCTGGGATCTAATTGACAGTAATCCAACCATGTACTGCATCGTCACGATTGGGGTATATTGCGTACAGCCCAAGACTACATGCATCCCTTTATTTTGAATGCATTCCAATCGTTCACATTGTGATACTGACAGCATGAGTATCCCCAGACCATATTCAATGACTGACATGACTATCTGATGATACAGGAGAAACAGTAGTGTCTGTTTCAGGTGCTCTGCCATCTCTGTGGTTGCCCCCCCAACAAGAATCATAAGCCAAAGTACTTTATATGCTCATACAGTTGCTGCTCTCTACAGCAATCTGTTTTACATGATAAAGTTGCCAGCCCCACCTTAACAACCTCTTACAACACGACTGCAGGAGCAGTGATCCTATTTTTTCTTGTTTCTTCGCTGATCTCCCCTAAACAGACTACATAGGATCAATCTTTATCTGCATGTTCTTATGTATTGTTTGGATAACAACATATTTTGCAACCTGAACTCACCTTTCACCACAAGTGTTCAAATTAAACAAAAATTGCTAATTATATCACTATTGTACAATCTACAAAATGGACAATGGATGTGTACTCACAGATGCCATGGCATCTTTGAACTGATCTATGTATGTTTTACATGCAGCATAGTTCCCTCTCTTCACACATTCTGTTATAAAGTTTAGGAATGGCAACAAAGGTGATTGCTGTGGAAAATAAACATAAAGTTTTGATTATAGTTCTTGCTTGAAACAGCCAATGACAACAACAGTGACATTAAGTGCTGCAGTTTCTGCCTTCAGAAACAATAATTAGCAATCAAGATGAACTTTAATTAGTTCTAACTTAACAAGAAGCCATTAATTGTCAAGATGTATCTGCATGTGCCATATGTAGGTCTCAAGGTCTCTGAGATAATAAAGAAAAAAATAGGACTCCCTTATGGGTGACGTACGCAGCAACTAATGCAGGGTTGCACAGGGGACTTGCAACCTCATCTTGTAAAACAAACTGCTATAGAAACCATAGCTGCAAAAACACATGAATGCTTTGGTGCAGGATTCCTATAAGGTGGTCAGCTGGAGTGTAGACACCATGCTCCATAAGGAGCGCGTGACTATTATTTTTGCAGTGTAAATGTTATGCAGTTTAGCTGACACCCTGCAATTACTCTGAAAATACCATTTTACTGAAGCCCCTCCACCTTAAAGGTTTTCAATATACTGCCAAGCATTAGGAGGTCGAGTGGCTCAGAAGTATGGTGTCTGCCTCTAAGTCTATAGGTACCGGGTTAGCTCCCAGCACAGGGAATACAACTGATGGACATTTTTTCTCAGAACCAGTGGTTCCTTATGATGTCATAATCTCCCCTGATCTCATGGGTAGTGTGATCAGATGCCTAGCTTTCTCGGATAAGGGTGAAAAAATAGGAGGTCCCTTGTGCAAGTTGCGGATGTTAAAAATCCCTCGGCAGGTGGAAATCGTAAAGAGTAGGCCATACGACCGCTGCCCTAGCAAAAATTTTAAAAAAAATTATTCTAGAATGTCTGATTCCTGTATATACACATTGGGATCCTCGATGGTGCTTCCGAGTTCAGCAGTGTTTTGAGATCCTCCTTGTGTGATCTAAGGGAGGAGATCAGAGCACTTATGGAATTGTCCGTGTGCAATGAAGATGGTCCTTAAAATCAAATGAAACCAAACCAATATATTGCATGCAAAAAGTTAGTATTTTTCTACTAATGTAAAAGTTAGTACCATACTGTCTAGTAATGTAATGCTTCCTCTCTGAAAAGAAGCCATAATATTTTACCAGCTGAATATTTACAATTTTGAAATGTCTTGCAAGAGTAAAAGTGGGCTTTTCTGGCCAACCTTTTTAATCATAAGAAAATAAAAATATTAGAAATATAGAAAAAAATGTATAAAGTTAGCATAGAAATATGATTAGGAAAATGGTTAAAAGAAAAGTGAAATTCTCAGATTATCAAATGGACTAAGCATTTGAAAATGCTGTACATTTATGGTTCACCCAAAGACAAAACTGAGGGAAACAAATATCAGGCCTGTGGCATGAGGAAAAGTGCTACAACTGAACAGGAAGCTAGGTGGTCCTTGTATTTTCAAGGTTGCATAGGTGAGCTAAAGAAATTTAAGTTATCACATGATACAAGGAGATTTGCCTCCAAAGCAACATGTTTTTAGGGAATTATTCGACTGCTTAATTATTTTATTATACAGCTCAGAATTTTTGCAAAGTGAAGGATATTTCCAAGATTACATTTAAAATGCTTATGAAACAGGATTCAATCTGTCCCATACATTCCCACCTCCCCAACTCTAGATGAAAATCAATGGGTTTCTGGGCGTCAAAGTAAACTTCCTGCCTTGCTTATGCTCCCACTAGTGAAAGCAATAGCTTTTTAGTTATCCAAAGAGTTAAACATCCCAATTATCGTCAGTTCATTTAGTTCAGATATTGTTTAACTATGGCTGCTGAGCTTGTTGCTCTTTGCAGCCAATGCCAATGCCAAGATGAAGAATCCTTGGCATTACCTACATTGTAGGTCTATGGTTTTCCTGTGGCTTTTCTGCCATTCCACAACTTGCTGAGTTGGAGTCATGAGTTGCAGTGTCTGTTCTGGGAATAATATCCTGGATCAGCATACATTTAGAGTCCTCTTATCTGGTTTTTAACTAGCAGGGAGAGAGAGCCAGGGGCAACATACCATGCATTCCCCACCATTCAGGGGGTTCTCCAAATATGCAGGACTAATTTACTGTGCTCTGGTTCTCCCAAGGAATCATCATGTCCTGCACAGAGCCACTTCCCAGCGCTTCTCATATGTCATTTATCCACAGTGGGATCCTAATGCATGCAGTTGACCTGGCAAAAGACAGTTAAGTGTGGGGCTAAAGTGATTCCCAGAACTTAGTGTGCAATGTAGGGTTCTCATCATGTTGAACCACAGTGATAATCAAGGTGTTGGGCCAGTCTGGTGTATTTAATGGATCCCTGAGCATTAGCCTGGCAACTTGAGAACTTTTGGTTAGTGTAATCTATGGTATTTTGAAAGAGTAATTTAAAATTAGCCAGGCAGTAAAAAAAAGTATTCAATCAGAACTAACTTTCTATTGCATAACTATGGAGAAAACAATCTCCTGTGTCTATTTTGCTTTGATTCATAGTCTCATAGTCACATTTGTAATGGAATCAATTGGTGACCCAGCTGACACCCCCTACATATTTTCATGTATAAAATTACAGTGATCACTTGCATGAAAATAATCTTACAGTAGCACACACAAAATTGTACACAGTGACAAAACTAGTTGACATCACTACATTACAATTCTTGTTCTGGAATCATCAGGCTAGGACAGATCGAGATAGACAAAAAAAAAAACATGAAGAATGGAAATGGAGACAGACAAGAAAAGAATAAAAGAAAAGCCTTGAACATAGGACAGGAAGATATGGCATGAATTTGTTGAAGGCCTATACTCCTTAGGGAGCCAAGAGGTAACACTGATGATGAGTACAAGAAATTAAATCAAACATAAATTTATCGTAAGTGTATGAAATTTAAGCGTAAACTTACAGGCTGTAGAATTATGAATGCAGTGGTCAGGTCATCCTCCTGCCCACAAGCCAAAGTTGTGTTAATCACCGCTTCCAGGTGCTCCATTGTCCACTTGCTGACCTGCTGACCATTTATGCTGAGAAGATCCTGCCTGACTTGTGAATGAAGAGATGCCAGCAGCCAGCCACAAAGACTAGGTATGGCAGGACATCCCTGTGGGCACAGAAGACAATTTAGTATAATATGTTTCAAATATCATCATCAACCTTTAGCTCCTTAGGGAGCATAGGCCTTCAACAAACTTATATCAAGTCCTCCTGTCCCGTGCCATTAGCTCAAGCTCTTTCCACATTTTTCTCATTCCTTTCATCACGTCTGTCTCCAGTTCTCTTCTTTGTGTCTTCTTTGGTCTTCCTCTACCTCTCTTACTTTGGGGATTTCAAAATAATAACTGCCTTGTGATGCTATCAACAGGATTCCTCATTACGTGTACTATTCATCAACAGCATCTTATTCTCATCTTTGCTCCTTTGCCACTTGTCTGATTCTTGTCATCAGTTCCACATTAGTGATCTTATCATACCATTTCAATTCTTCTCTTCCGTGCAAACACCCATGTATAAAAGTCATGTCCCAAAGATAGCATCATTTCTCACAATCAGTTTCTTCATCTCCATATTCTTCCACCTGGTCTTGCAGAAATGTTTCAAATATAGTTCAGTATAAAATGAGCCAGTAATGTCAGAGTCACCAGGCCAGCAATTATGGTTACTATAGCAGCCTCTTCATATTATATACCTTATAATACTTCACCTGGTTTAACAATTGCCTTACACTGTTTGACTAATGTCTCCTATGACATACACATGGTCACAGACTTGGGGACAATTATTTCCCTCTAGCAATTTACCAGAAGGGCAGAACATCAAAAGCATGACTAAAAACAATAACACCAGAAGGGCAGAACATCAAAAGCATGACTAAAAACAATAACACCAGAAGAATGAACAGTAATTATCAAGTTCTACACAGAGTCACCCCCAGCTCCCCCCACCCATCAAGGTCCATTGTGGGCCCCTATTGTACGCCGAGGTTAAAGCCAGGACTCTGATTCCCTTCTGTTTCAAGTACAGTGCTGGGTTCTCAATATGTTGCATCAGAGTAGGAATTTTGATGTTGGGACATTTCACTTGATCCATGGGCATCAACCAGGCACTTGACAATTCAAAGACTTATCTGTTTTGCAGGATATACCAAGAATAGATGCTTCAGCAACTTGATGGTTAGTCTAATCCCATAATTCTTTCAACAGCCTTGTGATTTTCTTTGCCTCCCAAGCTTTGAGTTAACCAGTTCTTCTTTTTTTCACTCTTTATGGAGCATGCAGTCACTACCTCAGCTGGTCCCCCTGCAGGAAGCCACCACCAAGAATTCATGTGCTCTTGTAGTGAGGGTTTCTGTAGCAATGTGTTTTACATGATGAGGTCCTGGTCCTATGGACAACCATTTTTTATTAGATGGTTTGGCCATGTCTGCAGAATGGGCAAAGATCGACTACCACGACAAGCATGGGAAACTAATAGCCAGGGATCCAGACCTCCAGGACGACCCAGAGTCCGCTGGGAGGACAACATTAGACAATCTTTGAAGGACCGAGGACTAGAATGGAACCTGGCCAGGAGGAAGACAGCCGATAGGATGGTCTGGCGCTCTCACTTCCAAACCTCTACACCTGACGGTAGAAGGGGAACAACTAAGTAAGTAAATGAAGGACCGAGGACTAGAATGGAACCAGGCCAGGAGGAAGACAGCCGATAGGATAGTCTGGCGCTCTCACTTCCAAACCTCTACACCTGACGGTAGAAGGGGAACAACTAAGTAAGTGAAGGACCGAGGACTAGAATGGAACCAGGCCAGGAGGAAGACAGCCGATAGGATAGTCTGGCGCTCTCACTTCCATACCTCTGCAGTAGTCCTATTCCTTCTGTCTCCTAGAAAACCCCCCCCCCCCCACCCCGAAACTACACTGGGCATAGTTAAATAACACAAATACATAAATAATTGTTGTATTAAGAAATGAAACAATTCAAAGTATAAAGTATTTGTGGAAGAGAAAGCATTAAAGCAAGTGAAACAGTTTAACTATATTAGATCTATCACAATATTCAATGGCAGACAGCTTCGCTTCTGAAAGCAAAACAAGACCAGTTTCAACATCAGGTTACATCACACTCTAGTCTACCCAGCTGTAAAAATGGGTATTTGATTCTGCTCGCCCATGAGTTAAGCAGCAAGGTAACTGGTCATCTCATTTCACAAGGTTGAGATCCAGTCTAGTGAAGTCTCTAACACCCCTAAGGCAGCATCTGCTATGTGACCATCTTTATCTGTTACCAATCAGATCTAGGACATTACCATGGTCACAGTAAAAAAAAAGGTAAAAGATCCCGTTTACACGCTCACTGAGGCATCTTGGGAATATGGTGTTAGGCCCATATTTTCTCGACCATCAACACACAAGTGGTGATGTGGTCAGTATCACTCCGGCCGCCTTAACCTTCCCAGAGTTGCTCTGGTACCCAATTGGGGCTGGGTCGACCCAGGAGCCATTTGCAGTCTAAAAAAATCCCACCTCAACTGGGGATCGAACCATGAACCACTGAGCTAGGAAGCCAGTGCACTAACCACTGTGCTAATGCGGCTCCTTGGTCACAGTACATAAATGATAATATGCAGAAAAAAAAATAAACATTTAAGATGAGAAAAAATCGTAATGCTAACTCACACAGCAAGCGGCAAGCTCAGCAAACAGAGGATTTCCAAGAGATACAGATGCTGCTAGCAAGCACTTCCACTGGGACGGCATGGTACTGCTATGAAACAGCATTCTGAAAACATCTTCTGGAGCAGTCGATTCTGGCATCTCAGACTCTGTACAAAAGTTATTTAAATTTCTCAAGCAACATTAAATTCTGTGTGATATGTGAGTAATCTTCTTCTTCTTCTTGCGATTGCATCTTTGATGATTACACCGTCAGACGAGTTCTCATTGACTGTTGTCAGCAAACGAGGATTTTTCCAAGAATACAGATGCTGCTAGCAAGCACTTCCCACTGGGAATGGTACTCTATAAACAGCATTCTGAAAACATCTTCTGGAGCAGTCGATTCTGGCATCTCAGACTCTGTACAAAAGTTATTTAAATTTCTCAAGCAACATTAAATTCTGTGTGATATGTGAGTAATCTTCTTCTTCTTCTTGCGATCGCATCTTTGATGATTACACCGTCAGACGAGTTCTCATGATGTATTCGACTGTTGTTTGAAGTTCCTCTTTAACTCCATATAGCTTTGAATTTAGTGTTGAGTCATTGGGCCAGTATATCTTTCTTAACTGGTCATACAGAGGACAGTCCTGTAGAACATGCTCAGCAGTTTGTTCGTTTAATCCACATGTGCACAGTGGTGAAGCAGACAATCGTAACTTGTGCATGTGTTTATTCAGTTTGTTATGCCCTGTCCTGAGTCGAAAAATAGTTATCTGTCCCTGCCGGTCGAGAGTGTGATAGTCGTCTTTGGGTTGGTTCTGTTCTCTTCTTATAGTCTGGATAGCTCTCTTTTTCTCAAAGTATGTGACTTCATTATCTTCTTGTTCACATTCTCCTCCCTTTTTTGCAAGTTTATCTGCCTTTTCATTTCCGGGTACACCACAATGAGATGGTACCCACTGAAGTATGGTTCTCTTTTTGGCAGCTACCTTGTTTAGTTCATTTCTCAGATGCGGGGAGTTTACCACACCTTGAGAGCTTGCAGGACAGACAGTGCATCTGTGAGGATGACTACCTGGTGGCAGTCAGAGTTGGTGTTATAAATCATATTTGCAGCTTGCTCTAGAGCTTGAACCTCAGCTGTATAGTTGGAACAGAATTTACCAGTGGGAATGTGCCTAGTCTCATAGTGGTTGTCAGGATATGAGATAAAGATACCGGCACCTCCATTCCTAACAGCATTAGTTGCTGATCCATCTGTATAGGCATGTATCCATGATTGATCGGGATAGCTTTCTTGGATCATACTCAATGTAGCAGTTCGTTTTTGCAGATCATTATACTCACATCCACTTGTGAGACCACTGACCGACGTATTAATTTGGAGGGCACTGCTGGCCTGCTCCCATGGTACAGGGTATAGGGTGGGCTTCAGTGGTGTTGTCTTCATAGATAGGTCTTCTTGATGCTGTCTTATAAGTCTTTTTCCCCGATGCACAAAGCTGCTACGCTTTAGACGTCCCAATGCCAGATCATCTAGTCTTGCCTTCATTGGGTGCGTTTGCATACTGTTGTACTTTTCCATCTGGATCATGGTCTTTGTGTCTCTTCTATGGGACAATGTCTGTAATCCAGCAACCTTCTGCATCTCTGTTATTGGTGTAGTTTTCATGGCTCCTGTAATGAGCCTGAGAGCTTGATTTTGCACCTTGTCCAAGGACTGCAGATGTGAGTTAGCAGCTGATGACCATGCTGCTGAGCTAAACTCTAAGTGTGGTCTTATTACTCCACTATAAATCTTCTTTAGATTTCGTTCATTTGCTCCCCAGTTGGTACCTGCCAATTTTCTGAGTATGCCTAGTCGTCTTCGGGCCTTTCCTTCTGCATTTTCAATATGCTTATTCCATGTAAGCCTTTGGTCAAATGTCACCCCAAGATAGGTGGGGTAGCTTTCTTCCTTGATAACGGTTGTCCCTAGGTGTATGTTAGCTGATTTGTCCTTGGGGGCGAGGGAGAACAGTGTTGTTGGAGGTTTTGTCTGTGTTTATTGTGATAAGCCATTTCTCTGCCCATGACACTAGCATGTCTGCTGCCCGCTGCATTCTATAATTTGCTGTGGTGACATTTTCATCAGCGCACCAGAGTACTAGGTCATCTGCATATAAGGCAGCTTTCACTCCTGCAGGGAGATCTTTCACCAGGTCATTGATGTAAACAAGGAAGAGTGTAGGGGAAATTACTCCTCCTTGAGGTACCCCCTGATGGAGCAACACTTTTCTGCTCTGCAGACCGTCAAGAGTGACTCTAGTTCTCCTGTTATGCAAGTATGACTGGATCCATTTCATCATGTTGCCTTGGATTCCACCTCTCCCAAGTTTTGCAATGAGGCCATCTTTCCACACCCTGTCAAAGGCCTGCTTGAAGTCGACCCAGATCGTTAGGACCTTTTTCTTCTCCTGAAAGGCATCTTCTATTGCTTGAGACAAGTAAGTAACTTGGTCTTCTATACTGTAGCATTCTCTAAATCCAGCTTGTTCCGGCACCAGGATCTGCTCAGACTCTAAATACCATTTCAATCTGTGGTTGACTATTCGCTCCATAGTCTTCCCAACAAAGCTTGTGAGACTGATTGGCCGGTAACTTGCAGCCTCGGTCTTACATTTCCCTTTCTTTAGTATGGGTATTGTGATGGCTTCTCTCCATACTTGGGGTACCGTTCCTTTCAACCAGCTGTGGTTGAATATCTCAAGCAGTTTTGTCTTTGCTGCTGAGCTCAGATTTACTAGCATTTCGTTGCTGATTTTGTCTGGGCCGGGTGACTTTTGAAACTTAAGCTTGGAAATAGCCTTCTGTAGTTCTCCTAGTGTGATGGGTTCCCTCATTGGGGCAGGAGTATCTGTCTGTCCCATGGTTGCCAGTATTTCTTTTTCTTATCTCTCTCTGATGGTCTATGTTAATGGGTAAGTTGCTTTCTGAACTGTATCTTCTAGCAAACAAGTCTGCAGCTTGTTTTCCTCTGAAAAGTTTGCCACCTTCATCCAATGTGATAGTCTGCCTTGGTGAGGAACACTCTTCATTTAGAGACTTGACTAATCTCCAAAGTTTCCTGCCGTCTTTCTCAAGGTTCAGCGATGCCGTTTTAGTTCTCCAGCTTTTCCGCTTTTCTTCTAGCTTTGTTCTCTGAAACTCTGCTACAGCCTTTTTCCATTTATTGTGAGTTTTCAAGTGAAGGCTGAGACTCTGCGTTCTTTCTAGCCTTGTCCATAGCTTCCTGACGTTCTTGGAGTGTGCTGGACCAGTATGGTATGTAGTTACGCCGGCATCCTTTGGGAATGGTTTCTTTTGCAGCTTGTAGTATGCATCTGTTGAAGTCTTTTACCACTTCATTAATATCTCGGTTCTGTACCTTGAGGGTAGACAGCAGCGTGTTCACCTGATGCCTGAATAAACCCCAGTTGGCTTTTTTGTAGTTCCATCTTGTAATGGCTGGGCCTGTACTGAGAGTTGCACTCTGGACAGTAAGAAAGATTGGGCGATGGTCGCTTCCCCCTAGTTGATCTCCTACTTCTCTACTAATAGATCCAGCTATATCTGGTGTGGAGAAGGCAAGATCTGGTGTTGAAGTTGTGTGCCATCCTCTGGAGTAGAAGGTAGGAGTATCTGTGGCATTATTGACTAGGATTAGGGAGTGATCATCTTGCCAAGTTTCAACCTCTTCACCTCTGTGATCCAGATGGTTATAGCCCCAGCTCTGGGAGTGGCTATTAAAGTCTCCAACTGCTATAAAGTTGGTGGCTGGTACCTGTATAGAGCTGAGACTCAGAGGTTTGTTGTTCGGACAGTAATAGTTCAGGAGTTCTATTTCCATCTTGTCTACCTTTATCTGCAGCAGCTGATATTCTGCTCCATCCATGAAGGTTTTCCTTTCGTGTGCAGGAATGTTATTCCTTACAAGAGTAAGTACTCCTCCTTTTCGTCTATCTTTTCTGTCGGATCTGAAGCATTGATATCTCCTTATTTTAAAGGTTTGATCTGCTTTCAAGTGAGTCTCTTGGATACAGCAAACACTGACTTGCTTCTCATACAAGATGTTTTCCAGCTCTGTCTTTTTGCTGTATCCAGCCTGCTTGCTGTTCACTCCCTCTGCATTCCAGTGCATTATGACAAGTGGCACTCTGGGTTTCTCTTTTTCTGTTTTGTTTTGGTCAGTAGTTCTCCTCCGCCGTCTGCTGACTCCACAAGACGGTCTAGAGGGTCCTCCAGTAGCTGAGGGTGGGCTCTGTCGAGGCTCAGAGCCCGGCACTGCACCTGCCTGGTGGAGCTCCACAGGGCGAGCACCAGAACGAGATTTATTTGACGGTGTACTCTCCATAGAAAAAAAAAAGCGAGTTGCATGATACTGTGGTTTCCGGTGCGCCTTCTGGCCCAGTATCTACGACTTTAGCACCTGCTCAACGGGAGAGTGGGCTCATCCCTAATCTGTTTATGTTCCCAGTAGTAGACTATTCGCAAGCAGCCTGGGGGTGTCACTGCTCTGCGCGGACCTTGTTTACCGAGGCGGCGTCCGAGCTCGTATGGTGAAAATATGGTTGCGTTATCTTCAAAATAGCCCTGTCTTTCCCGTGGCTTTTCTGCCATCCTGCAACTTTGAGTTAGGGAGTTCTGAGCTCCAGTCTCTTTCCCAGGCGTTTTATCCTGGCCTGGCACGCATACAGAGGACCCCACTTCTGGTTCTAGGTTAGCAGTTGGGGATAGGTGGGGTAGCACACTGTGCATTCCCCGTCATCCAGGGGGCTCTCCAACTATGCAGAGCTTGCACAATGCTGTGCTCTGGTTTTGGGCTCTCCCAAGGAATCCTCACGTCCTGCACAGAGCCACTTCCAGATACCCACCACCTGCCAACCCTCCATTGTAGAAATCTCCTGCATGCGGCCATCCAGTCAAGAGCCAGTATTAAGTCTGGTGCCCAAGTGATCCCCCCAAGCTCAGTGTGCAATGCTGGGTTCTCATCATGCTGCAACACAGGGGGGATTGTGATGCTCAGCCATCTCTCTCAATTCTGCACCGATAAGTGACATCGGGGACTTAACTGTGCCTCAGTGCTGGGAGGTCCCGTTTCCGGGTACACCACACACAGCCAATTGAGGCAACGGTCGCCGTGGGCGTGATAGACGACAAACAGTGAAGAATGAGGCAAGAAAGCATTTAACCCATGAAGTGGGGGTGGATTGGTGCAGACCAGAGCATGTACCACTCGCCGGTGGGTTCTGCATCTACACCTATAGGGTTCCACCCACTCCTCAGCCCATTTAGTCTGGCCCCTCACCCAGGACCTGTCCGGCTTGGGTGACCCTGCCAGGAGTAAAACTCCCGCCGGCATAGCTCCCGGGATCATTGGGGCGCTCAAGCTCTCCAACCACGGCAAGGTAGGCTTACATGTGGAGAGTGTGAGTAATGAAATAGTATGTTGCTAATAACAACTTACAAGAAGAGATGAGAAGAAGACGCTGATAATGCATCAGGCATACTCTGAGGAAACTTGCTAATAGTATTACAAGGTAGTCCTTGTTCTGGAATCCGTGGGGCAAAAGAAGCAGAGACACACTGAAGAACATAGGCAGAAGAATTAGGAAGACAAGGAAAGAACTTGAACTGATGGCACATGACAGGAGGACTTGACATTTGCTGAAGACCTATGCTGAAGGGTATAGACTGACTAACTAAATGACCACATGAACAAACAAACGATAAAAGACATGTAGCTGTATGCTAGAACACTTGTTCTGTGAGTCTGAGTGAGGCCAATAGGATGCCCCATAAGGGTTGCTCATTGCCTCCTGTACCTATCACGCAAACAATTCACTCTATAGCTGATCTTTAAAAATAACCAATGCTGTTTTAGTGAAAAGTGCAAAAGAGACATTTATTTCCTCACATAATTCTATATCATATCTCGTAGTGTGATCATAATGCCTATGGCAATGTACACTTAAAATCTATCAGGGCTCATTTTAGGTGCACTACAATGCAAAAGTTTCCGGTCTGGCAAATTGATATCCTGTTGATTTTCTCACAACTTTTCACCACGTGCAAATTCCTGGAATTATCATCAGTATCTTTTGTGTTCCTTATGGAGCATGGAGCCACAATTACAGCTGGTCCCCTTGCAGGAAGTCTGCATCAAGTATTCACATACGTTTGCAAAGTTTGTCGCTGTGACAATTCATTTGACATGCTGAGATTGCCAGCCCCATGTATAACCTCATATTAATTGCCTTGTATGACATGCCTGAGGGCACAGTGAGACCCCCAGGGACTACACGGAGTTAGATTAGATTTACTGACACATAAATGTGTCAAGTCAAAATCTTCTCTTCAAATCTGACTAAGTAGTTCTATGTACATCAGTGTTAGATTAGATTTACTGACACATAAATGTGTCAAGTCAAAATCTTCTCTTCAAATCTGACTAAGTAGTTCTATGTACATCAGTGTTAGATTAGATTTACTGACACATAAATGTGTCAAGTCAAAATCTTCTCTTCAAATCTGACTAAGTAGTTCTATGTACATCAGTGTTAGATTAGATTTACTGACACATAAATGTGTCAAGTCAAAATCTTCTCATCAAATCTGACTAAGTAGTTCTATGTACATCAGTGTTAGATTAGATTTACTGACACATAAATGTGTCAAGTCAAAATCTTCTCTTCAAATCTGACTAAGTAGTTCTATGTACATCAGTCAATCAATCAGTGCTGCAGTTTACCAACCATTAAACTCTGTCTGTCTCAGTCGTGAAGAAAAAGATGAAATCACAATGTGGCCGCTCTTTTCCTCATCATCATCACTGCTTGAATCAGCTAGGATAAAAATAAAAAAGGCAGAAGAAAACTTTTCAAATCTGCATTAAATTATGTAGTCTTCTTCTGTTTCTTCCTTTTTGTGCTCCATACAGAGCATGGAGTTACCACTACATTTGTAGTCTTCTTGTTTGTCTTCCTTTTGTGCTCCATACAAAGTTCCACTATAGCTGGTTCCCTTGCAGGAATCCTGGACGTAGCACCCACATGCTCTTGCAGCAGCAGCATCTGTGGCAATTTGTTCTATATGATGGGTTGCCAACCCCAAGCATAAACTCATACCAGTTGCCTTGTACAACATGCTTGAGGATGCAGTAGTCTTACCAGAGATTCATGGGAGCTAAACAGGGCACATTTGTAGTAAAAAGTAGTAAATGTATCAGTAATGGACAGAATGAATGTGTCAGTAATGGACAGAATAAATGTATCCTTCTCTATACCAGTGATAAGAAACCCCATAGAAACCACTATGTATATTACAAAGTGTCCTCCTCTGATGATTTCTTATTTCCTCTGTCCCACAGAGAACTGGATTTTGAATCTTGTAACATTTTGGTTGCCAGACTGTATGTTAAACAATTTTGACAACTTGAATGTGATACTAGTAATTTTTTTTTAAAAATACATGTAGTATCCTACACTCTTTTGCCGAGTATGGTTGTTCCACAACCAGCACAAGACCTTTTAGACCTTCTATTCTTGACTGTGCATTCAGGCCCAATTATTTCAACATATTTTATGCTCAAGTGACCTTTCATCCTTACATATTTACAGCTATTACTGTTACTGTAAAATCCATGACCAGCTCAATGTATCTGGTCATTCTGAAAGTATGCTGATCATCTAGTCTGGACTCAAATGGCACTGACATCTCAATTATTATAAATCTGGAATGTTGATAGGAGCTGTAGCACTGTCTAGTTGTCTTTCAGAGCTTCTAAGGAATGTACATTCCGTGTCATGGTATGTCTAATGCCATTTTTAAGCCTTTTGCACCTTCAAGGATTGCTGATAATTCAGTGTTAAAAGGTTTTGGGGTGTGCTGATTATTTTGCTCTCCAGAACTTGGTGTTTATCATATTTGGGCCAGTTTTTGCTATGTCAATTCAACCATGCCGTGTTTGTTGTAGCTGCAAGCTTATATTGTAATATGTTGTGTCTTCATGAATATAGCCCTTGTCCTAGCTACTTCCTGCATGATGATGAATTGCGTTTTCCAGCTTGCTTCTCTTCGCAAATGAGGCACCGAGCATTCTTTGACTTTCCTCATTTTTCAAGGTTTATGCCTGATGGCAGAAGGTCATATCAAAGTATGACTGATAATAAAGTTGATCTGAAAGGGTCCCTTATAAAGCTCTAGACCTCTTGCAAGTACTTTTTGTTACCACTGAATATTATTTTTCTTTAAAACACATAGCAGTCCATGTTCTGGAACTTGCAAAGGTTGAAGATACAGAGGAAGATCCCAAAACAAATGAAAGTGGGGTACTGGAAAATGAAATAATAAAGAAAAGGAAGACATGCACTGCCTGGAGCAGAATGTCTAGGACAGAAACTTTTGGAGATACCTGACTTAAGGTCTATGCTCCATAGGGAGTGGAAAGATGAAGTTACTGACATAGAAAAAAGGTCAAGGTTAGACACTTATTGCCTGATCTAGAAAATCAAGAACAGTTTCACCAAAGTTAATAATATCTTAAATGAATGCGTCTTGCCTTTAGATCTCTGCAATCCAATTTTGTTGTACAATGATGCCCTCTGATTCTGGTTGGACCTCTCATTAGCATTGGAGCTACCACTTGGGACTGAAGAGGCTGATGAGAACAGCTTGCAGTCAGCATTGTTCAGTACGTAGTAAAGGTGATCTCTAAGATTTGGACTTGCAAATGAATGAAGTAGCATCTGAAGCTGTGAAGCCAGAGTGCAAGTTTTAATCTCTGATCATAAGTGAATTTATTTAACAGAAAGGATGTAATATACAATCTAAATCTAATATGCAATTTTTATGACGAAAAAGTGTTTCCACATGCAACTGGAATTAAAAGCAAATTACTTCCTATGCTCTCTAACATTAAAGCTTTGTTAAAGTTAAAACTATTCACGATTAGATGTTAAATGCTTGAGGTTGTTCTGAGGGTGTCTGCAATAACATCTGTGAAAGTGTAAGCTGTGAAAGTGTCTGCAATTAAGTGTTTAAGACTGGCTCTGAAGTCTTTGTGATCTTCCTAGTTTAAAGACCGGTTATGAAGTGACTATCTCAGTTCAATAGCTGCAGCCTGTCAAGTGACTGGAAACTATCAGAGAGATCAGTGTAAAACAGCAAGAAGATGTCCTAGAAGAACATGGAAGGACAGCACAGGACTGCACATGAAAAAGTTGGGAATTGTACAAATGGAGAACTACCAAAGATAGGACCACAGATAGGACCACAGATAGGACCACAGATAGTTCTCGGGTCTCTGAGAAGACAAAGAAAGAATAAGACTATTGGTCCTTCAGGAATGTTGTAAGAGACAACTAACATGAGGCTGGCAAACTCATCATATCAAATAAATTGCTACAGAAACCACTGTTATTCAAGCATGCAAATGCTTCGGTGCCAGCTTCCTGAGGACTGGTTGCAGTGATGGCACTTCAGGGAGCGTCAAGAGAAATAATAATTATAATAATGATCACAGATAGACAAGAATGGAAATGGATCAAGTTTGCAGAAAAATGCCTAAGAGCTCTGATCAAGTGGTGAGTGGTCAAATATCTGAATGACATAATAACATAAATATTGAGATAGGACATTAACAACACACCAATTTGGAACTCATAGAGAGTCAGACAAGTGCCAATGGAACATGAGGTGAGAAGAAGACACTGGGACTGGATAGAACACACGGATGAAACCTGTCGATAGCATTACAGTTGAGCATCATTTATCCAAATTAAATGGAACCAAGGTTGGTTCAGTTGATCAAATAATTTGGATAATTCAAACATACATGAGAATATCCAGTTTATATGAAACAAAATGTAAATTAGGCCTACAATTAAGGTCACGGGAGACTGTCCTGAGTCCACACAGTAGTTATAACCAAAATGTTATTTTAAACCCCTGTAATGGCAAATTAAGACTATTTATATGTAATATTGCACATATCTTTGAATAAATAATCAGAAAAGAATGATTAAGCAACAGGAGTAATACTTCAACATAACACTTAGTGCACTTTAAGAAGATACTGTAATTTTTTTTTTTTTGGCAGCGGCAGTGGTTGGATAATTAATAATAGCCCCTTCAGTCATAACTGACTATGGGAATGCGCCCCTGAGGTGGCAGCCCTCAGCTGCTTATTTTCCTGGTGCTCCTTTCGACGTTTTCTCCTCTCCTCTGCTTGTTGTGTGAGCCTCTCTTCGCCCAATCTGAGGTGGCGCCGTAAATAGCATCGTCACTTAGTGTGATCGGCAGCTTCATCCTCCCATGTTACTGGATCCATGTCCAGTGCCCTCATATCTCTCTTGCTCACATCTTTGAACCTCAGCTGTGGTCGCCCAACTGTTCTCTTGCCATCTGCTAATTGTCCGTAGAAGATATCTTTTGGGATGCGACAATCTTCCATGTGGCGAACATGGCCAAGCCAGCGAGTCTGAGCTGTCTAAGCAGTGTATACATACTTTGAAGGCCAGTACGTGACAACACCTCGACATTTGTCACTTTATCTTTCCACGAGATGCCGAGAAGATACTGTAATTTTTTTATTATTTTTTTTTGGCAGCGGCAGTGGTTGGATAACTGACAGTTTGGATAACTGGCGCTTGGATAATTGATGTCCTACCATTTAACATTTGAACTTGAGCTGTTGGCATGAGTCAGGAGCACTTGGCATGTCTTTGTTGAAGGCCTATGCTCCTTGGGGAGCTAAATGGTATTAACTGTATAACATTTACGAGGCAGTATTCACTATGGAATCCCCAGGGAAAGAGTTGAGTGTGCTATTAGTATTTATTTATTTTTTTTATATGCCTAGCATCCTACATTTCATTGCCAAGTATGGTCGTTCCACATCCAGCACAAGACCTTTTGACCTTCTATTCTTGACTGTGCTTTCAGGCCCAATTATTTCAACATATTAAATGCTCAAGTGACCTTTCACCCCTATATATTTACAGCTATTACTGTTGCAATAAAATCCACGACCAGCTCACTGTATTTGTTCATGCTGCTCATCTAATCTGGATTCAAATGGCAATGACATCTCAATAATTAATTTGACTGAAAAACACATGGGAGCTAGAGGCAGATATGAAAGGCATAAAGAAGACATATGGAAAGACATTGAGCAGATGGCACAGGACAGACTTGGGATAAATATGTTGAAGGTCTGTGATCCTCCGGCAGCTAGAGGGTACTAATGATGACGATGATGATGAAGATGATAACGATGAAGATTGATGATGATGATAAAATTACACTGAGATGATAGCAAACATAAAGCAAAAGTAATGAGTGATCATTAATTTCATACCTGATGTGTTGGATACTGGTGCAGCTGAGCAAACCATACAAACATCAACCAGTTGTCGCTCTCAGCACATGACTGCAGGAAGCGGGTAGACAACGGCAGACCTAACAGTTTGCACAACATCACCACCAACATCCATTTATGGCTGGCTTCAAAGCTACAACTGACAAGATATGGAAAGATACCAAATTGGAAAGTGCAGATATTTACTCAATACTATTCTATTACCTCTTATGAATAGTGTAGCCATTTATTCAATGCTGTTCAATTATCTATTACTACTATGTTTATTAAAATGGCTTGATTTGTTGAAGTAAACTGGCTTACTGGACTTTATTAATCTTCAGTCATGTAATTTTATCTTTTTACAGTCAAACTGACAACTACAAAGATATATTAATAAATATTTTGTGTTTAACCATTGGTTTGGTTTAGTCTGGTTTTAAGGACCATTTTCATTGCATACAAACAAATCCATCAGTGCTCTGATCTCCTCCTTTAGATCACACAAGGAGGATCTCAGCATAGTACACAAACTCAGTAGCACCAGCGAGGATCCCAATGTGTGTATACAGGAATCACACATTCTAGAATAATTTTTGTGGTGGGTAGGTTCCCTAATTTTTAAATTTTGCCACAGCAGCGGCCATATGGCCTACTCTTTATGATTTCTAACTGCCGAGGGATTTTTAACACGCACAACTTGCACATGGGATCTCCTATTTATTCACCCTTATCCGAGAAGGCTAGGCATCTGATCTCACTACCCAGGAGATCAGGGGGGCGTATGGCATCATTAAGAATCACAGGTTCTGAAAAAATTTTCATCAATTATATTCCCTGTTCTGGGAGCAAACCTGGTACCTTTAGAATCAGAGGCAGAAGCCATACCTCTTAGCCACTCTGACCACCCATTAACCATATGGTGATTAACCATATCATACAACAATCATGTTATTAAAAATCTGGCCCCCAGTAAGATGTTTTGATCAAGTTCCATCATTCTTTAGCTCCCTGATGAGCACAGGTCAGTCAAAGCTCTCCTATCTTGTGCCCCAGTTTCAAGTCCTTCCCATATCTTCATCATCCTTTTTTTTTAAATCTGTTTCCAATTTTCTTCTATTTCTTTTACCTTGAAGATTCCAGATCAAGGACTGCCTTGTGATACTATTAACTGGATTCTTCACTGTGTGCCTTAGCCAATTCCAGCATCTTTTCCCCACATTTTGTTCCACTAGTACCTACCTGGTCGTTTTTCATCAGTTCCACCATGGTGATCCTGCCTAATACCATATTAATCCTTCTATTCTATGCAGGCATTGACTTGATTTAATTTTATGTCCACATATTTCCCACTGCAAACAAAGCCCATCTTGCCTACTGCATTCTTATTTCAATGTCACACACACCCCCCCCCCCCCCCCCCCCCCCCCCCCCCCCCCCCCCCCTCCTAACCTGGTATAAGCTGCTTTATGAGTCGACATCTTGAATGGGTGCTTCTCCAAGTGCAGTCTAGTTATCATGTGCAACATTTATTTTCATAACCTTTGTCTTTGTTCTGTGGGTTTTCAGACCCAACTGCTATGACCTCTCATCGAGTATTCTCACTCTGTCTTGCATATGGCTTCAGTTATGAGACAGAAGGGTAAGGTCATCAACAAAATCTAATCTGTTGAGTTCTTTTGTCAGATTTCATTTAATTCCACTTTAAATGACTGATGTTTTCATGATCCAACCTACAAGCAATAAGAAAAAAGGTGACAAGAGGCATCCCTACCACACTTCAATTCTTACCCCAATGGGTTCTATAAATTAATCTTCATAAAGATAAAGAACTCTGCATGTCATGTTTTTCTTATTTGGTTATTGAACAATGATACTTCTTTGTGAGCATTTAATCAAATGTAGGCATAGGAATCCCCCAAAAAAAGGGAAAAGTAGCATTTTTTTCATACTTCAGTCCTTTGGATTGCTCTCATACTCAATCAGAACTTCAAGGACAAAATAAAAAAAACTAACCTCCCAATAACTTCAAGCCTGATCTCTTCATCAATAGCAGTTTCCAGTGACTTAATAAGCTTATTACCATGGCGATGACGACTTCGCATACAGCCCTGTAACTCTGAAACTAATTCAAATAAATTACTTTCACAGAACTGAGTATCACTGCAATTTTAAACTAGGTAGACAAAAGAGACAAAATTTTGAACTGGGTAAACAGAAAAAAGACAATCATAAATAAAGTGTGCATTAACATTTGGTGTTTGTTGTTGTTGTTTAACTAGGGCTGCTGAGCTTCTAGCTCTTTTGCAGCCAATACCAAGTTGAAGACTCCTTGGTATTATCTACACTGTAGATCAAGGCTTTCCTGTGGATTTTCTGCCATTCCAGAATGTGTTGAGTTGAAGTCATGAGCTCCAATTTCTCCAGCTCGGCTAGCATTTAAAGGATCGTCACTTCCAGTCCCAAGCTAGGAGTAAGAAGCATGTGGCATACTGTGCATTCCCCACCATCCAAGGGAGCTCTCCAACTATGCAGAGCTAAAATACTGTGCTCTGGTTCTGGGCTCTCCCAAGGAATTGTCACGTCCTGCACACAGCCACTTCTCAGCTCCCCCTGCCTATCACTGGGTCCACAGTGAGATCCTCCTGCATGCAGTCAACCAAGTCAAAGCCAAAGAATTACGCCTGGGGCTCAAGTGACTTCTCTGAGCTTAGTGTGCAATGTTGGGTTCTCAACAAGTTTCACCACAGGGGGAATTCCTGGAAGCGTGTGGATGATTTCAAGAGTCAATGAAGGTGTACTTAGCCTCACAGACAGAGGGTCACATCTAAAACTAAATACTATAGAACTGTGCATAGCTGGTGGTTATATGACTCCAGATATGCCTCCATGCATAACATTAGGTGTAAAGTGAACATTTTCTAAATGGTAGGGATACCAGAAACAGGATTAAAAACATGAATCTCAACTGCCAAACTGTACTGTACTAAATAGTTTTGTGTTTTAGTGCTTTGTCCTTTAGTACTGCATTACAATGTACCATACTGAACTGCACTTTATTATACAGTATTACATTGTATCAAATATTCACACTAAGAACAATTATAGAAGAATCAGTGGAAATGCAATCGCCACTTATTATCACCTTCGTCGATTTTCAAAAAGCCTTTGATAGTCTACACCGCCCATCATTGTGGAAGATACTTACAATCTATGGTTTTCCAACAAAATATGTGAATATAATCAAAGCGCTATATGACAATGCAAGATGTTGTGTTAGAACAAATAAAGGGAATACAGAATGGTTTACAGTAAAAACAGGGGTGAAACAAGGCTGTATTATGTCACCACTACTTTTTGGAATAGCTATTGATTGGGTTATGAGAAACTATACCCACAATGAACAATTAGGTATAAAATGGACAAATGGAAAATTCCTGGGGGATCTGGATTTCGCAGATGATTTAGCATTTTTAAGTTCAACACCAAGACAATCCCAAGAAGCAGTAAATAATTTGTGTCATCTTTCGGTTAAAATAGGTCTCCAAATAAATGCCTCTAAAACTAAAGTTATGAACTTTTCTAACGAGACCTTTAATATCATCCTGAACGGGGAAAAACTACAAAAAGTTGAAAGTTTCAATTATACTGAAGCACATTAAAAACGCACCACTATTATATATACTGATGCCGAGAAGCTGGCAAAAAAAAGTGTGGGAATGGATTTTCCCCGTGTTTGCCATGAGGTAGAGAGCGAATGGCTGCTGGAATGGAAAGTGCAAGATTCAACCCATGGGTGTGTGTACAGACTACATGAAAACGATGAAAGTTACACGTGCAACACGATTCTCAACAGCTATGACCCTGAAAATGTGTACGCGTTGTGGCAGTATACTCGGTATAAAAAGGCCGTTGAGACAAAACACCCAGTACATGTGCTTGAAATGCCACGACTATCTGAAAACGCCCGCCAACGAGCCATTGGTATGTTGGAGACCGGAATGAGCTCGCGGGCCATTGCCAGAAGGATGAATTGCCACCACAGCACTATTTTACGTCTCAATGAACGTTACGGAACCACTGGCAGTGCCCGGGATAGACTTCGGAGTGGCCAACCACGAGTTACTACCCCTGCACAAGATCGTCATATTGTGCTGAGTCACCTAAGGAATTGACTCTCCCGGCAAGTCAAACAGCAAGAGCAATAGTGGGTAGACATGGGCAAGTCTCTCGAATGACAGTCATACGACGACTCAGAGATATAGGCCTTACTGCAAGACGACCTTATGTTGGGCCAAACTTGACTCACAGACATCGTCAGCAG
Source organism: Oreohelix idahoensis (assembly GCA_024509875.1). Taxonomy (NCBI): domain Eukaryota; kingdom Metazoa; phylum Mollusca; class Gastropoda; order Stylommatophora; family Oreohelicidae; genus Oreohelix; species Oreohelix idahoensis. The sequence continues at coordinate 924,713 of JAMPIV010018449.1, forward strand.
TGCCTGCAATGGGCAGAGCAACATATCAGATGGACTAGACTGCAGTGGAATGCTGTCCTATTCACAGACGAGAACAGATTCAACATATCCTTTGCAGATGGACGTATGCGGATTTAGCGACAGTGTGAAGAGCGCTTTGCAGATTGCTGTGTCAACCGATTTCGAGGTGGCAGTATTCACATTTGGGGAGGATTTAGTTTTCACCATCGCTTGCCTCTTCACGTCTTCCGTGGAAATGTTAATGCTGTGACATATCGAGATGAGGTTCTGGATGCACTGGTTGCTCCTGCGTTCACAATTTATCCAGACTTGCAGCTTCTCCAGCAGGATAACGCACGTGCATTTTTTTGTATTTTTGGTTTTCTCCCTTGCCTGCACAGAATGCAATGAATTTCATAACAATCAAATGTACAAATTAATGACCAGCATGGATTCATAGGAAAATGAATAAAGATTCAAAATATGTAAACTTGTACACACTTATATTTACATTTCACACTCTGTTCCTGGATTATACAGGTGGTGCGTTTTTAATGTGCTTCAGTATATTTAGGCAGTAAAATGACTCAGGATGGTGACACAACAAGAGAAATTCATACTAGAATTGCTTTGGCAGCTAGCGCCTTCAATAGATTATCTAACATTTGGAAATTACGATCATTGAATATACATACCAAGCTTCGTCTGTTTAATTCAAATGTTATCTCAGTGTTAACATACGGCTGTGAGAGTTGGAAAATAACAAAATCATTGGAGAACAAGCTGAATACATTCGAGAACAAATGTCTTAGAAAACTCATGAACATCAGTTGGAAAGAATTCAAGACTAATCGACAAATAAGAGAAGACTCTAGGCAGAAATATGTCTCCAACTATATAAGGAAAAGACGATGGTCATATATCAGTCATGTCCTACGAATGCAAAACAACAGAATACCATTGCAGGCACTCACTTGGGTTTCTGAGGGTAAGAGGAAAAAAGGAAGACCAAAAGAAACACTCAGAAGAATAATAATAAGAGAAGGAAGAACGTTGGGATTAAACAATGTGCAAGAGCTAAGAGGAGTGGCGTCACAACGTACAACCTGGAGAGCACTGGTTTCTGCCTTATGCGCCGTGTTTGGTGCTTAAAGAATTTATTATTATTATTATTATTGTATTGTACTGTAGTGTCATGTATTGTATTATATTACATACTGTAATTCAGTATGCTTTACTGTATTGCACTATATTACATTGTGCTCTGATATACTGTACTATATTTTACTGCACTTTACAGTACTGTATTATCTTTTTCTTCTTTGGTCTTTGGTCGCTGACTGACAAAGCAATCAGTGACCATCACGCCTGGTAGCATCTTGTAGGGCATCACAAACTCTCTCCACTTTCCTCGGTCCACAGCCATCTTTCATGTGGTGTCCCAGTTCTGATTCATGCTTAGCATCTCTGCCTCCACTGTTCTCCACCAGATGGCTTTTGGCCGTCCTTGCTTTCGCTTTCCTGCTGGAGTGCATAGCATGGCAGTTCTGGTGATGGTGTTAGGGTCTCTTCTGAGGATGTTCTTCTTCCAGGTGGCTTGGTGGCTCCAAATTAGCAGTTCTTGGTTGGTGATGGTGTTCGGCCAGAAAATTCGAAGAATTTTCCTTAGGCAGGTTGTGTGGGAAGAGGACAATTTGGGCATTTCCTTTTCTGTTACTCTCCAGCATTCTGCACCATACAGAAGTACAGAAATTACGCAGCTCTCACATATTTTTAATTTAGTGTTTTTACTGTATTTGGAGGATTTCCAGATGTTGTTTAGCTTGGTGAAGGCTATTCTGGCTTTATTCATTCAGCTACTGATGTCTTTACTTGTTCCACCATCTGGTGTTACTATGCTTCCTAAGTATGTAAATGTGTTTGTATTTTCCAGCTCTTGGTCCCTTATTTTTATGGGTGCAGGATTTCTTACATTTAGTGTCATGACTTCTGTCTTCTTGAGATTAATGTTTAGTCCCACCTGTTGGCTATGTTTATTCAGTCTGTTTTTTCTTCGATGTGTTTTTTTTTTTTTTTGTACGCCCGCTAATACTCGAGGCGAAATCTCAGGTTATTGTTAATGTCTAACCTGACATTGAATTTACGTGAGTATCCCTTTTCTTGTGCAGAGACAGGTGTCCCTTGCCATTCAGGCAGATACTCGCCGATTTCGGAGGTACCCATTAGAGCTGGGTCGGCTCAGGAGCCGCCAATCCCTGGTCGACGACACTCCTTCAAATGTTCTCACCAGGTCTCGAGTTAATCCAGTCCAATTCCCGGTCGACGAAAATTCCTCAAATGCCGTCGCCCGGGTTTGATCCTGAATCACCCGGTCGCCAGAGCGGTGTTGTAACCACTACGCTAGCGTGGCTTCGATGTGTTAATGTGAGTGTGCGAATAGTGCAATGTCATCTGCGTATTCTAGATCCTCCAGTGTAGAGAATGCTGTCCATCTTATTCCTCTAGGGGCATCCGCTGTTGTCTGGCACATCACCCAGTCTATGACAGTTAAAAACAGAGTGGTTGATAAGGGGCATCCCTGCCGTACTCCTGTTTTCACCTCAAAAGTTAGGTTGCGCTGCCCAACACTGCATATGAAATTAGCATTAAGGCTTTTAATGATGGAGACCATGCACTTAGGTATTCCATAAGCCCTCAGTATTTTCCATAGGCTGTCCCTGTGTATGCTGTCAAATGCCTTTTCAAAGTCAACAAAATTTATATACAGCTGCCTCTGCCATTCTGAACACTGCTCTATTATGTTCCTGAGGGTGAATATATGATCTGCACATTGTCTGTTTCTTCTGAATCCTGCGTGTTTCTTCCTCAGTTTATGGTCTTGTGCTCTTGACATTCTTTGAATAATTATTCTGCCCAATATTTTGCTGGGAACTGATAGGAGAGTAATTCCTCTCCAGTTGTTGCAGTCAGTGAAGTCACCTTTCTTTGGCAATTTAACAATTATTCCTTTGTTCCACTCCACTGGTGTTGTCTCTGTTTGCCAGATTTGTGCAAATAGTGGTTCTAATAGTTCTGCCACTAATACAGGATCTGTTCTAAATAGCTCTGCATTTAGGTTGTCATGGCCTGGAGCTTTTATGTTCTTCAACCCTTTGATAGCTGTGATAATTTCTTCCTTACGTGGAATATCTGTATTTATATCTAGATCATTTTCAGCCTCTGGAATGTTCAATTATGACTAGAGGTGATTTATTTAGTGTTTCTCTGAAGTGTTCTGCCCATCTTGCTTCTTGTCCCTGCTCTGTGGTGATAAGATTTCTGTTCTTGTCTCTAACTAGTGTCATGTTGTTTGCACCCCATTTTCCACTGATCACTTTTGTTACTTTGTACACCATGCTTTGTTCATTCCTCAGTGCTGCTTTTTCTGGCTGATTATCTATGAATTTCCTTTTGTCAGCTCGGGTTTGACGTTTTATTTCCTTGCTCAGCTGACTATACTGTTCACTATATGTTTCCTTCAGCCTAGACTTTGCTTCTATTTTCTTTCTTTTGATTTCTTTCTCATTCCAATGGTTTTCAACTTTTCTGGTGTTATCCAATAGGATTGGACTGGATAACTATATTATACTGTGCCATAACGTGCTTTAATGTATTGTATTGTGTCAACAATGCAATGTAAAGTACTGTACTTTACCATACAGCATAGTATTACATTATAGTTTACAGCATCAGCCTTATATTACCAGTTTGTGCACAATGCTGGCAACATTATCATGTAAAACATATTGCCAAAGAAACTACTGCTTCAAGAGCACGTGACTGCTTGGTGCAGGCTTACTGCAAGGGGACCAGCTACAGTGGTGGCTCTATGCTGCCTAAAGAGAGCAAAGAAAAATGATGATCAGCCTTTTATCCTGGATGTTATGGGTGACCCAGGAGAGTGAGGCTGTATAACATTGACCCAGGAGAGTGAGGCTGTATAATATTGACCGAGGAGAGTGAGGCTGTACAACTATGACCCAGGAGAGTGAGGCTGTATAACTATGACCCAGGAGAGTGAGGCTGTATAATATTGACCGAGGAGAGTGAGGCTGTACAACTATGACCCAGGAGAGTGAGGCTGTTTAACTATGACCCACAAGAGTGAGGCTGTATAATGTTGACCCAGGAGAGGGATACTGTATAATGTTGACCCAGGAGAGTAAGACTGAATAACTTTGACCTAGGAAAGTGAGACTGTATAACTTTGACCCAGGAGAGTGAGACTGTATAACTTTGACCCAGGAGAGTGAGACTGTATAACGTTGACCCAGGAGAGTGAGACTGTATAACTTTGACCCAGGAGAGTGAGGCTGTATAACTTTGACCCAGGAGAGTGAGACTGTATAACTTTGACCCTGGAGAGTGAGACTGTATAACTTTGACCCATAAGATGAAGGTGTATAACTTTGACCCAGGAGAAAGAGACTGCATAACAGGCTCATTTTGGATTAGTATGATGACCTGGAATTTCTTGAATCAACTGAACAGTATTTCTTTACCTCTTGACAGTGAGCGGGCTGTTCATCGTATAATGGATTTATGTTAGTATGTTTCTGGCAACTTCAACTTCATACACCGATATGACTTGACGTACCGTAATAAATGACTTTAAAACTTAGTAGATTTTTTAAACAGCTAAGTCTAACCCCTCAATTTTTTATTCTGCATGTATAAAACTGTAGATATCCAAATGAATCAATGTGATAAAAAGTTCATTATATCTCTGTGTCAAACGGAATGTTTGACTTCACACTCAGATTTCTGTCAATATGTTAAAAAAACATCCCTAAGTCTTTCTGTAAAAAAATAATGTCTCTAAAGAAAATCAGCAATTCAAAATAATCGCCTGTACAGATATATCCCTTGAAGAATGCATGAGATAGTTATTCTGCTGAGCAAATCAAATGTACACTTGCGCATGATGATCACTGTTTGTGAGTCTATATACTGATTCACTATGAACAAAGTCAAATGGTTTAAGTTTTGAAAAGAATTCCACAGAATATCTCTCTCACACAAATATGCAAATTTGTACCGTACTTGCAGAACTGGTTCTGCTTCATTTCTCAAGATAAATAATTCTCCTTCTACATGAGTGCCATGGTGTTAACTTAAATAAAATATGCTGGAATTATCGGTCTGGACTTGTGCCACAAGTGACCTCACTCTATATATTAGTTATCAGCTTAGTTATTTGCATCACTAATGCAATCTTACATAACAGCCACTGATGCAGTAGTCAATTATCTCTACATTTCTTCCCTGGTCCATTTTTATTTCTATCTCATAACTAGACCCAGGTATTATCTAATGGCATATCAATGATATGCCTAAAAAACCGTTATCGATGCTACTTTTCCTTACTGTTATCGTCACGTCCACCTGACAAATATAGAAGATGTGTGAGTGACTTTAAATACCTGGCAATAAGCAATGTAAAAAACACTTACCAATCTCTGCAGCACATTCTTTTAACTGTTCTTTCTTTGCTTCTGATCCTCCAGCAACATTTCTATGCCTATGTGCAAAAAGTAGACGTCCAGCGTGTATCATGGAACGGACAAGGGCACTGTCTCGTCCCAACAACTCCAGGAAGACAACACAGGAGCTGGTTATTTGCGAGGTGTTGAAATTCTGACAAGCAATCCAGAGCGCTGCACCACAAGCTTGCTGTATTCTGCAGAACAAATTAAAAATATATGCAACTAGACTGCTCATGTGACCAAATTTAATGAAGCTGAAATCCTTTTCACTAAATGTTCTGCAAGTTACTGTCTCAGAAGTGCATAACAAACAACCGTATATACTTCAGTATAGGTCGATCCGACTATAAGTCGACCCCTAGACTTTAGGGCTTAAAAGCTTCCAAAATGAACGACCTGATTAAATGACAAACAAGTTGTTCCTTCATTCCAAATACCTGCATTGTATTGGAATTTCTGCAAATTCTATCACTTTCAGCACCTTTTCCCATTTAAAATGCCTGAAAGTGCCTGAAAGTACCAGCCTGAAAAGTCTGAATACTGTTGTCAGTCTTTGCCAAGTAACAACGAGATCTCTGTATAATTAGCGAGACCTGAGTTATAAATAGATTTTCGGTACATCTACAAGTATATCTTTCATTTTCTGAATTTTGTTATTGTTTTAGGATTGGTCGATATTAAGATTTTTCATGATCTTTTTTAAAGCCATGGCTTTCAGGGCAGGCGAATATTTGCAATGGGACCTGAGAAGTGACTTGTTATTTGATCAGGATGCTGATTCAGCTGTGGATTTTGAAATAACGTCGGGACCCAAAGATGCAGCAATAGAGAATGCAGTCAGCGACCCATAGCTTGACTGCTTGCATCAGAGTCAGCGAACCAGAGCTGACTAAGACCCTACTCCACCTCCATGTGGTGGTCCTGGAAACAGTCTGCATCACTGCAGTGTGGCTGGGAGAGTAGGGATCAAAGAGGGAAGGCAAACCTGGTCCCAAAAAATGCCGTGCTGAAGTCGGATGTGTCGACCGAAAGGTGCAGATATCACAGCTCCAGTGTAAACAGACACAATGCAACCAACATCCTTTTCAGGACGAATGAGGAAGAAGAAGAAGAAGATATCTGAAGGGTACCAGTATGCGGTGAAAAGGGCAGGGACTAGTTTAATGAATTTTCTTTTGACTCGACTATAAGTCAGGGGAACATTTTTTAAGTTCCAAAATTGGAGTAAATTTCTCGACTTATACACGAGTAAATACCGTAGTCTGTTCCTCTGCTACCAGTTAGTCAAGAGAACAATATGCCATTTTACAATGCTGTCTGCTTCTTAGTATCAAGTTCTACCAAAATAACTAGACTGTTCAATTGGTTCACATTTAGTGAAGATAACATAGATATATCTCATCATTTTCTTGTGTGCATCTTGTGGAGCATGAAGCCACCACTGAAGCTGATCCACTTGCAGGAAGCCTGCACCATGAATTCACACAGATTTGCAGTGGTGATTTTGGTTACAAACTGCTTTAGATGATGAGGTTGCCAGCCTCCATACACAACCTCATATTAGTTGCCTTGTACGACATGCCTGAGGATTCAGTAGGCCTATTCTTTCTTTGTCTCTTCAGAGACACCCGGAAACTAAAATAGGCAGACGTACAGGGCCTGTCTAGAATATCTGAAGAAAATGTCCAGCGTATTCGAGAGACCTCTGTTCAGTCCAAGCAAGTCAATACGAACTGCATCACATGAATTACAGTTGCCCCGTTCAACAGTGCATGTCCTGAGAAAATGTTTGACCTTGCATCCTTACAAGTTGCAACTCTTGCAAGAGATTATGCAAGATGATAGGGTCACCTGTAAGGAATTTGCAACGTACGTAGCAGCATTTGGATTATCACACTAATGATGCTCATCACCCGGATGTTTTGCGAATCACTGATGGTGCTCATATTGAATGTGTGTAACCTCGTTACCTTAATATAAAAAAAAACGTTTGGGTTTTCCGTGTCTGAATTTCCTTGATTGGTAATTATATGCATGTTAGTAAATAAATATTTCATTTAGTATCAAAGCTGTAAAGATAATTTTTGGACACCCTGTGTATGTGTGTATGTATATATATATATACTCCCCTATTCACAAAGTTCCGGGACTCATTTTTTTTTATTCGAATAAGTAGACTTACATACTATTTGGTTCTATCTCCTTCAAAGTAGTTCCCTTGTGAGTGTACACACTTATTCCAACGTTCCTGCCACTGAAGGAAGCACCTCTGGTAGTCACTTTGCGGAATAGCCCTCATCTGTCTCATCGCGTTGGCTTGAATCTGCTCAATGTCATCGAATCTACGACCTTTCATTGTTTTCTTAAGTTGCGGGAACAAGAAAAAGTCAGACGGAGCAAGATCGGGTGAGTATGGAGGATGCGGGAGCAATGGAATGTTGTGTTTTGTCAAAAATGCGTTTGTGGTGACAGACCTGTGTGCAGGTGCATTGTCATGATGAACACCCCAATTGCCTGTGCGCCACTTCTCAGGGCGATGTCTGCGCACAGCGTCGCGGAGGCGCTGCAGGACTGTTTTGTAGAATTCAGCATTGACACTCTGTCCTATAGGGACGTATTCATGATGCACCAGGCCATCAATGTCGAAAAACGCTACTAACATGGTCTTGACATTGGACTTGACCTGTCGTGCCTTCTTCGGCCGAGGAGATGATTGCGTTTGCCACTGGGAGGACATTTGCTTTGTTTCCATGTCATATCGGTACACCCAGCTTTCATCACCAGTTATTATCGAGGACATGAAATTTGCGTCGTTTTTTGCTATCTCAAGGAGGTCAGTGCAAATGGACAACCGATCGTCCTTCTGGTCCTCAGTCAGGTGGCGTGGCACGAGTTTCGCTGACACCCGTTTCATGTGCAAATCTTCAGTTACGATTTTAATATATATATATTCCAGTGACAGTGTATCTAGGTTGCTTCTAAAGGCAGAGGGACCTAGTTTGAGACCTTGCCATGTTATGCTCCTGACTCCGCTTTGAGTTAGAGAAGGCAAAGTCAACAAGGAAAGGAATTGGCCACCCCCCTGTGATAGAGCTGAGACTTAGTATTAATGAAGTCTCTATCACATCACTCCCATATGGCATTATCTTTTAAGGGACTACTTTTTTTATGAATGAAATACTAGTTTCAATATAATGCTTAATAAGGATGACAAAAAGACAAAAACAACAAACTCTTCATGAGCAAAAAATGATTTTTGTATGCATTGCAAGACAGTTTTATATTGGTTTTTTCAAGCACCTGACATCTTGTTCTGAGTGAGTAATCAAGTTACATCATTTTTTGTCATTACCCTTCAGCTCCCCAAGAAGCTTGGACCTCCAACAAATGCCCGCAATGTCTGCCCTGTCACAAACCATCAGCTCAAGGTCTTTCCATGCTTCCTTACCATTTTACTTCTGTCTCCAATTCTCTACTCTGTTGTTTGTTTTTTTTATCTACCTCTACTACTTTTACCCTGGGGATTTCAGAACACAGACTGCCTTGTAATGCTGTCAACAGGTTTCCTCAATGTGTCCTATCCACCTTCAGCGTCTTCTCATATGACACTTTTGCTACAGATACACCCATAAATGGTAAATATGCTTGCATATCTGGAATACTGCGATATAGGAATTATCTACCTTTTAAGAGAAAGAGTTGCTTCTCCTCTGTCCAGCTCTTCTGACAGGAATGACAAGAATGCATAAACTGGGCGACCATGCTTCAGGTAGTATGGGAATGAAAGTTTCTCATCACTCGAGTGGGAGCTCTTCAAATGAGACTCAGAAAAGTGAGGCATTACCTTGGGGCTATCTAAAGATTGGAAATAAGCAGTATCATAAACAATGTCAAGCAGGTAATCTCTATATTGTAGACATTCGCTCAATCATTGCCTTTTTCAATCCTTATGAAAGTCATTAATGCACTGACCTTCTTGCAGGAAGTTTGTGTCTAATGTGCAACACTCATGCAGCAGAAGCTTCTGTAGCAACTTGCTTTATATAATGAAGTGCCAAGCACAACCTCAAATTCATCATCACTACTACCTTTCAGCACTCCTGAAGCACAGGCTTCATGTGTTTTTGTTCTCCCATTTTTCTGATATAACTGCCTTGAAATTCCATAAACTGGCTTTCTCATTGTGCATCCTGGTATAACTGCCTTGAAATGCCATAAACTGGTTTTCTCAATGTGCACCCTCGTATAACTGCCTTGAAATTCCATAAACTGGTTTTCTCATTGTGCACCCTGGTATAATTGCCTTGAAATTCCATAAACTGGTTTTCTCATTGTGCACTCTGGTATAACTGCCTTGAAATGCCATAAATTGGTTTTCTCAATGTGCACCCTGGTATAACTGCCTTGAAATGCCATAAACTGGTTTTCTCATTGTGCACCCTGGTATAACGGTCTTGAAATGCCATAAACTGATTTTCTCAATGTGCATCCTGGTATAACTGCCTTGAAATTCCATAAACTGGTTTTCTCAATGTGCATCCTATTCAACACTAGTATCTTTTCCTGATCTTTTGTTCCACAGGTAAAGATGTTTCTATCTGTTACTTACTGGAGATTTTATACCATCTCAATCCTATCCTGCACAAGCAGTAATAAATAAGCCATACAAAATATATAAATTCCTCTTTTTCCTAATAAATAAGATCCCAATAATAAACAGACTAAATGGGTTTCATCATGTGGTAAAAAAAAAAATTACAAATACCCCAGAAGCATGCACAAAACAGATGAAAGGTAGCAGACAAAGTAGACGAAATTGGTGGCAAACAGTGCAAGTGTGCAGTAATGCCACAAAGATGGTGGGGTGTGACGAAAGTACTGAGATTCTGTCTTTCAAATGGCCCATGTCTTTTTCTCCTTGCATTTTGTTCACTATTTTTAGAAGGGATTACAGGTAATCCTTCTCCATGTTTCTTCTCCTTCTTTTATTTACGTTTTTTCAAGATGAGATCATGAGGGAGTTTGATCTCATCTGCTTTATGGTTCTTCTTTATGTGTTTAGAATGGGGGTGTAGGAAATTGGACAGTATTTTTCTAGGAGGAAGATTATAGAGGCTAGATCAGGATTTGCACCAGTGTCCTTTTTTTAAAGATATTGCGTGGCCATATACGCATTTTTCGGGAGTTAAATTATTTGCGGCCATTTTTGGTTCATTGCCACTAGAGGGCTGAGCTTATTCCCGTTTCTTTGTCTAAAACTCAGGTACGTTGCATCAGCATGATCTAAGGTTCTGATTGGCTGAGAGCTAACTGCAGTTGAAATGCAGAGCTCCCATTGGCTTTAGAACCACGCCGCGCATATGACGTCATGAAGTCGGCGCGTGGGGGTCTTGATTATAAAAAGGCCTATATTTCATAGCCTCTTTCTCTTTTAATGAAAAATTGCTAAGCCGGTTGCCAGAGTCAAGTCGATTGCCTTCAGTAGGACATTTGAGATTTGGTAAGCATGAATTTTTGCGTGAGGACTTTATTTAATTTTTCTAGGCCTAGGCCGATCATTTAAGTTTCTTTGGGCAGTTTAAGTTTAATGTTAATTCTTAACTCCAGAGCTTGTTGAAGGAATAGCGGCATGGTTTAAAAGTTGAGATATTACCGCTTTGTTTATTGCAAAGTCGGTCGGGAGAGAAGCAACTCAATACATTTAATTCCTTGTTGAAGGAATATGGTTTTAGATATCACCGCTTTGTATTATTGCAAAGTCGGTCGGGAGAGAAACTCGCATCTGCGAATCATATGTATTTACAGAATATAGATTTTCTTGAGTATTGATGCTCGCTATTTATATAGTTACGCATATATCTGTGGACGGAAGTGATAGAGGTATTAATTGGAGCACGTGGGTGCTATCAGTTAATGTGTATTGTGGCACGAGCACATGTGTGCTATCAGTTAATGAATATTTATGCAGGAGCGCATGGTTGAAAAACTGCGGCACCACGTGGCTGAATTACGGGGTTTCCATTGTATAACTTTTGACGGCAAGCAGATGCTGGCGTAACCTGGTTATATGTTATTGATTGTGCATTATTGTTCTGTGAATTCAGAAGATGGGAGAAGTAATTTTAAAGGGAATTATTTTGTATTACATTTTGAATGTGATTACTATTATTGACGGGAAGTTTAGGAATTCCTAGAGATAGAGTATTTTTGTGTTAATAATTTGCTGCATGTAGGGTCAGCGTAAGAAGTAGGTCACAGTATGTCTGCCCAGACGGGCCAGTGAAAATATTGTTGTTGCTCGTAGTTAGTCAGGCAGAACCTGGGTCAGACGGTCTGCGGTGTTAAATTACCGGGTGATGTTTATTTTGGCTCGGAGAGAGAGAAGAGAGGGGAGTTACGTGTTGAAGAGTAAGGAAGTTAATTGTTATTTGTACTAGAGTATTAACGTTTTGTTTAGCTGTTGTTTTTGCTTTTGTCTGAACAGCAGGTACCGGCTTTTTGTGGGGAAGAGCAGAATTTTTGATACCTCAAAATTTCTCCCACGGCACAGTGGTGGCGTTCGCAGACACCCAAAGTCTCGCATGAATTGCCAGTGGTGGAAGGAGAGGAAGAAAATACGTTTTCCCAGCCAGGGGAAGACATTTTCCAGCGAATATGATTTTTTTGTGGATAAATCCTGAGCTCTGACGCTCATTCGGTTACACACGCAGATTTGGCATGCTGCCCGCGTTGTGGAAATTTTATGTTCGCTTCTTCACGGCCATAATAAAGCCGACGGCCCAGTTATAGGTACTCGGGCAGGTAATTTCAGAGTGGTAGAAGTCAGCTACAGTTCCAGTCCAGAATCCAGTGGGGTTCTGTTAAACCTCAGTCATCAATTCCAGAGTTAGTGGAGAGAGAGAGGGTAAACATTCTCTCTACTGAAGTCAGCACAGATAGGCAGAACTGTTAGTTTTGGTGAATCATAGCAGAGGACAGCTGTTGAAGTTTAGAGGTGCAGTTAGTTGTGTTCAGGAGATTCCAGGATAGGCTGTGTAGAACCGAAGTCTGTGCAGAGATTGTGTAGTCACTTCGCAGTCGTTCCAGCTATCAGTGGACTTAGAGTTAGAGTTAGAATTTAGAACAGCTAGTTTGGAGTGTAGGCGACATCAAGTGCAGTGTAGTTCATTTCAGTTAACCTTACCTTCTTTCTCCATACAGGTTGCAATTGTGGGAGAAGGGTTGGGGTTGATGCATTTTTAACTGTGCTTGATTTTGTTTCAGGTGTGCATCCTCGCATTTTTTGTATTTGACATGTATATGAGTTTGTTTATAGGTGTATAATAAACTTGTATAAATTGTAGCTGGCATCAGTCATTTCCTTTAGTACAGTAGCTATATGTTGTCTGTACCTTGGTGTTTGTGAATCTTAATTTAACCTTATCCCCGTAGGGTAGTTAGAGGTGGTTCGAGGCCATAGCAATTTAAACGTCCGAAGTGGCGAGGAAAGAATCAACCTCGGTTCTCAACCTCGGAGCCAATGGTCTCAACTTTCACATTTTGCACTATATTTCTATCTGAATCTAATTTTCCAGTCTTCCTTCTCACTAGTGTCTTGTCACTATAGGTAGACAGTCTCTAGTCCTAAATCCATTTCGTGACAAAGTGGGTGGCGTCGTCCTTGGGATCATCTTTGTTGGGATCAATTCTAGATTCTTAAATTGTCTCTGAAGAAAGTTCTGGAAATAGATTTCTTAAAAATCCCCTAGACTTGAGCTATATTAAGACTGATCCAGCTATAAGTTTTTTTCCACAGGTTCCAGTTAGTATAGATGATAGTGGTAGTAAGGTTGTTTATGACTTAGAAGTAATTGATGGCTAATCGAATTTTTTTCTTGACAGGAAAGTAAATTCGGGTTTTGGGTAGCTCGATAACTTGAATTTTTTTCAGGTAGTTATTAGTCAGACTTGGTGCTAGTCTGAGTGCGGGTTTTTGCGACAGCATATTCCTAGTAGGTAACAGTAAATTTTTCTTGTTCCTTTTTTGTCATTTCCCCTCGTTGTGAGTACTGCTGATTTGTCCGGTAAGATGGCTGAATTGGTCAAGCTACTTACTGCATGGAAGGACGCAGCTAAAAGCATGGGAATGGATGAGGCCGAGACTAGGGCTTACATTATGAGGGAACAGGACCGGCAGACGGAGAGAGAAAAGGGAAGCGGAGAAAGAGGAGAGGCAGGCGGAGATGGAACTTCGGAAATTGGAAGCACAGGAGAGGGAGAAGGCAGCAGAGAGACAGCATGAACTTGCCATGCGTTCTCTGGAACTGCAGTACCGATCTTCGGAAGGCAGTTCGGCTAACGGAGATTCTCCCGGAGCAGGGGCGACAGACACCTCAGGAAACGGAGGGCCCCGGATGGCAGCCATGAATTTTCCGATGGATCCTTTTCCTAACGGCAATGAGAAAATTGAGGTATTTTTAGAAAAATTTGAACGGATGGCAAAGGCATACGGGCTGGATGATAGTCTTTGGTGTCTCAAATTATCTCAATCTCTAAGAGGACATGGGTATGAGGTCTATAGCAAGATGCTAGTGGATGACCAGAATAACTTTGAGGCACTGCGGAACGCCCTGTTACAGCGATTCCAATGGACTCCCCGGAAGTGCCAAACGATGTTTAGGGAAAGTCGACTGGAGAAAGGAGAAAGTTTTCCCCAGTTCACAGAGAGGCTGAGGAATTACCTCACTCGCTGGAGAGAGTTGTCGGGACTGGCGAAATCTTTCGAAGGATTGGAAGAATTAGTCCTGTGCGAACAGATAAAGGCCAACATGTCTCTGGACTTAAGGAAGTACCTGGCGGAGCAGGGCGCACAGCAACTGGACCAGATAATTCTTTTTGCTGAAAGGTTCCAGTCGGCACAGGCCGAAGTACTGGGCCAGAAAAGAAAACACCCTGACCTGCCAGCCCCGGACAAAGGAGCATCTTCATCGCAGTCGCCTTCCTCTTCAGCTCACCAGCAGCAAGGGCCGTCTCGCAAGGAGCCCCCGCCCAGTCATAACATGCGCTCCCAGCCGCCTAACAGAACACAGGGGCCGACTTCTCATGAACCCGTCAGGAACCGGGGAGATAATGAGAGATATTGTAGGTTCTGTCGGACTACTTCTCATTGGTCAACACGGTGCCCAAACAAACAACCCACTCATCAGGTGGCTTGTTTAAGGCCTGTGAGGGTGAAACAAGGGAAGAAATGGAAACCCTTCCCGTCAGAGAAGTTGTTTTCCAACAGCGGGCCAGCAGAAGTGAACGGGACTGAGACTACATGCTTATTTGACAGCGGGCTTACATACCCCAGCATAGTCGCCCGACATCTGGTGAAGCCCTGGCAGATGACCAGAGAAAAAGTGAATATTGGTGGAGTTTTAAGGAAAGGGACTTCCCAGTGCTTTCCGGTAGCCAATATTGAGGTGAAATGTAGATTCGTGTCTGGCACCATCAAGGCAGCTGTAACGGCTCAGCCGGCCTACGACTTCATTCTTGGCAACCCATATTTAGTTTTGGGGAACCCGACCACACCGATCCTTGCTGATGCAAGGGGGCCTACTGCAGGCCAGATAAGTGAAAAAGGAGAACCCCTAATTCACAGAGCCCCGAGGGAGCTCAAACATAGCTGTCGTGCCAAGGAGAGGTGCAACGCCTCTGACGACAGTGATATGTTATTTGCAGAGGCAAATTCGCCCGCCAGCCCTGTTCAGCCAACCGGCCAAACAGTGGTGACGACGCCTCTGATTCAGGAAGTACACTCTTTGTTGTCGGGAATTAGGCCCCCGATGGTATTAGCTCCTTCAAGTGAGGGACATACTGACAAGAGCGGTATTACATATGTCAACGACCAGCGCCATCTTCATAGGGCACAAGATAGCGGTCTGAGCGAGCATATAGTTCCAACCAGCCCTGGAGCCCCATCCGACCAGCACTTTACTCAAACGGAGAAGGACAGTGATCTGAGTATCCGTTTGCCTATAAACGGAGATGGGCCCCACAACTCTCGTATCTCGTTTGCAGGAAACGACTCTTGTAACGAGGAGCCTGAAAAATTGGCTATATTTTCCAATTTGTTTCAAGGAACATTGGAACCAGTCACTGAGAGCTTTATCTCAGATTCTCCGCGATCTAACGGGATCTTAAACCGTCAAGTGTCACTGCAGGACACATTCCAACTGACGCCAGCAACTCTCGACGGGGAGGGCAAGGTTGAGAATTTTCTTAGAACCAGAGTTTTAGACGGAGGACTCTCTGGAACTATACGGGCATCTCACAAACTTTCCAGGCCAGGAATTAGTGAGGGAAACTGCCTTATAACTTCGCAAGGAGCGATTTTGGAGAGCTCTGTCCCGCTTCAGATTGGTAGGGGAAGAGCGAGTCCAGAACCACTGCCAGGGGCAGATCTTAACTACCTTTCTTCAAAGGTAGAAGCTATTGAGGTCGATCGTGATCCAATAGACACCCAGCAAGAAATCGGAGGCTCTACACCAGAGGAACCCGAGACGTTGCATCGTTCTCGCACGGTACCAGCAGTCACAACCCTGCTGACGCGCAGCGAGGAAGTCGTCATCGCCAGGTCGCCACAGCGCCCGCCGGTCACATCAGCTGACCAGGACAGCCTTTTGACGGTCATAGCAAGGGAAAGTTCAGACCCGCCATTAGACGGCACAGGTCTGAAGAGAGATCAACTCTCCCAACGGAGCATAGGAGCTCATTCTAGGAGAGGAAGAAGGAGGAAACGCAAAAGAGGAAGGTCGAAGAACACTGAATAGGAGGGGTAAGGACAGACAGCCTTGTAGACAGAGTTAAGGGCCAGTGTGAAACACAGAGATTTCAGTAATGAGATCGATGCTCAATCTTCGAAGGTGGGAGTGATGTGACGAAAGTACTGAGATTCTGTCTTTCAAATGGCCCATGTCTTTTTCTCCTTGCATTTTGTTCACTATTTTTAGAAGGGATTACAGGTAATCCTTCTCCATGTTTCTTCTCCTTCTTTTATTTACGTTTTTTCAAGATGAGATCACGAGGGAGTTTGATCTCATCTGCTTTATGGTTCTTCTTTATGTGTTTAGAATGGGGGTGTAGGAAATTGGACAGTATTTTTCTAGAAGGAAGATTATAGAGGCTAGATCAGGATTTGCACCAGTGTCCTTTTTTTTAAAGATATTGCGTGGCCATATACGCATTTTTCGGGAGTTAAATTATTTGCGGCCATTTTTGGTTCATTGCCACTAGAGGGCTGAGCTTATTCCCGTTTCTTTGTCTAAAACTCAGTTACGTTGCATCAGCATGATCTAAGGTTCTGATTGGCTGAGAGCTAACTGCAGTTGAAATGCAGAGCTCCCATTGGCTTTAGAACCACGCCGCGCATATGACGTCATGAAGTCGGCGCGTGGGGGTCTTGATTATAAAAAGGCCTATATTTCATAGCCTCTTTCTCTTTTAATGAAAAATTGCTAAGCCGGTTGCCAGAGTCAAGTCGATTGCCTTCAGTAGGACATTCGAGATTTGGTAAGCATGAATTTGTGCGTGAGGACTTTATTTAATTTTTCTAGGCCTAGGCCGATCATTTAAGTTTCTTTGGGCAGTTTAAGTTTAATGTTAATTCTTAACTCCAGAGCCATCAATACGATCTTAGTGATAGACTTGAAACTTTATAGGTCCATTTAATTCCTTGTTGAAGGAATAGCGGCATGGTTTAAAAGTTGAGATATCACCGCTTTGTATTATTGCAAAGTCGGTCGGGAGAGAAACTCGCATCTGCGAATCATATGTATTTACAGAATAGTCGGGAGCGCGTGTAATGTGTATTTTCATTTGTGATTTTATTGAGAGTATTGATGCTCGCTATTTATATAGTTACGCATATATCTGTGGACGGAAGTGATAGAGGTATTAATTGGAGCACGTGGGTGCTATCAGTTAATGTGTATTGTGGCACGAGCACATGTGTGCTATCAGTTAATGAATATTTATGCAGGAGCGCATGGTTGAAAAACTGCGGCACCACGTGGCTGAATTACGGGGTTTCCATTGTATAACTTTTGACGGCAAGCAGATGCTGGCGTAACCTGGTTATATGTTATTGATTGTGCATTATTGTTCTGTGAATTCAGAAGATGGGAGAAGTAATTTTAAAGGGAATTATTTTGTATTACATTTTGAATGTGATTATTATTATTGACGGGAAGTTTAGGAATTCCTAGAGATAGAGTATTTTTGTGTTAATAATTTGCTGCATGTAGGGTCAGCGTAAGAAGTAGGTCACAGTACGTCTGCCCAGACGGGCCAGTGAAAATATTGTTGTTGCTCGTAGTTAGTCAGGCAGAACCTGGGTCAGACGGTCTGCGGTGTTGTATTACCGGGTGATGTTTATTTTGGCTTGGAGAGAGAGAAGAGAGGGGAGTTACGTGTTGAAGAGTAAGGAAGTTAATTGTTATTTGTACTAGAGTATTAACGTTTTGTTTAGCTGTTGTTTTTGCTTTTGTCTGAACAGCAGGTACCGGCTTTTTGTGGGGAAGAGCAGAATTTTTGATACCTCAAAATTTCTCCCACGGCACAGTGGTGGCGTTCGCAGACACCCAAAGTCTCACATGAATTGCCAGTGGTGGAAGGAGAGGAAGAAAATACGTTTTCCCAGCCAGGGGAAGACATTTTCCAGCGAATAGGATTTTTGTGTGGATAAATCCTGAGCTCTGACGCTCATTCGGTTACACACGCAGATTTGGCATGCTGCCCGCGTTGTGGAAATTTTATGTTCGCTTCTTCACGGCCATAATAAAGCCGACGGCCCAGTTATAGGTACTCGGGCAGGTAATTTCAGAGTGGTAGAAGTCAGCTACAGTTCCAGTCCAGAATCCAGTGGGGTTCTGTTAAACCTCAGTCATCAATTCCAGAGTTAGTGGAGAGAGAGAGGGTAAACATTCTCTCTACTGAAGTCAGCACAGATAGGCAGAACTGTTAGTTTTGGTGAATCATAGCAGAGGACAGCTGCTGAAGTTTAGAGGTGCAGTTAGTTGTGTTCAGGAGATTCCAGGATAGGCTGTGTAGAACCGAAGTCTGTGCAGAGATTGTGTAGTCACTTCGCAGTCGTTCCAGCTATCAGTGGACTTAGAGTTAGAGTTAGAATTTAGAACAGCTAGTTTGGAGTGTAGGCGACATCAAGTGCAGTGTAGTTCATTTCAGTTAACCTTACCTTCTTTCTCCATACAGGTTGCAATTGTGGGAGAAGGGTTGGGGTTGATGCATTTTTAACTGTGCTTGATTTTGTTTCAGGTGTGCATCCTCGCATTTTTTGTATTTGACATGTATATGAGTTTGTTTATAGGTGTATAATAAACTTGTATAAATTGTAGCTGGCATCAGTCATTTCCTTTAGTACAGTAGCTATATGTTGTCTGTACCTTGGTGTTTGTGAATCTTAATTTAACCTTATCCCTGTAGGGTAGTTAGAGGTGGTTCGAGGCCATAGCAATTTAAACGTTCGAAGTGGCGAGGAAAGAATCAACCTCGGTTCTCAACCTCGGAGCCAATGGTCTCAACTTTCACATTTTGCACTATATTTCTATCTGAATCTAATTTTCCAGTCTTCCTTCTCACTAGTGTCTTGTCACTATAGGTAGACAGTCTCTAGTCCTAAATCCATTTCGTGACATGGGGAGATGGTGTAAGTATCAGATATTGCCACAAAAATGACGGAGAGAGGGTAGTTGTGAAGTTTTGACATAAAGATGGTGGAGAGACAGTGTATGGCTGAGATATTGCCACAAAGATGGTGGAGACATCACAACTGTGAGGTATTGTCATAAAGATGGTGGGCAGACAGTGTACATGTGATGTATTTCATCAATTACAGTGGTCAGACAAGATAGGTGCCACGTATTACCATAAACATGATGGTGAGGCAGTAAAATGAAACAATGGAGAGGCAGTGCAAGTGTGTGATACTACAATGAAGATGGTGGACAGACAATTGTTTGAGGTATTACTAAAAAGATGTTAAAGATATACTGTTAGTATGAGCTATTATCATAACGATGTTAAAAAGATGGTGTTAGATTTAAAAATATGGCACTGAGACAGACAATCAGTAACAGAAAGGAAAGGAGAGACAAATTCTGCTTGCTACATAGAATTTCATCAGCTCAAAACAATAAAGAAGAAAATTATTAATAGTCATAATCTACGACTCACCTTCCCTGGCAAAAGTATTTGTTGAATGCCACCCAAACAATCTTCTCAAATCAAAGGGTGCTGTGCCCTGTAAAACAAAGAGAATGTATTTATGTCTGTACGATAGCATTGATGTTTGGGCACAGTAAAGAAATAAGTGCTACTCAATTACCAAAACATAGGATAAATATTAGAAAAATTAATAATATAAATCAAAGAATTAATAACAGAAAAAAAACTAATAATGAATGTAAACATAATGAATGAAGATTTTTTTAAAACTCCTAAACATACCAAATGGCAGGATAAATGGATATAGGTAATGTGTCTATACTGTGACAAAGGACAAAGAAAATTCCTATAGTACGCCACAAGACTTTTGTCAGGGACAAACAAAAACACAAGACAAAGAAAGTGAGAACTAAGTTAAATATTTAAAATGAATAAAAATGATAAACGGATATAGGTAATGTGTCTATACTGTGACAAAGGACAAAGAAAATTCCTATAGTATTTTCCACCCTGTGCCGGAATTAATTTTTAAAGAATTCTAAACAGTGAAGTGTACTATCTTCTATTGTAACTTGTATGAAAATCTTTTCTGTGAACATGCATACATTATATATCAAACTGTAGGAAAATGATAGAGAATTATAATATATGGTGTCTTTTTTTAGTATTAACACATATACGTTTGGTATTCCTGAAAAACATGCTGTATGTAAACATTTTTTAAACTAAAAATGTTCACAGTACAATATGACTTATCAAAGATTATTTATTGTTGCAGACAATAGCATTTTCTTTTTAGTCTTACAATATCAAGGTATTCCATTTAAGAAGTAATAAAATACTAAATATGGCCACATTTAGTGGTGTTCACGCCATTTTTACTATGGTCCCTTATAATAATCACAAAATGTGTAGAAAAGTGCATCATGTAATTTTCAAACAAATAAAGCAGAATAACATCACATAAAAACCATTTACACTTGCTTCAGGTTTTAACAATACCCCCAGCTTCATCTTCTACCTGTGACTAGTCATTAGATGTAACTGTTGGTCTAGTTCTGTTCTTTTTCAATGGGCCAGGCTAGGGCAAGGGCTACGCATCACCTAAGTCTAATATGTCTAACATTTCTGTACCCATTCCATCACTTGATAAAAAACTGTGATTATTAAACAATCATCAATGTTTCTAAGTAAGACTGACACAGAATTCACTTAAGGGGCTGAGAACTGTATATATAAATTCTGATATTTCTGCAGCAATAACAAAGAAAAAAGCAAACACACACGAATCATCACACAAATTATAATAATAACATCACAAGTGCCCCACCTTGAAGTGGTGGGTCGACTTCAGTGCCTTGAGGAAATTTTGAGCTATATCAGTGGGAGCTTTTGCTCCTGGTAGGTTCAATCAAGATGAGCAGGTCAAAATGGAAAGGACAAACAAAGTGGGCACACCTCCCCTTTCCTCCAGGTTAAAGGAGATGGGCACCGCCAAGCAAACCTCTTGCCCACTGAAATGCTATGATGGAAAGTCAACTCAGTAATAATTTGCCGGATCGGCCGATGCCCGGATTAACAACGACCGCGCTCTCATTGCCCCTTGAGAGTGATAAGTCAGCGAATGGGGTAAAAACACCTGTTTTGAAACTTCCAAGAGAAAGTTTTGTTGTTGGAACTTGGAATGTACGCACGCTATATGCGTGTGGAAAAGTCAAAGAACTAACACATGAACTTGTTAGATACTCGTGGGACATCCTGGGCCTAGCAGAAGTCAGATGGACAGGATTAGGTGAATCAATAACGGATGATGGTCACAAAATTTGGTTTAGTGGAGATGAGTCTAAACATCAGCATGGAGTAGGTTTTATCGTACATAAAGATAGATTGAACTCTGTCATCAGCTGCACCCCAATAAATAGCAGGCTTATCACCATTCGTATTGCAGCACATCCAAAGAACATCTCCATTATACAGGTATATGCCCCCACTACTGACTATGAGGATGAGGCAATTGATACATTTTATGACAATCTGGATGAAGCAATTAAGAAAATTCCAAAGAAAGATCTTCTCATCGTGTTAGGTGATTGGAATGCTAAAATAGGGCCAGATGCATACGGTCACTGGGCTGGTACAGTGGGGAGATTTGGGACAGGTGAAACCAACGATCGAGGACTAAGGCTACTAGAATTTGCCAGCAACTATAAACTAACCATTGCAAATACACTATTTCCTCATAAGTTATCAAGAAGAACAACGTGGCATGCCCCAAAAACTGAGATACATGGCCAAATTGATTTTATTCTTGTATCCAAAAGATTCAAGTCTAGTATTAATAAAGCCAAGACTAGGACTTTTCCTGGCGCCGACATTGGTAGTGATCACGACATGGTATTGATGACGCTCAAGCTTAAACTTAAAAAGAACTATAATCAAAACAGATGTTCTCAGTTAAGATTCAATTTAGACAAACTGAAAGATCCAGAAATCGCGGGAATCTTTGAGGCAACTGTTGGAGGAAAATTCGCAGCTCTCAATTTTTTGGAGGATGATATCAACTCAATCACAGAGAACATGAAAGACGTGCTCATTGAATCAGCAACAGAAATACTTGGTAAAAGAAAGAAAATAAACAAACCATGGGTTACAGATGACATTCTGAAGTTATGTGATACACGGCGGGAAATGAAAAAGGTTAAGAAAGAGGTTCCTGAAGCAGCATGGCAATACAGTATGGTGAATAAAAATATTAGGAAGAAAATGAAACAGGCCAAAGAAAAATGGGTAGCTGATCAATGTGAGTCCATTAATACGGGGCTAATAAAAGGTAACAGCAAGGCAGCTTTTGACACATTAAGAAAACTATCAAAACCCCAACAGCCCAGGGTAACTGTCATAGAAGATAGCAATGGGGCTCTGCTCAATGAAAAAACAGCTGTAATGAGAAGGTGGACAGAATATTGTAAAGAATTATATAACTGTAAACTTGACACTGACTTAGGCATATTAAACAACATTAAGTGCGAAAACAGGGAACTCGGAAATGCAGCAATATTACGGGAAGAAGTGGAAGAGGCTATATGTTCGATGAAAGGAGGGAAGTCACCGGGTGTGGATAATATCCCAGCAGAGCTCTTGAAATATGGAGGACCAGATATAGTAAAAATCATGACAACAATTTGCCAGAAGATATGGAGTACAAAAAAATGGCCAAAAGAATGGACGCAGTCATTAGTAATACCGCTTCCAAAGAAATGAAATCTAAAAATGTGCAAGAACTACAGAACCATTAGCCTTATTAGTCATCCAAGTAAGGTGATGTTAAGGATACTTTTGAACAGAATAAAACAGAAATCAGAAGAAATCTTGTCAGAGGAACAGGCTGGCTTTAGACCAAAAAGAAGTACCTCAGAACAAATCTTCAATATTAGAGTACTTATCGAAAAACACCTCCAACATCAACACGATTTATACCATAACTTCATCGATTTCACAAAAGCCTTCGATCGAGTCTGGCATGAAGGCTTATGGCAAGTAATGAGAAAATTCAATTTTGATACCAACATCATAGATATCATTGAAGCACTATACAAGGACGCAAGCAGTGCTGTTTTTGCAAGCAACGACATTGGAGAATTTTTCAAAACAACTGTAGGAGTTCGGCAGGGATGTATCCTGTCCCCAGTGCTCTTTAATATTTATCTAGAACATATTATGCAGGAGGCTCTCTAAGATTATAAATCAACCATATCGATTGGAGGCCGACCTCTGTGCAACCTACGTTTTGCTGATGATATTGATCTGATAGCTGGATCAGAATCAGAACTTCAAGACCTTACCTCTAGACTGGAGAAAGTAACAAGAACGTATGGGATGGAAATTAATATAGAAAAAAGCAAGATATTGGTGAATAGCCATAAGAAACATGTTCCGACCAACATTACGTTAAATGGGCAAACGTTAGAAGAAGTTAACACCTTTAAATATCTCGGGTCCACTATATGTAGTGATGGAAGATCAAGTAAAGAAATCAAGACAAGACTTGAGATGGCCTCAGCTGCCATGACAAAGTTGAATGTGATCTGGAAAAGTAACATCAGTTTTCCTGTGAAGATCAAATTATACAAATCACTTGTATTATCTATTCTCTTGTATGGGTGTGAGAGCTGGACACTCACTGCAGATACGGAGCGAAGGATTCAGGCTTTCGAGCATAAATGTTATAGAAGAATTTTGCGCATTCGCTATAAAGAGCACAAAACAAATGTCTATGTTAGAGAGAAGATAAACACCTATGCAGGCCACCAAGAACCACTTTTGTCAATAGTGAAACATCGAAAGCTTGCCTGGTTTGGGCATGTAACTCGTCATGACTCCCTTTCGAAAACGATCCTTCAGGGGACAGTCGAAGGTAAACGGAGAAGAGGAAGGCAGAGAAAATCCTGGGCTGATAACATCAAAGAATGGGCAGGACACGGTTTTTCCACACTTGTACGCATTGCTGAGGATAGAGAGCAGTGGAGGACCCTGTCTGCTGATGCTTCCACCATGGCACCCCTACGACCCATGACGGGTTACGGGCTGAGATGATGATGAAAGGAGGTTGGAGAACAGGGCTGACAACCCTGCCGGAAAAAACAAATTGTCACAGAAACGGAAACAGTTCAAAAAAGAAACAAAAGCCACAGTAAGGAAGAATCCTCGCAAGAGAGACGTATGACGCAGACACCTGATGAAAGCCAGTCAATGGAAGTCAGGCTGCTGACACCTCTTCTAACAATGAAGGCAAAAACTAGAATAGGCACTTGAAACATGCGAACAATGCAGGAAGCCAGAAGGACAGCACAGGTAGCTGGAGAGATGAGACAATACAAAATAAAACTCTTAGGACTAGCAAAAACGAGAATAAATGGAACTGGTGAATTCATGACAAATACAGGGGAAAATGTCATATATTCAGGACACGAGGATGAAGACCGCACACACACAGAAAGGGTTGCTATTGTGCATTAATAGAATGGGAACTGATATCACCCAGGATAATAATGGCAAGATTCCAGGGAAAAGGAAGAAAAATCACCATCATTCAGTGTTATGCCCCTACTAACAATGCAGATGATGATAATGATGAACTCCAAGGAACACTGGACAAAACACACAGGAGAGACATTAAGATAGTAATGAGAGATTTAAATGCAAAAGTAGGAGTAGACAACAAAAACTGTTAACTAATCATGGGAAAGAATGGCACAGGAAACAGAAATGAAAATGGAGAGCTTTTATGATTTGAATGATCTGGTCATCGGAGGGACTATCTTCCCACACAAAGACGTACACGAGACTACATGGAACTCCCCAGATGGGCACACGCAAAATCAGATAGACCACTTCACCAGAGAAAGAATATGGAGATGCTGCCTACAAGATGTTAGAGTAAAGAGTGGAGCTGATGTAGCGTCAGACCACCACCTTCTCCTGGCGTCACTGAGAATAAAATTGAGGGCGCACAAAGACAGAGCAGAAAGATCAAGCCCGAAGTATAATACCCAGAACCTTATGAACAAAGACACAAGAGTTCAGTTCAACCTAAAGTTGAGAAAAAGATTTGAAGCACTGGAGAACCTGGAAGAGGAAAGTATAGATAACCATTGGTTCACAATTCAGGAAGCATACAGGAATACATGTGAAGAAGTTCTTGGCAAAAGAAATAAACAACAGAAGGAATGGCTCACAGAAAACACATGGAACCTCATAAGCAAAAGGAGAGACATCAAACAGCAAGTAAACAACTGTAAAGAGGCAGAAGAGAAAACACAACTGCTCACAATATATTGGGAGCTAAACAGGAAAGTAAAAAAGAGTGCCAGGCAAGATAAAAGAGAATTTATTGAAAAACTAACAGAGGAAGCCGAGATTGCGAAAAAAAGGACATTATATAATATTACTAGAACTTTATCTAAGAAACAGCTAAATCACAACACAACAGTGAAGAGCAGAGACGGACAAAGCATTAGCAATGAAGAGAAACAAAGGGCCAGATGGGCAATATTTTAAGGAAATCCTAAACCGAAACCAACCAATACAGCAACCCATCATAGAACCAGCAGAAGAGCCACTACTGTGCAACATGAACCAACCCACTAAACAAGAGATCTCTTGGGCAATTAAACAGCTGAAAAATGGGAAGGCCACAGGACCAGATGAAATACCACCAGAAGCCCTGAAGGCAGATATATCATACACTACAGAGTTGCTTCACCAGCTCTTCAAGAAAATCTGGGAAAAAGAGGCCATCCCAAAGAGCTGGAAGGAAGGCCACATTATCAAGCTGCGAAAGAAAGGAAACTTGACTATGTAGCAGCTGGAGGGGTATAACACTACTAGTAGAGGCTGGAACAATTTTGACCAGAGTTTTGTTTGACCGTACTAAGAAGGCGGTGGATGACAAACTCAGAGAGGAACAGGCAGGATTTTGTGCAGGAAGATCATGCACAGACCAGATAGCAATACTTAGAATCATCATAGAACAATCAAATGAGTGGCAGACCCCCTTGTATATAAATTTTGTGCACCTCGAAAAAGCTTGCGACAGTACAGACCGTACTGGGATATGGAAAATTCTGAGACATTTGGAATCCCAGAGAAATTCATTAAAATCATCCAAGATTTCTACCAGGAGGAATCATGCAAAGTAATACACAAAGGAAAACTATCAGAGCCCTTCACAGTACACAGTGGGATCAGACAGGGATGTCTGCTATCACCAACAATTTTTCTCATGGTCATAGACTGGGTTATGAGACAGACAACAGAGGGAGAGAAAACTGGAATACAGTGGACATTTAACAAACAACTGGAGGATATAAACTTTGCAAATGATTTTTGCCTTCTATCACATAGACAGCAAGATATGCAGGAGAAAACAAATAGATTATTAACAGAAGCAGCAAAGATGGGACTACACATAAATGTAAATAAAACAAAGGAAATGAGAATAAATAATAGGCAGATGGACTCGATAAAGATCAATGATCAAGTCATTGAAGAAGTAGAAAGCTTTACATATCTGGGGAGTAACATTGACAAAGGAGGAGGAACAGCTGGTGACGTCTGCTCAAAGATAAATAAAACCAGATGCGCTTTTAATGCCCTTCGACCACTATGGAACTCTTCAGCTATATCCAGAGAGAACAAAATTAGAATCTTTAAATGTGAAGTCAGTCTTGCTGTATGGCTCAGAGACATGGCATATCTCAAAGAGTATCACCTCCAAGCTACAGACATTTGTAAAAGATGTCTCTGACGGATCCTCTGTATAAGATGGCCAGGTGTAATAACAAATATAGAGCTAAAGAAAAGATGCGGGCAACAGCTAATACAAACATAAAGTAAGGTAAAAAAAGTGGGGATGGATAGGACATACACTCAGAAGATAAAAATCAAGCACAACCAGAATTGCCCTTAACTGGAACCCACAGGGGAAAAGAAGAATGGGGAGGCCAAGGAGAAGAACTGTTGAAGAGAAGGCTAGGGAAATTGGAATGACTTGGGCACAGCTGAAAAAGACAGCCCAGAATAGAAATCGAAGGAGAGCAACTGTTTCTGCCCTATGTTCCACAGGGAACAAAAAGGAATGATGATGATGAATGTTTCTAAATAAGATTGACACAGTATTCGCTTCAGGGACTGAGAACTGTATATGTAAATTCTGATATTTCTGCAGCAATCATCATCATCATCAGCTGCCATCTCCACCACGAAAGCTGGCTATAATGGATCTCCAACGTCTTCTGTCTCTTGTCTTGGTGGTGCACTCTGACAGACTCTTTCCTGTCCATCTCTTGATGTTATCTTCCCACTTATAGCACATTCTTCCCCTTGCACGATTGCCTTCAACTCTCCCTTCTATTATGGTCTTCTGCAAGGTGTTATGCCTTTTTATGTGGCCAAAGTATTTTAGCTGCCGAACTTTGATCTCCCTCATTAGTTCTCTTTTCATACCTAGATTTTCTAGGACCTCCTTATTTGTTTTCTTCTCTTTCCATGAGATGCGCCCCATTCTTCTATATATCCACATTTCAAGAGCCTCAATTCTTTCTTCCAATTGCTTATTCATCGTCCATGTGTCTACACCATACAGTAATGCAGAATATATATAACACTTTATGACTCTCAGTTTTAATTTGTGAGATAACTGTTTAGATGTCAGTATATGTTTCATGTTGTTGAATGTAGCTTTGGCCATTCCTATTCTCTTCTTGATTTCTGTTTCACATCTGCCATCTTCTGTTATTATATGACCAAGAAATGAGTAGCTCTTGACTTGTTCTAGGATTTTCCCATTTACGCTTATCTTTAATGTGGGCTTATCGTCTGTTTTGCTAATTATCATAGTTTTTGTTTTCTCAATATTAATGTCCAATCCATATTCATGACTTATACTGTTCACTTGCTTCACTAGTTCTTGTAACTCCTGTTCGCTTTCAGCTAACAACACGGTATCATCTGCATATCTAAGGTTGTTTATTGACCTTCCACTGATGTTCAGTCCTGGTATTTCCTGTATCTGTTTGAAAATTTTTTCGGTGTATAGATTAAATAGGCAGGGGGACAGCACACAACCCTGTCTGACACCTCTTTTTATGTCTATGTATGGTGAATAATTCCTTCCAGATCTTACTGTAGCTGTTTGCTCCCAATAAAGGTTACTGAGTATTCTTATATCTTTTCCATCAATACCTATGTCTTCGAGGCATTCAATTATTTTCTCATGATGGACTCTGTCAAAAGCCTTCTTCTAGTCAATGAAGCACATGTACATATTTTTTTGGACTTCTGTATATTTTTCTGCGAATATTCTTAGGCAAAATATTGCCTCTCTTGTTCTGCTGTTCCGTCTAAAACCAAACTGTTTTTCTTGGATTTCGCTGTCTACCTTACTTGTTATTCTTTCCTGTATGATTTTGAGCAGTATCTTAATTGCATGACTCATCAGGCTGATTGTTCTGAAGTCTGACCATTCTGTTGCGTTAGGTTTTTTGGGCAATGTTATAAAGTCTTCATGTCGTGTGGTATATATCTTGTACTGTATATATCATTGCATAGATCTGTGATTGTATCTATACCAAAGCTCTCCAGGACTTCTATCATTTCAATTTTTATGTTGTCCATGCCTGCTGATTTTCCTTTTTGTATCATATGTATTGCATTCTCTACTTCTGATCTGAGAATGTTTGGGCCTTCATTAGAATCTGGCGATGGTTTTTTACCTCTGTTGTCCTCAAATAGTTCTTTTACGTACTCTGCCCATCTGTTTGGTATGTCTTTCTCATCAAGTAAGATTACACCATTTTTGTTCTTGATACAGCCTCCGCCTTGGGCAAACCGCGACCTATTGGATATTTTCTTTATTTCTTCATGCATATATCTTGTCATGTGCTTTGTTTCCAAGTCTTCTATTTCCTTGCATTTTGTTTCTATCCACTGTTCTTTTGCTTGTCTACACATAGTACGTATGTCATTGTCTATTGTTTTATATTTCTGCAGTGTTTTTTGCTTTCTTTCTTTCTGCCATTTTATTCAAGATGTCATCTGTCATCCAAATTTGATTTTTCTTAGGCTCCTTTTTAGGTAAATTTGCATTTGCTGATTGTATGCTTGTTTTTAAGCATTCCCATTTTGTGGTTACTGTGATGCAGTACCGTAATTTTATTTTTCAATAGGCCCCATTCTTTTTCTCCCTGATATTATGTCCTGTAATTAGTGGAGTTTTGTCTTTTTCTCTAAGTAATTTATTGCGTTTTCAGGAGGGATGACGGTCGGTTTAAATTTTAAGATTTTTGCACCAGTCTTC
This sequence comes from Oreohelix idahoensis, assembly GCA_024509875.1. Lineage (NCBI taxonomy): Eukaryota > Metazoa > Mollusca > Gastropoda > Stylommatophora > Oreohelicidae > Oreohelix > Oreohelix idahoensis. The sequence goes on from JAMPIV010018449.1 coordinate 954,278, forward strand.
TTTTCTATAAAGTAATTGCGATCACGTAGGCTTTTCTTTGTTAAAATAATCACGGTCATTTTATTGTATATCAGCATGTGAGTATTATTTGGGCTAGGTATAAATTTTCCGATGTTAAATAACCCCTACCCAGTAAATCGATGGGTGGGTGGTGAACCTCTACCCATGTACGTAAAACCGGGCGCTTCATCGAATCAAAAGTAAATTTTACTCACTCCAACAGGTAACGTTATTTAATATGACACAAGAAAAATGTGCGCGATCAGGATAAATATGACTCACGAGTATGCTTACAATTTAATTGGCCGGGGGTCAAGTTTTATTAAATTCCGCCAAGATTATTGGTTCAAGAGGGACGCGATGCGATGACGTATGGCTTGGGTTCTATCGTGGGTTTTCTTGAATAAATAAGAAAGTAAATCTAGTCGTAAATCTACTCTGATGAAAAATTTACTGCCGTGAATCTAAGCATTATCATCTGCTCCAAGCGGAAGAAACGCGATATTGGGTATGTCCATAAATTTAATTAGCGTTGTACTTATAGTTAGTGTCCTAATAAAATCTTAGCCCGATTAAGTAAAGTTTTCTTCAGGGGAGTTAATTTTATATAAACGAAAGTGCCATCAATTACTATCTTAGAGAAAGTATTTAATGTAAGAGGTGCATATAAATTTTTCTATGTTGGTATAGCGGTTTGAAATATTAATTGTATAAGATTAAGGGCTAAGACAAAACCCACTCTGTAATATGTAGTAGTTAGTTGTGACAAGTGCAATTTAATTCTGATAATTTACAAGTGTGTATATCCGAGAGCGTATTTATATATTTTATTTCATTGAGTATTTAATTCTGATAATTTACAAGTGTATATTTACACGAGCTTAGTTGTGTATTTTATTTAATTGGGTATTCGATTTAGTGAAGCAGTCAGATGGTTAGAAATGTAATTAATATTACTGAGATGGAAGTTAATCTTTCCTAGTTTTATATTGTGTGATGTGATGAGCATCAAAGGTCAGCCTGTAAAGATAAAGTAGATCTAGGAATTTAGTACAGGAGTTTTCCCGCAGTTTGAATTGTTGTGACTTCGTGGCTAGACGGGCGTAACAAAAGATTTAGGTCAGCCGTGTCTGGGAGTTTTATTACCAGGCCGATGTTTACTTTGGAACAGGGTAGAGAGACCAGAGAGGGAATTGTATGGGAGGCTGACTCTGGGGCATAAATATTTAATTATCGCTGTGCATAGTTGAGTAGGGGATACAGTGGAGCGGTCTTTATTTAGGTGGTTATATGCTATGGTTGAGATTTATTGGAAGTTGTTGTACATTAGTTATTTGTTTTGTTTTCAGCATTTTCACGGCACACAGAGAGAGGTACCTTTTTGCCTTACCGCTGGCCAAGGTAGTCTGTCTTCTCAGGAGAAGAAGAGTTGAGGCAGTGGCAGAGGTGAAAGAGAATTGGTGACGCAGTAGTTACCGGCGCCAAGTACGTCTGCACCAGATCAAGATAGCAGTTCTTGTGCAGTGAAGCCCATGCTTCCGCGGGAACAGGTGCATCTTTATAAAACCCAGAGCTCTTAGCTTGTTATACCACTCCAAAAGGGCACGTGGCCTGGAGGTTGGGTTTGGTTGTGGTTGTGTAAATTAGGCCATAATAAAGCCGATGGTCCTAAACCCGAAGAGGGGTAACAGGGCCATTGAAATCAGTTTCATCAGCAGTGAAGCCTCTACATCCTAAGTCAAGTACCTAGTCATTATTTCAGAAGTCATCAGCAGCAGTAGTCGTTGGAGGAGATAGGGTCAAAATTCTTTCCAAATGCACTAGAGAGAAGGGGCGTAGCGGAGAAGCCACTCAGTAGAAACCAGGAGTGTCAGACAGACACTGAACAGAGACAGAATTTATAAATTAGTCATTCAGTTCGTGTAGGACTTTAGAAAGTTCAATCAGTGTTCGGTGTAGACAGGTCGTTAGGTCTACAGCTGGACAGTGGTGTTAGTTAGTGGCATGTATATCGCCTAAAGCATTTGAAGCTGTGTAGGCAGTTAATTTAGGCATTGTCAGCAAGACAATGACAGTGGTAACTTTAGGATAGTTAATAGCGGTGACTCTAAAGTTAAAGACCTCACCGAGTGAATTCTTTTTTGTGTGTAATCCTTAACTTTCTTCCCTGCAGGTTAAAGGGGAGGGTGACATTGTGGGTTTACCATTTGTATGTCATTTCAATTGTTTTGTTCTTTTCAGGTGTGCGAACACGCACTTTATTTATCTGATATGTAATTTAATTTTGTGGTGTAAATAAACTATAAACTTCATACTGGATCAGTCTCTCTATATATAACTATACTGCACGTATATATTTGTCTGTATAGTGTGTCTGTGGACTTTTAGTGAAACCTTATCTCCTTTTTGGTAGTCAGAGGTGGTGAGTCTTTAGCTCTTAACAAAGTCGCGAGTGGCGAGGGAGAGTCAATCTAGGTTCTCACCCTCGAAGCTATAAGTCTCATCTTTCCACATTCACTGTCATTCTCATACAAATCTATCTTCTCAATCTTTCTCATACTAGGGTCTTGTCTTTACACTCAGGCAACTCTATAAACTTAAATCCACTTCATGTCAGTTACTTTTTCTTCTGGGTTTTCTCTTCTATACTGCTCCATGCTTTCTGTCAGTAACTGTTCGTATTCATTTTTGACGTCGACTAGATATTTTTGTTTTATATCTGGTAGTTTCAGTGCTGATATTTCTATCTGGGGTTCCTCCTGTTTGTTTTTTTCTGAGAAGAATTATTGTTTTCCACAAGTTTTACAGTAATTATACCCCTAAATAATTTGAAAATGTAGGAAATTACATTTTGTAAGCAAATGAGACATTTTCTTTTATCTTTTTTTTTAAATTACTGTAGAAACATTTCTTTGATAAACATATTAAAATATTCAATATTTTGTGCCCAGCTTTCAGTATATTTATTCCAAAACAGAAGAAAAGCTATGCAGACAATTATGAATAACATTTATAATTGAGACTTTAACAAATACTAGATCATAAAAATAAAGAATTAGTCACTGAAAACAAAATTACGTGAAATTATGGCATTACGGCTTTAAAGCAACATATAACCATAAACATATATAGAAGTGACTACCGTGGCTTACATTAAAAAGGTAAATAAAAATGTAAACAAAGCACTTAATTTTGTTTGCACTAAACTGTAAAATTCAGATTTTGAAAAATGTCAACAATACATAATTAACAGTATCATTAGGTGACATGAAACAAGTACAAAGTAATGATTACCATCAACAACTGATAAACTGTGGTATTCTGTTTAGATGAAGACTCATGACCATCTGGCATTAAAGCTTGCATCAGTTTTGGAAATTTGTAAAGACATCTCTCTACAGTTGATGCATTCAGGTTCAAATGTTCCTGCAAACAGAAAGTAATTTTTGTGTAAGAACAAATAATTTCATCATTTTAACATCATAAAACAACATTTAAAATTTTAAAAAGGTCAGTTTTCTTCAAAACCTCTGCTTTTTATGATATAATTAATGCCTGACATTTTAGCCAGAACACTGAGCACATGCATTTTTCAGTTCCCCTCTATTTCTCCTGCCCTGGGGACAGATCTGATAGTTAAATAAGAAGAATACAAGTAATGAGAACATAGCATAGGCTAATACTGATAATTATCATTATCATCAAATGTATTTCCAATGCTCAGAAATTGCAAACCAAGCATAACATTTATTTTTTCTTCCTACCTTTGACATGTAGCTGAGGGTGCCTACAGCAGCCAAGATCTGATTCTTCTCAAGCATCACCTCAATGGACATGTCACCAGATGAAGGTGCCCAAAGGTCAGCAGCTGCCAGAAGACTGGCAGAGAGTATCAGTGTTCCATCTGAAAATTAATGAAATGTGAGTTTGACAGCTGTAACAAAATAATTACCAAATTAAAAAAAATATTCTCAGCTCAGCCATCTTCACACAAAGACATCATTCTCAGGTGTGGTCATTTTAAAGGTATCCTTCTTCAAGTACCATGCCTAGTGGCGTAGGAGATCATGTCTCTCCACAACTTCCTGTCTTCAGTGCAATTTATCAATTCTGCTGATGACTTCTTTCCATGCCATGATGTCAAACTGTCCAGTATTTGCTCTCTTTGTCTTTCCCTATCTCTTTTTCCTTCAATCTTACCTGTTGTTATGATATATTCCAGCTTTCCTCTTCTCATAAAGTGCCCAAAAAAAAGTGGATTGCTTCTCTCGAAGGAGAATAATGGGCCGAAACACTTGTTCGACAACGCTGACCACTTCTGATGATCAGATTGCTTCCTGTTGTATCGCTCTGTATAGAGTTTCCTATCTTCTAACTTGTGAAATAAGTTTCCTTTGCGCACTGGCCTCTTTCAGGACATCCTCATTACTCTTTTTGGCTGTCCATGGTATTTTTAACATTCTTCTGTAAAACCACATCTCTGTGGCCTCTAGTGTCTTTCCTACTTGTTTACTAATTGTCCATGACTCACTCCCATATGTCAGGATTGGAGGCCTTTATTTTCACTTTCTATCACTACTGTTTCAACCATTTCCTGCAGCTCCTTTTCACATTTCTTTATAAATGTCAAAACCAAAGTGGTTCCCAATATCATAAAGGTAGTTCCACAGCAGAAAGTGCCATAGTGGAGTGAAGTGTTAGAGACTTCACCCTACTAGGTAACCTTTTTTAAGAGGTGGGGAACAAATAGATGTTGTAACCTCCATCCTCATAGTCTACTTCTATTCGCAGTATTAGACGACTTATATTAATAGTATAATCTCAGCTGAAACATCAGATAATTGTGATAACCTTTAACTGGTTTAAATTGTTCTTAATTATATATTTATGTTTTTTATGTGTAATACACAAAATGCAGACTGAATAAACTGTAATGTTGATTAAAATTAGATTTTTTTTTAAAATAATCACCATCCCAACAACAGTCTGATGACATCAAAGATACCAAATATTAGCTAGTTGAAAGATGGTATTCGGGCTAGTCTGAAAGTTTTGTGGAAAATATTCAAATGCATTTAGCCGAGTAGGACAAAAGTTGCGCCCTGTCTCCAGCTGGGACACAGCCCATGAAAGGGAAAATTTTTGTAAACGGCTGGTTAATTAAACAATATAGTTAACTAATTTACATTTGATGCTGGGACACGGCACATACAAAGGAAGATTTTTGTAAAAGGCTGGTTAATTAAACAATATAGTTAACTAATTTACATTTGATGACATTCTTTCTTTTCAGTATTACAAATGATGTGGGGAAAAATGGTGGGTGGCTTAAGGAGATTTGTCACGTCACAAAAGAGGAGGGGATCTGGGTTGATGAAATCTGGTGGGGTTACAAATGGCACATATTGCATGATGTCACATGTGGACGGCCCCTGCCTGCTTAGCCAATTATCATACAATATATTATTATTAAAAAACATAATTGTGATAGAGTTACTGTGATTTTATTTTCAACAGGCCCCATTCCTTCCTCTCTCTGTAACTATATGAGTTTGCCCCATGCTTCTTCTCCTTGTAATAGGTACATGTTTTCAGGAGGGATTACTGTGGGGTTTTCCCGCCCATGTTTCTTCTCTATGAATATTATTGGAGTTTAGTTTTTTTTGTAGGTAATTAATTGTGGGTTTTTTCTATGGGGATTACAGGGGAGTTTATATTAAGATTTGCACCAGTTCTTTTCCCTGTTGTAATCGCGTTCATGGAGTCCCATTTTCTTTGTTAAAATAATCGCGGTTATTTTATTGTATATCAGCGCATTTGGGCTGGTTGCATATTTCCCGATGTTAAGTAACCCCACCCGGTAAAAACGGGGGATAGGGCTAAAAGCACGAATGGAATTACTCCGGTAGGATATAGGTCAGAGCTAATTTTAGCTCATGAGCACGGACTATTTTTAGATTTTTCGGCAAGATGATTGGTTCAGGAGAGTGGCCCCTATAAGCGAAGCCAAGATATGACTCATTCATAGCGTGGCCTGGCATCAGCTTTTTTTAAAAATAAATACTAGGGTAAAATCGGTTAGCTCTCTCTTTGCGTACAGAAATTGCCGGCCGTGAAATCGATGTCATATCGTCTGCTCAAAATTTGAGAAACTCGATATTACAAATTTTCACGGCACAGTGGGTGAGCGTAATCTGCCCCTACAAATTTACCAATGGAAAAATTGTTGGCATCTCAGGAGCCGAGAGCTCCAGATATCGCCAGAGGCGAAAGAAAATAAATACGTTCTCATGCATTGAAGACATCCTTCAGCTGGGACAGGATTTTTCCGTAAAAATCCAGAGCTCTGAGCTCTTCGTTATTGTGGTGAAGTGAGATGTTATAAATATTTATAGGGGACTTAGTGTACTGACTGAGATCAGCTATGAAGGTATATATATCTAATAAGAGTAGTGTATTATGTATAACCTTGCTTGCTGCCACATATGTATACCTCAGTCAGAATTATTCTGGAATAGTGTGATGACTACGTTGTATGTCTAGGGTATGTGTATGATGAAGTGTAAGTCATAACAACAACAGACAGATAAACAATTTAATTTATTCCACCACACTTGACAACACTGTGACACTCACATACATATAACACTCTAAAGGATATCTTAAAGGAGTCACTGATAACTTTTCAAATAACAATATGTATTCATTGCTGTTATGAATGAATATGTGTCCTGATTCAAATACAAAGGGAACCAGGAATCACAATCAATTTTACTTACAAGTTATATGTACAGAATTTATCAATATGAATATGGTAATGACATATATTATTAAAAGTATCCTATGTGTGTCAGTTGTGTAGTAGTAATATGAGGTAATACTGGTTTTGTTTTGTTCAAGCTCTGTTGGTATTTGTCATCATGACTTCAATAGTTTGTCTTTATTGGGACTAGTATTGGAGATGTTCTCAGTTCCTGATATTAAAACAATTTAATTCCCCTCTTAATGTTATTTTTACAAGGTCATTTTAAGCTGGGGTACATAATTTTGAGCTCAGCTGGCCACATCAGCTTATCTTGTGTGATGGCGGCAGGTAAAGACTCCTCTGCTCGATTTCTCCCCTGGGCTCTGGAGACACCTCACTGATAGCTAAATGGACCAAGGAGTATGCTGTCCGACTCTGGATTCAGCAAAGCTCTGACCAGGTGCTGCTCAATACCATCAAGACCACGGTCCCTGAAAACAAGAAGGATGTACCTTCTACTTCATAACTAATTTATACTCTCTTTTTACACTGAGCACAATACATCACAAACATTGAGTTCAGAGCGTTAGGCCAACTGTCAGCTTCATCTGAAATACTTTATACCAGTATTTACCTCCTTAATGGTTACTACGCCTCTGCACTTCCAGCCTTATTTCTGTCTAATCAATAATCTAGGTGTCAGTGTACTGTTTGGCCATTCCATGCAGTTTTACTTTCCTCCGACACCTTCTGTTCAGGCTGGAGCATTATAGGCTTTACATCATGTTTGCTACTGAACTACACATATATACAGGCATAAATTAACAATTCACATTCAATTTTCATTAAAAGATACTGAATGTTTCAAGCTTACCACAATTCATGGAAACAAACACAGATACGTTGATTAGCAATGAATTCTGGCACAACTACTGGCACAAATTCCCATCTGCTTATGTTCCAGGCTTTTATTTAGCAAAAATATGAGCTGGCTTCAACGCACTGTTGCTTTATCAAGCTTATTTGACTAGTGGTCTCGAACTAACGCTCCTAAGTGAGTATATCAGCGAGTCTGGCCAATGGAGCCACGTTTCGACAAGTGTTTGAAAAAATTTTAACTTCCTACGTCTCCCCTAACAACCAAAGATAGTATTTATTGCCCGACTAATCGTGTTTAGCCTTACATATCATTCCAGCCAATCAGTTCAAATGTAACTTGTGGCCCATTTCCCGTACAATGGTGGTGTAAAAAAATCTACCACTGAGCGATTCTGATTTTGGGTGTTGTCTGACAGCACCATCATTTTATTTTGGCTATAACTTGTTAATTCCTAGACTATTTGCATAACGTTGTACATATTCTTTGTCAGCAAACCCTAAGGAACCCAAATATATATATTTAATAGAGCTAAGTGGCTGCGTTCAAAATATGCAATTTCTTCTACCTCCTGTTTCGAAGATGTGCTGTCTGGGTACTGTAATGTTTTCAAACGTAAACCCATATAATGTTATCTTTTCTAATAAGCGTTTCCCAGGTTTTTTAAAACCTAACTCTGGGAAGGGTAGTGAATTTATCACTGTCCGTCTGAAAAAGTTAGTGCATGTGGCCTTACACGCGTGATAGTAGTAATTGTGTATCGCGCGACGCGTGTTTTGTGTTGCACGTGTTCAGCTTTATGCCTCTCCCTTCTCTCTATCCTTTAGTCCATCTGTCTTTAGTTACGCCGTGTATAAAATGGAATGAATGAAATATTAAAATTAGGTCATTGTTCAGCTTGGTATCTCAATGTTTTTCCAAGAAATACAGCACACGTTTCATTGAAGAAAGCGGGTAATAATATAGTAGGCTTTTACTATCAACGTGAAAGCGTTACAATTTGCAGACGAAGCAGAAAACAAGGGGGATTTCGAGTACATTCCTTGTGACAGCACTGTTATTTTACCATTGCTCTTTTCTTTATTAGAATTTATTTGTTAGGCTTTATATTTACCTTATAATTTATATATGTGGATTAGAATATTCCACGACATCTCCCCTCTTAAAACAGACATCCCATGTCAGTCCTTTATTCTATATACACATAGATAAATGTAAGTCAACTTGACTTTACTCTGCTGTGGTGCTATCATGGTTCTATGTAGTTGGGTCCATTCAGAGTAGGCACTACTCATGAAATCTGCCTCAGACTTCTACAACCAATAACATATTTCGGTTATGTTACTTAACAGCCGCAAGTGTGAGTGCTTGTCTTAATGCTGCTTCGCAACCCGTATTCACCATTTCTCTTCTCTGAGTCTGCGCAATGACATGTCCAGAGAACATTATATTTCCCTCAAAATGTACGTTATGAGGAGATAACATATACCTGGTGATAGCAGAGTTTTCGTAGTGGATCCCATAATCTTCTTATTATCCTGTATGAAACATTCGGAATATCCTCCATCAAAGAGGCAACTCAGGGATTCATTACGTTCCTCCGAAATGTTTACATCCAACAATTTTGTCTGATCTCAGGTTTAACTGGAATCTGATATTATCCTTTACTCAGATCCACTTTTGAGAAATATTTAGATTTATTTAGTCTGGCAAACAGCTGATTTGTATCCGGCAATGGATCCACCTGTCCTTCTGTAATAGCATTCAGTCTCCTGTAATCTATACAGAGTCTATGTTCTCCAGAGGGCTTCCTTAAGAGTACAACACCGGAACTATACGAAGATTCACTGTGCGAAATAATTCCTTCCTTCAACAGATAGTCTATCTCTTCCTTCAAAGCTTTCTCCTTAGCAAACGGAATCGAATATGGTTTCATACAGACAGGTGTGGGGTCTATCAGTTTCATATCATATTCCAATAGGTTTGTATGCCCTGGTCGGTCTGTTAACACCTCTGCATGATTATTTAGAACCTGTTGCACTCTCTCTTTCTGAGTTTTCGTTAAATGTGTACTGATTTTCACCTGTGCTGCTGTCTCACAGGGGTGTAATGGATACTCAAATGATGAAAGTGGTTCCTTTTTCATCTCCATGGCGATGGACAAGGTCAACAAGTGTGTCTCCTCCTGATGTTCTCTTTCCAAATATTTCTTCAGGAGGTTCACATGATAGATTTTTTCTTTCCCCTTCTTATCTATCTTATAATTTGTTCTAGATACCTTCTCTAAAACTGTATATGGACCCTGCCATCCAATTTGTAACTTATTCTGACTCCCGGGCAAAAGAAGCAGTACTTTCTCTCCCACAGCCAAATTTCTGTCTTTCGCCTTCCTGTTATAATAGGCAGCATGTTTCTTCCTGGCTTGTTTCAAATTTTCATTGGCAAGTTTCCAACCAGTTTTTTAAACGAGTGGTCAGCTCATTCACATATTGGTATGAAGATGTAATGTTTTCCTCTGCCTTTTCATCAGTCCACGTTCTTAACAAAGCTACATATGGACCTTTAATTGTGTGGACCTATTTCTCCATGCACCGGTATGGTCTCTTCCACTCGAAGCTTTATAGTGATGATTTTTCCTCCCAGAATTATCATTCACAAAACGACCGCTACCAATTTTTCTTTTGGGGCTTTCTCCCCACTTAAAATTCTTGATGAGAGATTTCCTCTCTACATCCTCTTCCTCCAGTTTGTTTAAGTCCGATTGAGGGATTGTCGGCTTATCCTGGGGTAAGACATCTTTTTGCACTCTCCGCATAGTGGCCATTGTAAAACAGTTAAGTGAAGCTTGTCCGTGAAAAGGGGCTTCCCATTCCATTTGGTCCACTTTATCAAATCTATTTTTCTTTTTATTATCAGGCCTAATTTTGCCCCGTGGCGTGTCCAGGTCCTGATCCATGTTCCCACTTGTGGGTGTTCCCTCATGTGCTATGCTACACCTTTCTACAAAATTTTCAATGTCCCATCTTGCTTTGGGCCAATAATAATTGTGAGCCACCTTTTGAATGATGGTACCTATCTTCTCATGGTCCCCATCTGGTTTCACATGTAGGCTCCTTATTAAGTCTGCCCTATATCTTTTAGGAAGTACCAGTTGTCCCTGACCTTTGGATCTAGCTCCAGTCTTCCTATACATCAACTTGTTTTTCATGTAAAAATCTCCCTTGCCTGGAGTTGTATGACAAGTTGACAATTTCCTGAAACAAGGCTTGAGTGTTTTATCCCCAGCCTGTGCCTTCCTCATCTCTTCTGGAGTGGTATCTAACATAATATCCTCCTCCTGTCTTGAGGTCGACCTGACCTGAAGGGTTGCCATATACACAGGTTTCCTTCTGCAACGGTCAGTGTCATGATTGTCCATCTGACAATTTTTACACCACCTTTTTCCTTGGTTGAAAGATTTTCTTTCATCATATTTCCTTTCATCGAATTGTGGGAATTTATTTTTATTTTCATACCGTGGCCTATCAAACTGGTGCTTACTTTTGTTTTGATCTCTAGGATCAAATTGATTAAAGTTCTGTGGTGCCCTAAAGTTATCCACTTGTTTCTTTTTATTACCTGTTACCTCTGCTTGAGCTGCTTGATACCTTTCAGCAACATTTAGCAACTCACCCAGCCTCTCTGCACCTTGTTCCATGAGAAACTTTCTCAGGTCTGGAGCCATGGACTCTCTTAATTGCTCTATAAGGACCATTTCCTTAAGATCTTGGGTTTTCCCCAGAGAAGTCCATTTCTCCAAGTATGTCTCTATTCGTGCAGAGAACTGGTGATAGGTTTCACCTGACAGTAGTTTAGCATTCCTAAATTTTTTCCTATAGAATTCTGCATTCTTTTCATATCTTAACAAAAGAGCCTGCTTTAGCATGTCATAATTTTCCTGATCACCTCTGCTCATTTTTGCAAAAACTTCATAAGCTGCCCCACGAAGTCCTTGAGATAACTTTAAGCTCCACCTTTCTCTCTCTAACCCATACGTGGTAGCTAATAGTTCATACCTATTTAGGTAGCTCTCTATATCATCATCTTTCTCAACAAAATGATCTAAATGAAAATTCATAGCTGAGGTTGAGGCTCCTTGGCTAGCAGTGGCATCAGAGGCAAAGGGACTGGCACCATTTTCAGGAGCATGGCCCTGAAACTCAAACTCCCTTAGTCGTAACTCATGTTCCCTTTGTAATCTCTTCTCCTCCTTTTCTGCTTCCCTCTCTGCAGCTAATTTCTTCTCTTCCCTTTCTGCAGCCAATCTTTTGTCTTCTCTTTCTGCCTCCAATTTCTTAGCCTCAGCCTCAATCTGCAACCTCTTAGTCTCAGCCTCAGCCTCAAATTGTAACTTCTTAATTTCCCTTTCAGCCTCTAACTTTCTTTCGGCTTCAAACCTTCTTTCTTCGCGTTCAATAAATTTGTCACATTCCGTAGTGACATAGGCAACCATAACTTGCCCATCTAATCCTAACTCCTTTGCAGTCTGAACAGCAGCAGATCGAAACTTGGCCAGGTCCGCCACTGTCTATCAGGTAAGTTTATACAATGTCTAACCAACAATTTAATCTCTAACTATATATCTAATGGACAACACAGGCACCGTGAGCTCAACCTTATTTAATTCCACCCAAGGATACCTTTTAATTCTTATATTCCCTGAAGTGAATTACCCCCAATATTTTTAATAGGGAAAGATTCAAAATCCCAAGAGCGAGACCCCAATATATGTGGTGAAGTGAGATGTTATAAATATTTATAGGGGACTTAGTGTACTGACTGAGATCAGCTGTGAAGGTATATATATCTAATAAGAGTAGTGTATTATATATAACCTTGCTTGCTGCCACATATGTATACCTCAGTCAGAATTATTCTGGAATAGTGTGATGACTACGTTGTATGTCTAGGGTATGTGTATGATGAAGTGTAAGTCATAACAACAACAGACAGATAAACAATTTAATTTATTCCACCACACTTGACAACACTGTGACACTCACATACATATAACACTCTAAAGGATATCTTAAAGGAGTCACTGATAACTTTTCAAATAACAATATGTATTCATTGCTGTTATGAATGAATATGTGTCCTGATTCAAATACAAAGGGAACCAGGAATCACAATCAATTTTACTTACAAGTTATATGTACAGAATTTATCAATATGAATATGGTAATGACATATATTATTAAAAGTATCCTATGTGTGTCAGTTGTGTAGTAGTAATATGAGGTAATACTGGTTTTGTTTTGTTCAAGCTCTGTTGGTATTTGTCATCATGACTTCAATAGTTTGTCTTTATTGGGACTAGTATTGGAGATGTTCTCAGTTCCTGATATTAAAACAATTTAATTCCCCTCTTAATGTTATTTTTACAAGGTCATTTTAAGCTGGGGTACATAATTTTGAGCTCAGCTGGCCACATCAGCTTATCTTGTGTGATGGCGGCAGGTAAAGACTCCTCTGCTCGATTTCTCCCCTGGGCTCTGGAGACACCTCACTGATAGCTAAATGGACCAAGGAGTATGCTGTCCGACTCTGGATTCAGCAAAGCTCTGACCAGGTGCTGCTCAATACCATCAAGACCACGGTCCCTGAAAACAAGAAGGATGTACCTTCTACTTCATAACTAATTTATACTCTCTTTTTACACTGAGCACAATACATCACAAACATTGAGTTCAGAGCGTTAGGCCAACTGTCAGCTTCATCTGAAATACTTTATACCAGTATTTACCTCCTTAATGGTTACTACGCCTCTGCACTTCCAGCCTTATTTCTGTCTAATCAATAATCTAGGTGTCAGTGTACTGTTTGGCCATTCCATGCAGTTTTACTTTCCTCCGACACCTTCTGTTCAGGCTGGAGCATTATAGGCTTTACATCATGTTTGCTACTGAACTACACATATATACAGGCATAAATTAACAATTCACATTCAATTTTCATTAAAAGATACTGAATGTTTCAAGCTTACCACAATTCATGGAAACAAACACAGATACGTTGATTAGCAATGAATTCTGGCACAACTACTGGCACAAATTCCCATCTGCTTATGTTCCAGGCTTTTATTTAGCAAAAATATGAGCTGGCTTCAACGCACTGTTGCTTTATCAAGCTTATTTGACTAGTGGTCTCGAACTAACGCTCCTAAGTGAGTATATCAGCGAGTCTGGCCAATGGAGCCACGTTTCGACAAGTGTTTGAAAAAATTTTAACTTCCTACGTCTCCCCTAACAACCAAAGATAGTATTTATAGCCCGACTAATCGTGTTTAGCCTTACATATCATTCCAGCCAATCAGTTCAAATGTAACTTGTGGCCCATTTCCCGTACAATGGTGGTGTAAAAAAATCTACCACTGAGCGATTCTGATTTTGGGTGTTGTCTGACAGCACCATCATTTTATTTTGGCTATAACTTGTTAATTCCTAGACTATTTGCATAACGTTGTACATATTCTTTGTCAGCAAACCCTAAGGAACCCAAATATATATATTTAATAGAGCTAAGTGGCTGCGTTCAAAATATGCAATTTCTTCTACCTCCTGTTTCGAAGATGTGCTGTCTGGGTACTGTAATGTTTTCAAACGTAAACCCATATAATGTTATCTTTTCTAATAAGCGTTTCCCAGGTTTTTTAAAACCTAACTCTGGGAAGGGTAGTGAATTTATCACTGTCCGTCTGAAAAAGTTAGTGCATGTGGCCTTACACGCGTGATAGTAGTAATTGTGTATCGCGCGACGCGTGTTTTGTGTTGCACGTGTTCGGCTTTATGCCTCTCCCTTCTCTCTATCCTTTAGTCCATCTGTCTTTAGTTACGCCGTGTATAAAATGGAATGAATGAAATATTAAAATTAGGTCATTGTTCAGCTTGGTATCTCAATGTTTTTCCAAGAAATACAGCACACGTTTCATTGAAGAAAGCGGGTAATAATATAGTAGGCTTTTACTATCAACGTGAAAGCGTTACAATTTGCAGACGAAGCAGAAAACAAGGGGGATTTCGAGTACATTCCTTGTGACAGCACTGTTATTTTACCATTGCTCTTTTCTTTATTAGAATTTATTTGTTAGGCTTTATATTTACCTTATAATTTATATATGTGGATTAGAATATTCCACGACAGTTATAACACACTCAATTTGGAGCGTTGCCAGTATGGTTGTAATTTTTTTTCTTCACAACCATAATAATGTCGTTGTTCTAAACCTGAAGAGGGATAACGGGGCCATTTAAGAAGTTGTCCAGCATCAGTGAAGCTTCTACATTCAGAGTCAAGTACCTCATGCTTGATACCCAAGTCATCAGTGCAGTAGTCAGAAACAGGAGAAAGGGTTAACATTCCTGGTTCTGAATGTTAACGAGAGAAGGGGCGTAACGGAGACGCCACATCAGCAGACGTCGAGTGTTAGAGAGACACTGAAGCAAGGCGGAGAGAGAGAGAATAGCCAGGATCAGTAGGTCTTATATTATCCTTAGAGGAAAGCCTCTGAGCCATAGATCTAATCAAAGTCTACTAGCGTAGCAGTCCAGTGGTGTTAATTAGCAGCGTGTATATCGCCTAAAGAGCTTGGAAGCTGTGTAGGCAAATTCAGTTAGTGACGTCTGCAGACAGACAGTGGAGTTAGATTTGTTTAAATAATATATTAGGTTAGTTAAGAGTGGTGGATCTAATGTCAGAGACCCCACCAAACAAGTTGTTGTAATCCTTATCTTTCTTCCCTACAGGTTGAGGGGAGGGTGACACTGTGGGTTTACCATTTGAAATCATTTTAATTGTTTGTTCTGTTTCAGATGTGAGAACTCGCACGTTATTCATTTTATTTTGTTATCTGAATTTTGTGGTGTAAATAAACTATAAACTTTAAAACTGGATTCAGCTTCTACACTATACTGTACCTATATGTTGTCTGTATAGTGGTGTCTGTGGTCCTTATTTAAACCTTATCTCCTTTATTGGGAGTAAAAGGTGGTGAGCCTATAGCTATACAATACGTCACAAGTGGCAAGGGAGAGTCAATCTAGGTTCTCACTCCTGGAAGCCAATAGTCTCATCTGTCCACATTCACTGACCTTTCTCGTCAAAATCTATTTTCTCAATCTTTCTCATGCTAGGGTCTTGTCTATACACTCAGACACACTCTAGACTTAAATCCACTTCATGACAATAATGATAACAAAAATCAACTGTAACTGAGATTTTTTTTATTTTTAATATTAGGAGTTTTGCCTCAATTTGGCGACGCACGCTCCATTCAACCTAGACACAAGGTCAGTCGGTTATATTTGGGCACATATCCAAAAGTAAAAGAAACCTAACAGTCTGGTTGTTTAAGTGATTAAAATGAATTTCTTTCCTCAGAATTAACTCATTCTAACCCAGGCATTTTTTCGGTTTTACCCAGGACCAAATATGCAGAAATCAAAAGGTGTTTGAAAAACAGGCAGTAGACACATATTTTAATTTAGCAGATATATGTATTATGCAAAAACTTTAGGAAATTGGCTGCAGAATGTTGTGAAATAATGTTGAGTTCTTATGTGATGTTATAATTGTTTGTTATATCTTGTGAAGTGTAGAAACAACAAAAAATCAAAATAAATATCCAGTTGACAACTAATTCAAGAAGTTTGATAAAAAACAAATGAAAATTGTAATTTATATACATTTTTTTGTGAAGTCACATATTGCTGAACTGGAATCTCACTTAAACATTCCTGTCCCATGCAAATTTATTTATTTATTACTTAACAAATCACGTTTGTTCAACGTCCTAAACAGAATCGAAAATAGGTTATTATCGCTACCGATATCGCTAAAATTCATTTCAAAATTATATATTGAGGTTGATTCATTAATAGTTTATGAGTGTTATGTATGTGACTACACTACATGTAAACAAATAACCCTATGATGTCATTAATTGATAAAAGTATGAAAAACTAAGCACCAATATAATTATTTCGCTACCAGTTCAAAATATGATGTCCACAGGAAGTGTTTACATGATATGAACACTCTATGGACACTTATTTTCTAATTTTTTGTTCAATTTTCTGAATCTTATGAAGCGGCCGTACCATGCGGCCTGCGACTAGAATCCAAAGCAACTCTAGCAACGGATGTAAAGCACACAATTTCAGCTTCAAGATTTTTTTTTTTTCGCTCACAATCGTTCACACACGTGTGCTGGATGTAATGAAATGATTTTAAACTGGCTTATCGCCAGATATTCTATAATTTTCCGCTCAAATGCGGTATATATCACGTTGTATCATGGTTAATTTTATGACACATCTCCCCACTTGAAAACATGCCTACGGCAAGTTCTAAAACCAGTGATACACATAGATAAAATCTCTCCTCACGCCTGCCATTACTCTAATTTTGATCACAGGGGTGCCGACTGAGGAAATCTGCACCGACATTCAATTTGCCTGGGATATATTGGATACTAAACTGATAAGGTTGAAGCAATAAAGACCACCTCAGCAATCTTGCGTTTTCATGCTTAGCCTGAGATAAGAATACGAGAGGCTGATGATCCGTCTCGACCACAAAAGTCCTACCATACAGATAGATTTGAAACTTCTTTATTGCCTAGATTAACGCTAAACATTCTTTTTCGCTTGTGGAGTATCCTTGTTCCGCCTTATTCAATTTGCGGCTTGCATAAGCGACTGGTTTCAGTTCCCCATCAGGTGAAGATGATCTTTGCAACAAAGCCGCTCCGAGTCCTACATTACTGGCATCGGTTCTTAAGACAAAGTCCTGTGTCAAATCAGGCAGTTTGAGAATTGGTTTGCTAGTGAGTTTTTCCTTTAAGTCTTGGAACGCTAATTCACTTTGCGCAGTCCAATTAATTTTATCTGGAAGTCCCTTGCGAGTCAGATCAGTCAGAGGAGCACAAATAGAGTTAAAATCTTTGATATATTTTTGATAAAATCCGCATAACGACACGAATGATCGCACATCCTTTTTTGTTTGTGGTCTAGGTGCTCTCTGCAGTTTTTCCAAGTTCTTGGGATCAGGGGTCATGCTACCCTGATATACAGTGTGTCCCAAGAATTCCAACTCTTTGCATCCAATGCAACATTTTGTTGGCCTAGCAGTTAAGTTCGCCTCCCTAAGCCTATTAAATAACATTTCTAGAGCTTCAATGTGTTCTTCAAATGTCTCTGTGGCGACGAGAATATCATCCATGAAATTCGTGATACATGGGTTATTCAGGGGATCCAACAATTTGCGCATCATCCTTGAAAATACACTCGGAGCATTTTTCAGTCCGAATGGTAGCATGTTGAATTCATAATGTCCATCCGAAGTGCTAAAAGCCAAATAAGGTCTCACTTCAGGCTTCATGAAAACTACACCAAGAGATGCAGAAGGTTGCTGGATTACAGACATTGTCCCATAGAAGAGACACAAAAACCATGATCCAGATGGAAAAGTACAACAGTATGCCAATGCACCCAATGAAGGCAAGACTAGATGATCTGGCATTGGGACGTCTAAAGCGTAGCAGCTTTGTGCATCGGGGGAAAAGACTTATAAGACAGCATCAAGAAGACCTATCCATGAAGACAACACCACTGAAGCCCACCCTATACCCTGTACCATGGGAGCAGGCCAGCAGTGCCCTCCAAATTAATACATCAGTCAGTGGTCTCACAAGTGGATGTGAGTATAATGATCTGCAAAAACGAACTGCTACATTGAGTATGATCCAAGAAAGCTATCCCGATCAATCATGGATACATGCCTATACAGATGGATCAGCAACTAATGCTGTTAGGAATGGAGGTGCCGGTATCTTTATCTCATATCCTGACAACCACTATGAGACTAGGCACATTCCCACTGGTAAATTCTGTTCCAACTATACAGCTGAGGTTCAAGCTCTAGAGCAAGCTGCAAAATATGATTTATAACACCAACTCTGACTGCCACCAGGTAGTCATCCTCACAGATGCACTGTCTGTCCTGCAAGCTCTCAAGGGTGGTAAACTCCCGCATCTGAGAAATGAACTAAACAAGGTAGCTGCCAAAAAGAGAACCATACTTCAGTGGGTACCATCTCATTGTGGTGTACCCGGAAATGAAAAGGCAGATAAACTTGCAAAAAAAGGGAGGAGAATGTGAACAAGAAGATAATGAAGTCACATACTTTGAGAAAAAGAGAGCTATCCAGACTATCAGAAGAGAACAGAACCAACCCAAAGACGACTATCACACTCTCGACCGGCAGGGACAGATAACTATTTTTCGACTCAGGACAGGGCATAACAAACTGAATAAACACATGCACAAGCTACGATTGTCTGCTTCACCACTGTGCACATGTGGATTAAACGAACAAACTGCTGAGCATGTTCTACAGGACTGTCCTCTGTATGACCAGTTAAGAAAGATATACTGGCCCAATGACTCAACACTAAACTCAAAGCTATATGGAGTTAAAGAGGAACTTCAGACAACAGTCAAATTCATCATGAGAACTCGTCTGACGGTGTAATCATCAAAGATGCGATCGCAAGAAGAAGAAGAAGGCTTCACTGGAATCTGGTAATAGCCTTTACTAAGATCCACCTTTGAAAAGTATTTTGCCTTGTTCAGTCTGGCAAATAACTGTTTTGTGTCTGGTAATGGATCCACTTGTCCTTCTGTGACAGCATTCAGTTTCCTGTAATCTATGCACAGTCTGTGTTCCCCAGACGGTTTTCTCAACAAAACGACACTAGAGCTAAAAGATGATTCACTGTGTGAAATAATCCCCTCCTTCAACAAATAATCTATTTCTTCCTTCAATGCCTTCTCCTTCGCGAACGGAATAGAATAGGCTCTCATACAGATTGGGTTTGAGTCTACCAGTTTCATGTCATACTGTAGCAAATTTGTATGGCCTGGTTTATCTGTTAATACATCTGTATGTTCCTCCAGAACCTGTTGAACTCTCTCCCTCTGGCTTTTAGTCAGGTGCTTACTGACTTTTACCTGTGCTGCTGTTTCACAAGGATGTAATGGGTATTCATGTGAGGTGAGTGGTTCCTTTTGCATTTGAGTTGCGATAGCTAAGGTCAGTAAGGGGGTGCTTTCCTGGAGTGGTCTGTCCAGATACTTCTTTAACAGGTTTACATGATAAACTTTCTCTTTCCCCTTTTTGTCAATTTTATAGTTTGTTCTAGACACCTTCTCTAGAACCGTATATGGACCTTGCCATCCAATTTGTAATTTATTCTGGCTACCGGGTAGTAGAAGCAGCACCTTCTCTCCCACAGCTAGTTCTCTGTCCTTTGCCTTCCTATTAAAATATGCTGCATGTTTCTTCCTGGCTTGTTTCAAATTATCATTTGCCAGTTTCCATCCAGCTTTCAAACGAGTGGTCAATTCGTTCACGTATTGATAAGATGAGGTAACAGTCTCTTCCGCCTTCTCATCTGTCCAGGTCCTTAATAGTGCTTCTAGTGGACCTTTTATTGGCCTCCCAAATAGCAGAGTTGCGGGAGCCATCCCGGATGAACTATGTGGTACCTCCCGATACGCAAACAATGCGGCGGGCAGGAATTGATCCCACAGATCCGGTTTTTCGTGTGCCAACTTTCTCAGGATAGAAATGAGAGTCCCATTGAACCTCTCTACCTGGCCGTTCCCTTGCGGATGGTACGGACTACAATGAAAGTGTCTGGCTTGAAATAGCTTAAAAACTTCTTCCGTTAGTTTTCCCTTGAACTGAGGGCCATTATCCGTCAAGATTTGATGCGGGAATCCTAATCGGGTAAATATTGTAAGTAGTGCCTCTGCTACATGTTTTGAATCAATTGATGGCAGGGCTACCGCCTCTCCCCACATAGAACAAGTGTCCACCAGAGTAAGGATGTAACTGTTCCTCCTCTTGGTCCGAGTGAGAGGTCCCACAATATCCACTGCAACCCTCTCAAAAGGTGTTCCCACTATGGGCATTTCCCCTAGAGTTGCAGGAGCAGTCCAGTGCTTTGGAGCTACCCTTTGACATTCTGGGCAGGATTTGACATATCTTTTTATATCCTCCGTTATCCCTGGCCAGAAGTAATGACAAGCTATACGCTGTCCTGTGGCGCTGATCCCCATGTGACCACTGAAGGGAATCGCATGCCCGAGTTCCATCACTTTATCCCTATATGAAGTGGGAAGAACCAGCTGGTTGTGGCCATTTGTTCCAGCTCCGGCCTTCCTGTATAATAGTTTGTTCTTCATAAAATATTCCCCCTTGCTCGGAGGTGTGTGGCATTTGGGCAATTTTTAAAAACATGGCTTGAGTGTCCTGTCCTCAGCCTGCGCCTTCCTCATCTCCTCTGGATGAGCATTTATAGGTTCACCTTCTTCCTCCTTCTTCTGTGACCTGGTCTGCACTGTCGCCATGATCACAGGTCTCTCGGGATTCCCCAAGAAGACGTATCTACACCCCAATATCAGAGGGTAGATTGGTTCATCTATCACTGCTGCTCTGATTTCTCCTTCCACATAGCGAGTTTTCACCGTTATCCTTGCGATGGGAAGTGTCATGAGTGGTATGTCCTTAGTTGCCCCTTGTATTTCCACTGTTTCTGTGGTATACTGACTTGGGTCCACTAGGCTAGACTTCACAACTGAATCATAATCCAAACCTGTATCATAAAGGCACCTTATGGTGACCCCATTACAAATAACATCCTCACAAACTGGGGGGTGATAAGGTTCCTGCTGTCCCTTAGGATTAACCTTTAATCTTTGAGTCCCCGACTTCATTGCAGCAATGTTTGAAGGTTTCCTTATACAAAATTCGGTGTTATGGTTATCTTTCTTGCACCATTTACACCATCTTTTTCCTTGGTTAAACGGTTTTCTTTCATTGGATTTTTGGTCATTGAACTGTGAGTTTCTGTCTCGGTAGTCATTTCTTGGCCGTTCAAAGTTTGTCCTACCTTTATTTCCCTGCTCTCTATTATCAAATTTATTAAATTGCTGTGGAGCTTTAAAATTGTCTATGTGCTTCTTTTTAGCACCACTTACCTCTGCCTGGGCTGCCTGATACCTCTCAGCGACATTTAAAACCTCCCCCAACTTCTCTGCACCTTGTTCCATGAGAAATTTTCTCATGTCTGGAGCCATGGACTCTCTCAATTGCTCAATCATGATCATCTCTTTAAGATCTTGGGTCTTCCCCAGAGCAGTCCATTTCTCCAAATAGGTTTCCAGTCTGGCAGAGAATTGGTGGTATGTCTCCCCAGACAACAGTTTGGCATTTCTAAATTTCTTACGATAAAATTCACCATTTTTTTCGTACCTCAATAACAAAGCCTGCTTTAACATGTCATAATTGTCCTGGTCTTCTCTGTTCATTTTTGCGAAGACTTCGTAAGAAATACCTCTCAGTCCCTGTGATAACTTTAAACTCCACCTCTCTCTCTCTAACCCATATGTAGTAGCTAATAACTCAAAACGTCCTAGGTACCCCTCTATGTCATCGTCTTTTTCAACAAAATGGTCTAAATGAAACCCCATAGCTGATGTTGAGGCTCCCAGACTGGGCGTAGCATCTCAGGCAAAAGGGCTGGCACCATTTTCAGGAGCCTGGCCTTGTAGCTCCAGCTCCCTTAGTCGTAATTCGTGCTCCCTCTGCAACCTTCTATCTTCCGCCTCCCTTTCGGAAGTCAATCTTTTATCTTCTGCCTCCCTTTCGGCCTTTTTTGTCTGCTGCCTCCCTTTCGGCAGTCAATCTTTTTTCTTCTGCTTCCCTTTGCTGTCGTTTTTCTTCTGCCTCAATCTGCAGTCTCTTAATTTCTTTTTCAGCGTCTAACCTCTTCTCTTCAGCCAACCTTTCAGACTCTAATTTTCTTTCAGCCTCTTTTTCTAATCTTCTTTCTTCCCGTTCAATATACTTATCACATTCAGCCGTTACATATTGAATTAAAACCTGACTATCCATTCCCATATCCTTTGCCGTTAGCACAGCAGCTGATCTGAATTTGGCTAGCTCCGCCATACTTTTTAAACAATTCTAGCAATGAGCAAAGTAAAATTTCCAACCACTAAAGTAATTCTAATTACTCTAGTCTAAAATAATTCTAATTAATTAATTAATCAATTAACTACCACTGGCTGTGAAGATTCACCAACTTTTATTTTCAGGGACACTTTTAATTTTTATAATGTGTTCCCCTAATTTATTTCTCCCCCCAGGAGATCCTAATATTATTGATAGGCTAATTATCCCGGGACCAGAGACCCCAATATTTGTAGTGGATTGATGGTATTGTATGATGGTGATATTACTAAGTGTGATGCATGAGGTCAGCTGTGAAGGCTCCTGAGATAAATGTAGCTGTGAATACTGATATGTAATGTGTTGTGGTAGTTTGCATACACACACACAGATATTTAATAAGTCTAATAATATTAATAAAATGTTATAACACACTGAACTAACTCAAGTTGTGTAAAATTTGGATAGAAAAATTTTCTTTAGGTTTATTTGTTCTGAACCAAGGTTTTATTTTGGTCAGAACATATGAAAGGTTTTGCAATTATTAATGAAATGCATGAATATATGGCATAATAAATGAAAGGAGTGTACATATGGATTTTACAAGACTAAGTAATATTACTACTGTTTATAATTGTAATCTATATGGGAGAACTATTTATGGATGTGCTGTTGGGGTGGCCTCATCACTCCCTGTCTATGGTTACTAACATGGTCCATTTATTGATGGAAATATAATTGGTGTGTTAGAAAATGAGTTTGTGAATCTCCAGCAGGCCAGACGCTCACGTATCTGGAATGAGTAGTTCTGGTGCTGGAATATGGTGGCCCCACCTCTCTCTGCTTGGGGGCAATATACGGCTGCTCTGCCAAGATATAAACTGCACGGGTCTACTCTTGTAATCTTCAACATCACATTTGACACCACATTGGTGCCAAATAAAAAACTCACAGCTCTGCAATAAAGTATTGGTCATGTGTCAGAATTCCATCCTCTAACCCATTTCTGGACACAACACTACACAAAACAACAACACCACATAGACGGGTCAGATCTCTTTGACCATACAACACATCTTACCAATTTGGTTTTACATAGGATAAGTTCTCCCAGACTACATATTCTGAAATATGTTCATTAGCTTCCTGCCACAGAATAGGATAGGTGATATGTTCCACTGATCTCAACACTTGATCTGTCTTTCATAATCCTTGCTGGAGTTTATGTATTTTATTTGTCTCTAGACCCTGAACTGGGGCGGGGGGTCTAGAGCGAATCCTTACTTGTTGTAAGGGATAGATTTTGATATGGCAGTATCAAATCACTCGAAACATTAAACAAATATTAAATATACAAAGAAATAATTTCAGTCTTACCAGAATTATGAATATAGAACACAGTTAATTGCTAGCAAAACTCAGCTGAGCTGCTGGCTTTAGTATGGCGTCCCTCTAAATATTTCAATTAGCTTCTGGGAATTACACCACTAAATAATTCACTGTGTCTACTAGGACAACTTATAACGAATGGCAAAAATGCGCGTCTGAGCGCCGATAATATATTCATCTATGGCCAATCACCGCCTTTTTCCTTTTCAAATTCAAACCTCCTACCAAAAAGTCATTTCAGTCATACCTCAGTCAAGTATGCCTTATTGTCTGTTGGTCCGTCCGTCTCTACTTGCGTTTCACAAAAAAACACACTTGTTTTTTTAACCAACTCCGCCTTCCCCTACACAATTTTGCCTTTAAAGTTATTTTTAGCCACAGTTCACCATCCCATCCCGTCTCTTTCATTCGAACTAGATTTTAGCACTTGAGTCTCAAGGCTGCAGTTTTTTGAAAATTTGGGACATTTTTGTTTCAATGCCGACGCTCGCTGATATGAACAACACAGTCTTTTGTCAATATCTTTCTTATTATCTATCCGTCTGTATAAATGAAAGCATATTATTTCACTGCTCAAGATGGGCCATCCGGCCAGCTAGGTTTTATATTCCTAACATCATTATTAAGAAAAAGTGACTTTTCAAGGTTAGTTGGTTTTTCGAAATATTTCTAGCATCTTCTATACTGCGATTGCCGCTGAATTCAAATAAACGGACTAAGTTATCGCAAAAGCGTCCAAGAAATGACTGTTGCGTATAATATCCAAGGTCCCTTTTGTCGATTTCTTTACCTTGTGTCAACTTGGGGGACGTGACTTTTTCCTCCTTTCCCCACCAATTGCGTCTTTTAGCCTTGCTAGTTTCAAGCACGCGTTCAGTCATATTTTTTCCTTTTGATCTTCGTTCTCATCCCGTTCCAAGGGTAACGTTTTGCCTTCACGTTTAACAATTTAATTTCCATGGCGGGTGATGACCCACGGCATGGGCGATCATGTATTCTAGTAGCTTACGCATTAGTTTTTATCCCTACGTTGTATCATTGGAGATATTTTAACGTTGTATCATGGTTAATTTTATGACAATCCCTACTAACCAGGTCAAATGCCTTTGTGAGTCTATAAAGGCCTTTTCTGCTCTCTTGATTTTTCCTGAAGCTGGCGGAGAGAAAAGATCACGTCTGTTGTTGATCTACCAGCTCGGAATCCACACTGTGACTCTGGATATATGAGCTCAGCTAACTTGTGTAGTCGCATTAAGATGACTCGGGCAAAAACCTAACCAACAATACTACCTTTTATGCTAAACTATATTTACTAGACAGAATCTAACCTGTTGGATGTCTTGGAATGGAATATACTGCTTGGAACAGCGGAAACCAAGGATACTCTTGCCCCACTTTAACTTCCGATGGAGTGATACTAGATTAACACCAAGGAGAGAATACAAAGGTTAATATTTAAAGTTAAAATTACAATAAAGAATCATAGTTTAAGCTTAAAATTCCAAAAGTATTACAAACTATTTCAAGTTCATTTAAAAATCGTTCACTATCTCAAACATCATTATTACCCTTCAGCTTCCTAAGGAGAACAGACCATAACAAATTCATGCCAAACCTTTCTGTGTTGTGTCATCCTTTCAATAACTTCTGTATCCATTTTGTACCTGTCTCCAGTTCCCATTTCTGCAACTCCATTCAAATCGGGAGATTTTTATTTGCAACTCACTTGAGCCAGGACTTTTGTGTATTTTAGTGTTGACAACTCGAGCCAGTCGACTCAACTCAAGTTGGACTTAATGTGGCCGGGGAGTGGACGGGAACGGCACCAAATCAAGTTAGATGTGACCGGGCTTGGTCACGGTGACAAATCAAGTCTAGTGTGCCAGGGTGAGAATGGGGTGGAATCTTTTATCAATGTTCATCTGTTGTTTTACTGGCGACTGCCAGAGATGGTGATTACAGAATAGGAACATAACCCAGGTAGTTCTTTTGGAGACTCGTAACTGTGTTTATGTTTTAGGCTGCATGATCGTCGAAAATATGGTAACATTCTTTTCTCTATTACCTGATGTAAACAAATGACACTTCCTACTGACGTTCAGGAAATAAGTTCAAGCTGGATTAAATATGAATGAACACCTTTATTAAGTGTCTGCACACTCTGACAACTTCATAATAGTTCATAAATACATGTGCTTCTGTGGTATACAAACCAATCATCCCAAGAAATAACACACAGCCATCGAACTTACAAGATGGTCCAAACCCCAAAATCACTGCCTCGCTCGTCTCGTGCCTAAAACCAACTCAATTAACCCCCTTCTCTCAAACCATCACTTCCGTCCTAGCTACTGAGCAATTCTACCCCAAGTTCGATGACGTCATTCCTGAACACTTTAATTAAATCACTCATAGGATATGTGACTAGTGTTATTACACTAACTAGACACGTTCAAATACTTAGTGTTTAATCTTGCTAAGTATTCTTACCCTAACTATAATTAAGTGGCAGCACATAAGTGTTAATCCGACGTAACAGTCCGTACTGTCACATACGCCCGGGGCCACTAAAGTGTATCCCGTAGGGAGACACTTTATTCCCCAGAAAAAAATTTACTAACTCTAAAAAAAATTATTGGGATTCATGTATCCCACCATAAATCATGTTGGAAGGACTACAATAAACAATAGATGGGAATAATGGATGAAATAACACCATTAACATTTCACACACAAAAATCGATCATGAAGGGGTAGGGACTGATGGACATAACATAAACGAGGGACACATGGAAAAAAAAAAACTATGGAGGTTATGGTAGCTACAATTAGTACTGATAAGTGGCAAAAAAAATATATGGGCAAAATAGAACAGTAACTAACATTTATCAACGAACTAACAAAACGCTTTATGGGTTTATAGTCATCAACACCTCTCACACTTGTGCGAATCATAAAACATAAAATAACATGACAAGCGAGTTAACGTCGCAAGGAAAAAAAAAACTGGCAAAAAAAATATGGCGGGTGCACATAAAATATAGCGGATGCCCAAAATGGCTGTCACCCTACACTTCACTGAAGTGGGTGATGAAAAAAAAATGTGAATGGAACAAATGGAAATAGAACCACAGAACTTGGTGGCAAAGTATGGGCAAAATGGGTAAGTCTCATAATAAAAAATATGACTACGCCGGTATAACAATAACCGGAAACAATGAATGGAATGGAAACATGGTAATCAACGGACAATGGTATAGAATATATAAATGGGCAAATAGTTAAATCACATGAATGAGTGTCGGTGTAACAATAACCGAAAATTCAAACAATCATAATGCAATATGGTGTCATCATCATAATAAATCGTGAATGATGCCAACATTAGTGGCGGGTGAAGATGTACATTAGTTAATCACTTTTATTTGGTACAACAGAACGATGTAAACCTTAAAAAAATCTGGGCAAAATCTTACGTCAGAAACATGGCAACAAGAAAAACAGAAAAGAAAAATCATAGGGGTACAAAAGATGGTTTAAAAAATGAGATCAAACAAAAATAATGTGACATAATAACGCTAACGCGTGTAAAAGGGAACTACATTAACTACAATATATCAGGACTGCAGAGATCGTCTGAGTTGGTGGATCTCCATCAGCAGTGGTCGAAAGGATGTTGTAAGGGAAATGTTCATGTACCGGTAGATTCAGCAATGTCTTCTTGCGGACGAAAATGTAACAGCTCTCCATAAATAACGGCTGTTGGACTTTCCTATCTCAACTGGAAATGCGTAAAGTGTGTAACCCAGATGTTCAAGGATGCGTAACGATTGGTCTTCACGGTAGCATCAGGATCAAGCAATTCAGCAGGAGGGTATTGTGTAGGAGACCCGCATAGGAAGACACGAGAAGCAGGGTCGACTTCATGCTAAAAATAATAGCAGGACAGGAAATGTCAACCTGACCGGAGACGGCATCTGGAGGTAAGTGCAGTTCAATTTGTAAACATCTTTGCAAAAATGTTCATTGCTTCCAATCTTTCAATGGCTTACAATAACAGGCGAGGATCGTACTGTGTAGGTTGGGATGAAGGAACAATGGCATGACGGGAAGGACGGAGTGGAGGCTGTGGAACGGCAGAAGGATAACGGAGGGGAATACGTAATCTACGGGACGGAGGTGTGACAGGGGGAGGGAGAGGCGGAGGAGAGGGACAAAGGTAAGGAGAATGAACAGAACTGTCACGAAATGGATTTAGGACTAGAGACTGTCTACATATAGTGACAAGACAATAGTAAGAAGAAAGACTGAAATGATAGATTCAGATAGAAATATAGTGCAAAATGTGAAAGTTGAGACCATTGGCTCCGAGGTTGAGAACCGAGGTTGATTCTTTCCTCGCCACTTCGGACGTTTAAATTGCTATGGCCTCGAACCACCTCTAACTACCCTATGGGATAAGGTTCAATTAAGATTCACAAACACCAAGGTACAGACAACATATAGCTACTGTACTAAAGGAAATGACTGATGCCAGCTACAATTTATACAAGTTTATTATACACCTATAAACAACTCATATACATAAAGTGCGAGGATGCACACCTGAAAACAAAATCAAGCACAGTTAAAAATGCATCAACCCCAACCCTTCTCCCACAATTGCAACCTGTATGGAGAAAGAAGGTAAGGTTAACTGAAATGAACTACACTGCACTTGATGTCGCCTACACTCCAAACTAGCTGTTCTAAATTCTAACTCTAACTCTAAGTCCACTGATAGCTGGAACGACGGCGAAGTGACTACACAATCTCTGCACAGACTTCGGTTCTACACAGCCTATCCTGGAATCTCCTGAACACAACTAACTGCACCTCTAAACTTCAGCAGCTGTCCTCTGCTATGATTCACCAAAACTAACAGTTCTGCCTATCTGTGCTGACTTCAGTAGAGAGAATGTTTACCCTCTCTCTCTCCACTAACTCTGGAATTGATGACTGAGGTTTAACAGAACCCCACTGGATTCTGGACTGGAACTGTAGCGGACTTCTACCACTCGGAAATTACCTGCCCGAGTACCTATAACTGGGCCGTCGGCTTTATTATGGCCGTGAAGAAGCGAACATAAAATTACCACAACGCGGCAGCCTGCCAAATCTGCGTGTGTAACGAGCGTCAGAGCTCAGGATTTATCCACAAAAATCCTATTCGCTGGAAAATGTCTTCCCCTGGCTGGGAAAACGTATTTTCTTCCTCTCCTTCCACTACTGGCAACTAACGTAAAACCCTTGCGGTTCTGCGAATGCCCCAACTTTGCCGTGGGAGAAATTTTGTGGTCTCAAAATTCCGCTCTCATTCCCACAAAGCCGGCACCTGCTGTTTTAGACAAAACAAAACAACAGCTAAACAAACCATAATAATACATTTCAAATAACAATTAACTTCCTTCCTCTTCACCACGTAACTCCCCTCTCTACCTGAGCCTACAAAGTAAACATTGGCTAACCCAGATCGCTTGTTCTGCCTGACTAACTCCGAGCAACAACAATATTTTCACTGGCCCGTCTGGGCAGACGTACTGTGGCCTACTTCTTACGCTGACACTAATGCCGTAATGTTTAACACAACTAAAACTAGCCCTCTCTAGGAATTCCTAAAATTCCCGTCAATAATAGTAATCACATTCAAACTGTAATACAAAATAATTCCCTTTAAAATTACTTCTCCCATCTTCTGAATACACAGAATAACAAAGCGCACTCAATAACATATAACCCTGTTTACGCTAGCATCTACATGCCGTCAAAAGTTATACAGAATGGTTATCAATTAAATCTCAGTAGTTACAAACACGGGGTTACAATTTTATGACCACGTGCTTCTCTCCCCCTCGTCCCTCTGAACATCGTATCAATAAATATAACGTAACCAACGCGTCCACGTGCTTTACAAATTCCACCTCTTCTCCCCTCGTTCACCTATAGAAGTGTACTATAATATAAATACTAGCAGCATTACATTCTCAATAAAATCACAAATACACAGACTCCCGTCATTCTGTAATTAAATATGATTCGCAGATGCGAGTTTCTCTCCCGACCGACTTTGCAATAATACAAAGCGGTGATATCTCAACTTTTAAACCATGCCGCTATTCTTTCAACAAGGAATTAAATGGACCTAAAAAGTTTCAAGTCTATCACTAAGATCGAATTGATGGCTCTGGAGTTAAGAATTAAATTAAACTAAAACTTCCCAAGAAACTTAAATGATCGGCTAGGACTAGAAAAATTAAATAAAGTCCTCACGCAAAAATTCATGCTTACCAAATCTCGAATGTCCAACTGAAGGGCAATCGACTTGACTCTGGCAACCCGGCTTTGGCAATTTTTTTCATTAAAAGAGAAAGAGGCTATGAAATATAGGCCTTTTTATAATCAAGACCCCCACGCGCCGACTTCGTGACGTCATATGCGCGGCGTGGTTCTAAAGCCAATGAGAGCTCTGCATTTCAACTGCAGTTACCTCTCAGCCAATCAGAACCTTAGATCGTTCTGATGTAACGTGCATGGGTTTTAGACAAAGAAACGAGATTAAACCTAGCCCTATACTGCGGAAATGAAGCAAAAATGGCCGCAAATAATTTAACTCCCGAAAAATGCGTATATGGCCACGCACTATCTTTAAAAAAAGACAATCTGGTGCCAATCCTGATCTAGCATCTATAATCTTAATCTAGAATAATACTTTCTAATTCCCTACACCCCCATTCTAAACACATAGATCAAACTCCATCGTGATCTCATCTTGAAAAAAAAAAAACGTAAATAATAGAAGGAGAAGAAACATGGAGAAGGATTTTTTCTGTAATCCCTCCAAAAATAGTGAACAAAATGCAAGGAGAAAAAGACATGGGCCATTTGAAAGACAGAATCTCAGTACTTTCGTCACATCACTCCCCCCTTTCAAAGATTGAGCAACGATCTCCTTACTGAAATCTCTGTGTTTCACATTGGCCCTTATTCCTGTCTACAAGGCTGTCTGTCCTTACCCCTCCTATTCAGTGTTCTTCGACCTTCCTCTTTTGCGTTTCCTCCTTCCTCCTCTCCTAGAATGAGCTCCTATGCTCCGTTGGGAGAGTTGATCTCTCTTCAGACCTGTGCCGTCTAATGGCGGGTCTGAACTTTCCCTTGCTATGACCGTCAAAAGGCTGTTCTGGTCAGCTGATGTGACCGGCGGGCGCTGTGGCGACCTGGCGATGGCGACTTCCTCGCTGCGCGTCAGCGGGTTTGTGACTGCTGGTACCGTGCGAGAACGATGCAACGTCTCGGGTTCCTCTGGTGTAGAGCCTCCGATTTCTTGCTGGGTGTCTATTGGATCACGATCGACCTCAATAGCTTCTACCTTTGAAGAAAGGTAGGTAAGATCTGCCCCTGGCAGTGGTTCTGGATTCGCTCTTCCCCTACCAATCTGAAGCGGGACAGAGCTCTCCAATATAGCTCCTTGCAAATGCGTAAGGTCGCTTTTCTCACTCTTTTCTGGACTGAAAAGTTGGTGAGATGAAACTGTAGACCACGGGAGCTCTCCGTCTAACACCCTGGTTCTACCTTCAACCTTGCCCTCCCCTGTAAGAGTTACTGGCGTCAGTTGGGATGTGTCCTGCAGTGACACTTGACGGTTTAAGATCCCGTTAGATCGCGGAGAATCTGAGATAAAGCTCTCAGTGACTGGTTCCAATGTTCCGTGAAACGAATTGGAAAATATAGCCAATTTTTCAGGCTCCTCGTTACAAGAGTCGTTTCCTGTAAACGAGATACGAGAGTTGTGGGGCCCATCTCCGTTTATAGGCAAACGGTCACTCAGATCACTGTCCTCCTCCGTTTGAGTAAAGTGCTGGTCGGATGGGGCTCCAGGGCTGGTTGGAACTATATGCTCGCTCAGACCGCTATCTTGTGCCCTATGAAGATGGCGCTGGTCGTTGACATATGTAATACCGCTCTTGTCAGTATGTCCCTCACTTGAAGGAGCTAATACCATCGGGGGCCTAATTCCCGACAACAAAGAGTGTACTTCCGGAATCAGAGGCGTCGTCACCACTGTTTGGCCGGTTGGCTGAACAGGGCTGGCGGGCGAATTTGCCTCTGCAAATAACACATCACTGTCGTCAGAGGCGTTGCACCCCTCCTTGGCACGACAGCTATGTTTGAGCTCGCTCGGGGCTCCGTGAATTAGGGGTTCTCCTTTTCCACTTATCTGGCCTGCAGTAGGCCCCCTTGCATCAGCAAGGATCGGTGTGGGCGGGTTCCCCAAAACTAAATATGGGTTACCGAGAATGAAGTCGTAGGCCGGCTGAGCCGTTACAGCTGCCTTGATGGTGCCAGACACGTACTTACATTTCACCTCAATATTGGCTACCGGAAAGCACTGTGAAGTCCCTTTCCTTAAAACTCCACCAATATTGACCTTTTCCTTAGTCATCTGCCAAGGCTTCACCAGATGTCGGGCGACTATGCTGGGGTATGTAAGCCCGCTGTCAAATAAGCATGTTGTCCCCGTCCCGTTCACTTCGGCTGGTCCGCTGTTGGAAAACAACTTCTCTGACTGGAAGGGTTTCCACTTCTTCCCTTGTTTCACCCTCACAGGCCTTAAACAAGCCACCTGATGAGCGGGTTGTTTGTTTGGGCACCGTGTTGTCCAATGAGAAGTAGTCCGACAGAACCTACAATATCTCTCATTATCTCCCCGGTTCCTGACGGGTTCATGAGAAGTCGGCCCCTGTGTTCTGTTAGGCGGCTGGGAGCGCATGTTATGACTGGGAGGGGGCTCCTTGCGAGACGGCCCTTGCTGCTGGTGAGCTGAAGAGGAAGGCGAATGCGATGAAGATGCTCCTTTGTCCGGGGCTGGCAGGTCAGGGTGTTTTCTTTTCTGGCCCAGTACTTCGGCCTGTGCCGACTGGAACCTTTCTGCAAATAGAATTATCTGGTCCAGTTGCTGGGCGCCCTGCTCCGCCAGGTACTTCCTTAAGTCCGGAGACATGTTGGCCTTTATCTGTTCGCACATGATGAGCTCTTCGAGTCCTTCAAACGATTTAGCCAAACCCGACAACTCTCTCCAGCGAGTGAGGTAATTCCTCAGCCTCTCTGCGAACTGGGGAAAACTTTCACCTTTCTCCAGACGACTTTCCCGAAACATTGTCTGGCACTTCCGAGGAGTCCATTGGAATCGCTGTAACAGGGCGTTCTGTAGAGCCTCAAAGTTATTCTGGTCGTCCACTAGCATCTTGCTATAGACCTCATACCCATGTCCTCTTAGAGATTGAGATAATTTGAGACACCAAAGACTATCATCCAGCCCGTATGCCTTTGCCATTCGTTCAAATTTTTCCAAAAATACCTCAATTTTCTCATTCCCGTTAGGAAAAGAGTCCATTGGAAAATTCATGGCTGCCATCCGGGGTCCTCCATTTCCTGAGGTGTCTGTCGCCCCTGCTCCGGGAGAATCTCCGTTAGCCGAACTGCCTTCCGAAGATCGGTACTGCAGTTCCAGAGAACGCATGGCAAGTTCATGCTGTCTCTCTGCTGCCTTCTCCCTCTCCTGTGCTTCCAATTTCCGAAGTTCCATCTCAGCCTGCCTCTCCTCTTTCTCCGCTTCCAATTTACGCAGGTCCATCTCTGCCAGTCGGGCCCTCTCTTCTTTCTCCGTCTGCCGGTCCTGTTCCCTCATAATGTAAGCCCTAGTCTCGGCCTCATCCATTCCCATGCTTTTAGCTGCGTCCTTCCATGCAGTAAGTAGCTTGACCAATTCAGCCATCTTACCTGACAAATCAGCAGTAACTCGCCACGAGGGGAAATGACAAAAAAGGAACAAGAAAAATTTACTGTTACCTACTAGGAATATGCTGTCGCAAAAACCAGCACTCAGACTAGCACCAAGTCTGACTAATAACTACCTGAAAAAAATTCAAGTTATCCAGCTACCCAAAACCCGAATTTATTTTCCTGTTAAGAAAAAAAAATTCAATTAGCCATCAATTACCTCTAAGTCATAAACAACCTTACTACAACTATCATCTAACTAACTGTAACCTGTGGAAAAAAACTTATAGCTGGATCAGTCTTAATATAGCTCAAGTCTAGGGGATATTTTATAAAGAATCTATTTCCAGAACTTTCTACAGAGACAATCTATGAATCTAGAATTGATCCCAACAAAGATGATCCCAAAGACGACGCCACCCACTTTGTCAAGATCACAGAATTGAACGTAACAAAGATGATTCACCGGACGATAGCACCCACTTTGTCACGAAATGGATTTAGGACTAGAGACTGTCTACATATAGTGACAAGACAATAGTAAGAAGAAAGACTGAAATGATAGATTCAGATAGAAATATAGTGCAAAATGTGAAAGTTGAGACCATTGGCTCCGAGGTTGAGAACCGAGGTTGATTCTTTCCTCGCCACTTCGGACGTTCAAATTGCTATGGCCTCAAACCACCTCTAACTACCCTATGGGATAAGGTTCAATTAAGATTCACAAACACCAAGGTACAGACAACATATAGCTACTGTACTAAAGGAAATGACTGATGCCAGCTACAATTTATACAAGTTTATTATACACCTATAAACAAACTCATATACATGTCAAATACAAAAAATGCGAGGATGCACACCTGAAACAAAATCAAGCACAGTTAAAAATGCATCAACCCCAACCCTTCTCCCACAATTGCAACCTGTATGGAGAAAGAAGGTAAGGTTAACTGAAATGAACTACACTGCACTTGATGTCGCCTACACTCCAAACTAGCTGTTCTAAATTCTAACTCTAACTCTAAGTCCACTGATAGCTGGAACGACTGCGAAGTGACTACACAATCTCTGCACAGACTTCGGTTCTACACAGCCTATCCTGGAATCTCCTGAACACAACTAACTGCACCTCTAAACTTCAGCAGCTGTCCTCTGCTATGATTCACCAAAACTAACAGTTCTGCCTATCTGTGCTGACTTCAGTAGAGAGAATGTTTACCCTCTCTCTCTCCACTAACTCTGGAATTGATGACTGAGGTTTAACAGAACCCCACTGGATTCTGGACTGGAACTGTAGCGGACTTCTACCACTCGGAAATTACCTGCCCGAGTACCTATAACTGGGCCGTCGGCTTTATTATGGCCGTGAAGAAGCGAACATAAAATTACCACAACGCGGCAGCCTGCCAAATCTGCGTGTGTAACGAGCGTCAGAGCTCAGGATTTATCCACAAAAATCCTATTCGCTGGAAAATGTCTTCCCCTGGCTGGGAAAACGTATTTTCTTCCTCTCCTTCCACTACTGGCAACTAACGTAAAACCCTTGCGGTTCTGCGAATGCCCCAACTTTGCCGTGGGAGAAATTTTGTGGTCTCAAAATTCCGCTCTCATTCCCACAAAGCCGGCACCTGCTGTTTTAGACAAAACAAAACAACAGCTAAACAAACCATAATAATACATTTCAAATAACAATTAACTTCCTTCCTCTTCACCACGTAACTCCCCTCTCTACTTGAGCCTACAAAGTAAACATTGGCTAACCCAGATCGCTTGTTCTGCCTGACTAACTCCGAGCAACAACAATATTTTCACTGGCCCGTCTGGGCAGACGTACTGTGGCCTACTTCTTACGCTGACACTAATGCCGTAATGTTTAACACAACTAAAACTAGCCCTCTCTAGGAATTCCTAAAATTCCCGTCAATAATAGTAATCACATTCAAACTGTAATACAAAATAATTCCCTTTAAAATTACTTCTCCCATCTTCTGAATACACAGAATAACAAAGCGCACTCAATAACATATAACCCTGTTTACGCTAGCATCTACATGCCGTCAAAAGTTATACAGAATGGTTATCAATTAAATCTCAGTAGTTACAAACACGGGGTTACAATTTTATGACCACGTGCTTCTCTCCCCCTCGTCCCTCTGAACATCGTATCAATAAATATAACGTAACCAACGCGTCCACGTGCTTTACAAATTCCACCTCTTCTCCCCTCGTCCACCTATAGAAGTGTACTATAATATAAATACTAGCAGCATTACATTCTCAATAAAATCACAAATACACAGACTCCCGTCATTCTGTAATTAAATATGATTCGCAGATGCGAGTTTCTCTCCCGACCGACTTTGAAATAATACAAAGCGGTGATATCTCAACTTTTAAACCATGCCGCTATTCTTTCAACAAGGAATTAAATGGACCTAAAAAGTTTCAAGTCTATCACTAAGATCGAATTGATGGCTCTGGAGTTAAGAATTAAATTAAACTAAAACTTCCCAAGAAACTTAAATGATCGGCTAGGACTAGAAAAATTAAATAAAGTCCTCACGCAAAAATTCATGCTTACCAAATCTCGAATGTCCAACTGAAGGGCAATCGACTTGACTCTGGCAACCCGGCTTTTGGCAATTTTTTCATTAAAAGAGAAAGAGGCTATGAAATATAGGCCTTTTTATAATCAAGACCCCCACGCGCCGACTTCGTGACGTCATATGCGCGGCGTGGTTCTAAAGCCAATGAGAGCTCTGCATTTCAACTGCAGTTACCTCTCAGCCAATCAGAACCTTAGATCGTTCTGATGTAACGTGCATGGGTTTTAGACAAAGAAACGAGATTAAACCTAGCCCTATACTGCGGAAATGAAGCAAAAATGGCCGCAAATAATTTAACTCCCGAAAAATGCGTATATGGCCACGCACTATCTTTAAAAAAAGACAATCTGGTGCCAATCCTGATCTAGCATCTATAATCTTAATCTAGAATAATACTTTCTAATTCCCTACACCCCCATTCTAAACACATAGATCAAACTCCATCGTGATCTCATCTTGAAAAAAAAAAAACGTAAATAATAGAAGGAGAAGAAACATGGAGAAGGATTTTTCTGTAATCCCTCCAAAAATAGTGAACAAAATGCAAGGAGAAAAAGACATGGGCCATTTGAAAGACAGAATCTCAGTACTTTCGTCACAAGAACCACGGGAGCGACGAAAACGGGTTCGTACATGGGCGGCCCGCTGCTGAAGGGGCTTAGGAAAGGGAACAGAATCGTAAATGAATTTTGGATGACGACGTCTAAAGAGAAAACGAGCTGAGGGAAGAGGAACATCATGTCCAATATCAAAAGAAGAATAATCGGGGGAAGAATCAAGATCACTAATCTCATTTTTCGGCCAATAAATTCTACGGCCTTCGCCGTCCGTTATATGCTGGAGCTCATCCGACCTGTATCCAATTTCGTCGGGGCCCATAACTCTATCCTCCCCACTTGACGAATCGAATTCTGATTCTATGTCAAGCTGGTACTTTTCTTGTACTGTATCAAGGTCGGAGGGAGGCGGAGGAAAATAACCATAAGGAGAAAGAGAAGGTTCAACATCTGAAGAGTCAGTCTCATGTTCTGTATCAAGGTCGGAGGGAGGCGGAGGAAAATAACCATAAGGAGAAAGAGAAGATTCAACATCTGAAGAGTCAGACTCATGTTCTGTATCAAGGTCGGAGGGAGGCGGAGGAAAATAACCATAAGGAGGAAGAGAAGATTCAAAATCTGAAAAGTCAGACTCAGGTTCTTTATCAAGGTCGGAGGGAGGCGGAGGAAAATAACCATAAGGAGGAAAAGCGGGGTCAGAAGAGAGATGAACAGAGGGAGGAGAAGCGGGGTCTGAAGGGAGGTGAACAGATGGAGGAAAAGCGGGGTCAGAAGAGAGGTGAACAGGGGGAGGAAAAGCGGGGTCAGAAGAGAGGTGAACAGGGGGAGGAAGGGAGGTATGGACAGGAGCTGTGGCAGTAATAGGAGGTACAATAATATCATGCTGAGGCGAAGCATGAGAGGGGCCTGGAGTAACGGAGGGTAACTCAGCCAATCGAGCGTCACGGGAGTGGATACGTGAGTACAGCTCAGGTGGAGGGATATGAACCTCAGCGGTGGAACAGGAATGATAACGTCTGTTAAAGGTTTTTCTCCACTGTGTTACTGGCTTTATATATGCTCTTAGTCCATTTTCTGTCGTTATCAAACATCTTTGTTTGTCACTCGTAACATTATTTATTTCAAATATCTTTCCTTGTTTGATTTCATTGATAACGTTTCTCACTGTAATGCGACAGTGTCTTTTATTGAGACTGTTCCAGTGTGCCCTTCCAGCAGCTGTTTGTTGCTGTGACAATTGTTGTTGAAGCAGATGGTTTTTCTTTTGCAACAAAAATACTTGATGCTCTAGCTGTTGAATGGGTGAATCCATCATAAAAAAACAGTTACGAGCTGGTCACGGGCACCAAATCAAGTAGCTGAATCCATCGTAAAAAGGCAGTTACGAGCTGGTCACGGGCACCAAATCAAGTAGCTGAATCCATCGTAAAAAGGCAGTTACGAGCTGGTCAACGGCACCAAATCAAGTTATGTGGCCGGGGAGTGGACGGGAACGGCACCAAATCAAGTTAGATGTGACCGGGCTTGGTCACGGTGACAAATCAAGTCGTGTGCCAGGGTGAGAATGGGGTGGAATCTTTTATCAATGTTCATCTGTTGTTTTACTGGCGACTGCCAGAGATGGTGATTACAGAATAGGAACATAACCCAGGTAGTTCTTTTGGAGACTCGTAACTGTGTTTATGTTTTAGGCTGCATGATCGTCGAAAATATGGTAACATTCTTTTCTCTATTACCTGATGTAAACAAACGACACTTCCTACTGACGTTCAGGAAATAAGTTCAAGCTGGATTAAATATGAATGAACACCTTTATTAAGTGTCTGCACACTCTGACAACTTCATAATAGTTCATAAATACATGTGCTTCTGTGGTATACAAACCAATCATCCCAAGAAATAACACACAGCCATCGAACTTACAAGATGGTCCAAACCCCAAAATCACTGCCTCGCTCGTCTCGTGCCTAAAACCAACTCAATTAACCCCCTTCTCTCAAACCATCACTTCCGTCCTAGCTACTGAGCAATTCTACCCCAAGTTCGATGACGTCATTCCTGAACACTTTAATTAAATAACTCATAGGATATGTGACTAGTGTTATTACACTAACTAGACACGTTCAAATACTTAGTGTTTAATCTTGCTAAGTATTCTTACCCTAACTATAATTAAGTGGCAGCACATAAGTGTTAATCCGACGTAACAGTCCGTACTGTCACATTAAGTCACCACAGCAACTTGACTCAAGAATTTGTATTAGTGACTTGACTTGACTTGAGACTTGTTAGGAAAGATTTTACGACAACACTGCTAATTTCTAACATCGTTAATGTCTTGTTCTTCTGATCCCACTAAGACTTTGTCTTTTCTGTGTAAGTTATATTTTCACAATTGTTCTACAGTTTTACTGTAGGTGATGATGGACCAAACTCCGCCTAGGCTGGTCCCAAGCCCGGCTGAAAAAGGAAGAGGGTGGCCTGCATGGAGGCCATAAGGAGGCAGCCCCTCCATCATGCAAAGGCACAACAGGCCAATCACCTGTTTGCTTTAAATCATGATTACGTGAAATACAAGAGAGAAAACCAGACGGATTCTAAAGGCGACGAACTGGAACGGACTACAACTTATGGAACACAAGAAGTATAAATGGGAAAGAA
This sequence comes from Oreohelix idahoensis, assembly GCA_024509875.1. Classification (NCBI taxonomy): domain Eukaryota; kingdom Metazoa; phylum Mollusca; class Gastropoda; order Stylommatophora; family Oreohelicidae; genus Oreohelix; species Oreohelix idahoensis. The sequence continues at coordinate 993,990 of JAMPIV010018449.1, forward strand.
GAAGAGCTGGTGGAAGAGATGAGGAAAGCAAAACTAGAAATCCTGGCTATAACGGAAATTTAAAAAAAAGGAACAAGGAGCCATGCATCTCGATGGTGACACGCTGCTCTACAGTGGTGTACCCACATCTGAAAGAGCTAAAGGGGGCATGGGTTGCATTGTGGCAAAAAACTAAAAAGGGATGGAACGTTGTCTCGGAGCTCCTTATGGTTGTAAAACTAAAAGAATGAGAAACCATAGTCAACCTTGTCATAGTTTATGGGCCAAATGAGGATGAGAGAGCAGAGGTCACGGAGGAATTCTTCAAGCTGCTTCAAAGGACAGTGGATGACTGCCTAGATGAAATTATCATGTTCGGAGATTTCAATGCCAGAGTTGGAAATGACCATGCTAGATGGGATGGAGTTATCGGAAGATATGGAGAAGATACTCGTAATGACAATGGAAAGCGACTCCTTAGATTCCGCAGAGAGCAGAATCTGATCATTACAGACACAAAGTTCCCCCATAAGCGCATACATGCATACACTAGATGTGAAACAACAAGAAATGAGAAGTCAGTGATCGACTATGCCATAGTTAGGAGGAGCTCATTCAAGTATGTCCGGGATGCTAGAGTCTGGAGGGGGCCAGAGATTGGAAGTGATCACTACCTGCTTACAATCAAAAGAACAACTGAAAGAGTTGCTCAGCCTAGGAACTGCCTAACATCATGCAAGAAACTAAGTAAACGAACAGGAGAAATGAGCATTAAGACTTACAAGCTGAGAGAGCCAGAAATTAAGACCAGATATCAGGGGCTTATTGCTACACCGGTGAGAAACACAGAAGAACAACCTGATGACTTGGAAACCCTCTGGCTTAAATTCAAGGACATTATAAAGACAGCTGCTGCAGAAGCATGTGGTGAAGTCCAACTTGGGAACAAGAGAAAGAGGACACCTTGGTGGACAGAGGAGGTCAAAGAGAAAATAAGAGAGAAGAAAATGACATGGAAACAATACTTAGGAGCTAAAAACACAGCAGGAAGAACAGAGAAATAAAGAGAATATGTGATACTCAGAACAGAAGCAAAGAACAAGGTGCTAGCAGCAAAACAGAAGTCCTGGGAAGAATTTGGAGAAAAGCTAGAAAAAGATGCGTAAGAAAACCAGAAATTGTTCTATAAGACCCTAAAGAACATGAGGAAGGAAAAACAGTGCCCTCTTAAATTTATAAATGACAAGCAAGGCAAACTGCTTACTGCCCCAAAGGAAGTAATGGATAGATGGAAAGAATATTTCTCAGAACTCCTTGATGGTGAGCAAGGTCAAGCATCAGAAATGATAACCACTAGCACAGAAGAGAAAACCAATGGTTGTGAAGATGACATAAAGATGGAAGAACTGAAGGCAGCACTGGAGAAAATCAAGATGGGCAAAGCAGCAGGGCATGATGGTATAACACCAGAAATGGTTAAGTACATGGGAGCAGCAGGCGACCTATTACTCTTAAGGGTCTTACAGGCAGCTTGGTGCAACAAGACCATACCAAAGGATTGGGAGATTGCCATCATAACATCGATTTTCAAAAAAGGTGACAATAGACAATGTGGAAACCATAGAGGCATATCCCTTCTCAGTATCCCTGGTAAAATCTACTCTAGAATCCTAGAGCAGAGACTCGGACGGCTAGCTGAGCCACAATTGGATGAGGTCCAGTGCGGATTCCAAGCAAACCAAAGTACTCAAGACCTAATCTTCACACTCAGACAGCTGAGTGAAAAGTGAAAAGAGTATAAGAGTGAGATCCATCTTTGTTTCATAGATCTGGAAAAAGCGTTTGACAGGGTCCCCTGGAGCAAACTTTGGGACTGTTTGGCAAGGAAGAACATTCCAGTACCGTTTTACATGCTATACAGAGCTTCTACAAGTCTTGCAGAAATTATGTGAGGACAGCAAACCATAAGTCAGAAGAGTTCAGGACCACCACTGGTGTAAGACAAGGTGAAATCCTGTCACCTTATCTTTTCATACTCCTCATGGATAATGTCATCAATGCATGTAAGGAGAGAACAAGAAAGTATTCAGTGGGGTACTGGAAGATGAGACAGGTCTGTATTTCAGAGCTGGCATTTGCTGATGATGTTGCCCTGATTGCTAAAGCAGAGGCACATCTCCAATTTAACCTGCAAGTCTGGAAGGAAGAGCTGGAGAAGAGAGGGGTGGCCATAAGCAGCTCTAAAACAAAATCCATGGTGATATCACGAGAAGAAGACATCAGATTAAGCTGGGAGAACAGGTCCTGGAGCAGGTCGACCACTTTAAATACCTCGGAGCTATTATAGACTGAAAGGGAGGCATCAAAGAACAGTTGGCTACTCGAAAAGCAGCAGCTGGGAGACTTTTTCAGGCCATAAATCGAGGATTCCTCAGCAACAGAGAGGTTGGTAAGAAAACGAAGATGGCTGTATACCGCTCCGCCTATGTCCCAGTCTTGACATATGGATGCGAGTCATGGGCAATGACTACAACCCACAAAAGCCAGATCCAAACCTCAGAAATGAGGTATCTGAGGAAGGTGGTTGAAGTAACAAGAAGAGACATGGTCCGCAACCAGACGATACGTCAAGGCCTAAAATCCCACCCCCTGCAGACCCAAGTAGAACAGTCCCAACTAAGATGGTTTGGCCATGTCTGCAAAATGGGAGAAGATCTGCTACCATGACAAGCATGGGAAACTAAGAGCCAGGGATCCAGACCTCCAGAGTCTGCTGGGAGTACAACATTTGACAATCTTTGAAGGACTGAGGACTAGAATCGAACCAGGCCAGGAGGAAGACAGCCGATAGGATAGTCTGGCGCTCTCTCTTCCAAACCTCTACACCTCACGGTAGAAGGGGAATGACTAAGTAAGTAAGTAAGATGATGGGCCAAAGATATGAGGAGATATAAAATAACCGTAAAATACTTTATATACAATCTGTGCATAAAATATTAATAGCACAATAAATAAATAAATGTACAGTCTTCTGGAAATGATGAGGTTTCTTAGTAGGATGATGAAAATATTATGAACAGCTAATTCTAATGACGAGGTTCCACAAGATGTTGGGGAACAAGTCAAATCATTGCAAAATAAGAAGACAATCAAAATTTATACAGAGACAAATTATTGCAAGAAATAAGGAGAAGACAATCATAATTTATATATGTTATGAGAAGAGGAAAGTTCAAACATTTGATAACAATAGAAAAGACAGGAAAGTTCAAACATTTGATAACAATAGAAAAGACAGGAAAGTTCAAACATTTGATAACAATAGAAAAGACAGGAAAGTTCAAACATTTGATAACAATAGAAAAGACAGGAACGTTCAAACATTTGATAACAGTAGAAAAGACAGGAAAGTTCAACCATTTGATAACAATAGAAAAGACAGGAAAGTTCAAACATTTGATAACAGTAGAAAAGACAGGAAAGTTCAAACATTTGATAACAATCGAAAAGACAGGAAAGTTCAAACATTTGATAACAATAGAAAAGACAGGAAAGTTCAAACATTTGATAACAATAGAAAAGACAGGAAAGTTCAAACATTTGATAACAATAGAAAAGACAGGAAAGTTCAAACATTTGATAACAATAGAAAAGACAGGAAAGTTCAAACATTTGATAACAATAGAAAAGACAGGAAAGTTCAAACATTTGATAACAATAGAAAAGACAGGAAAGTTCAAACATTTGATAACAATAGAAAAGACAGGAAAGTTCAAACATTTGATAACAATCGAAAAGACAGGAAAGTTCAAACATTTGATAACAATCGAAAAGACAGGAAAGTTCAAACATTTGATAACAATAGAAAAGACAGGAAAGTTCAAACATTTGATAACAATAGAAAAGACAGGAAAGTTCAAACATTTGATAACAACGAAGACGAAAAAAAAAACACAGGAAAGTTCAAACATTTGATAACAATAGAAAAGACAAAAAGTTCAAACAACAGGCTATCTAATGGAAGATCTTAGAGAAGGCTTGTGAGTCAAAAGGATGTACTTTTCTAATGAATTTACTGCAGCGGCCTTTGTCATATCAACAGCTCATATTTGTAAAAGGCAGCAAAAATGAATTTCTTTGTTCCTTCACTACAGCAAGATACTGGAATATCTCACCCATGAATGGAGCAATACATCCATAAAGGCAGCTGTAAACCAGCTCTGATGCAGTCAGTTATGAAGTCAGTATGGATCTTGGGCATCAGTCTAGGGCCAGCATATGACAATGGGTGTGGCTTCTTCATTATACCCCCCACTGAAGGCAGCAATGCAGGAATATCAATACCTTGAGAAGTGGCTGATTCTATATCCAGTTTTCCTAACCTTTTAAGAGAAACAGACAATAAAGAGAAAACATTTAGTCCAAATATGCATTTTGTATCTTTGAAACAACAGGAAAAAAATCTCTGCAACAGGAAAACAACTATCAACAAACTGCTGTCAAATACGATATTCCAAAAATATATGGCCGAACTAGCATTTTAAAAAAAGCCATTAGCTCTTAAACTCCTGACCAACGCTCACAGCGTTGCAAAATGCAACATGCCGTGCCCGCACAACGCTCAAGGCGTGACTAAAGAATTTTCGCTAATAAATGTAGAAACTTAACCATGTAATCAAATCCATGTTTTCTAAACCTTAACAGAACTTCCGTTATTGCAATCTGTCCATTTTGGCGAAGATTTTTAGCGGTATACACATGTTATTTCTTTGTTATCGAATTTATTTGCTATTCAGGTGTGATCCGATTTTGCGAGAAAAAAAATTTGTGGCTTTAGCATTATGGCAAGTCAAATTCCTATTAGTTCTATGCCTTCTAGACGAATGTCTGCGTCTAAAGCATTAAGTTTACTTGAAAATATAATGGAGAGTGAAGATGATTTGATGGACTCTGATAGCTTTTTATCAGATGATGGAAGTGTTGCAGCAGTGTCAGACACTTCGGATTCAGGTGACGAGAGGGCGTTGCCCCAGCCTGGCCCATCGAAAAGTAAGAAAGCTAGGCTTACAACACTAGATGACTGGTCACAGGTTACTGATGATGCTAGAATTATGGTTAAAACTTCAAACAACTTTAGATTTATCCCCAAGCCACGGGGTACAAAAACAGCACCAGGTGTAAACCCAGAATATGTTGATGAAACATCAACACCACTGGATTGCTTTTTGGCTCTTGTCAGAAATGATGTGATAGAATATATAATCACAAGCATCAATGAATATGCCACAAGACTTGTACAGATGAACACCCCAGCTCAAGAAAATTCAGTGTATAGCAACTGGAAACCTGTAAATAGGCATGAATTTGTTTAATTCATTGCAGTCGCTAATTCAATAGGGTTGGATAAGAGACCAAGCATACATTACTACTTTTCAAGAGTGCCAAGCTTGTATACACCTTTCTACATCGAAATGTTTGAAAGACAGAGATTTGAGGCTATATATCACACAATGCTTCATGTGGGAGATGCAGATGCTGATGGAAAGAGCTAAATTGAGCCTTTTGTGGACATGCTATGCTCAAATTTCAACAGTTCCTTTATACCATTTGAAAACATTTCAATTGATGAAATGATTATTGGTTTCAAGGGGTGTTGGAGATATAAGCAGTTTATGGCATCCAAGCCCAAAAACTGTCACATAAAAAGTTTTGGATTGGTAGACAGTGCCACTGGATATGTACTGAATCTGCTCACTTACTATGGAGTAGATACATCATACAATCCAGAGTGTGATTCTGACAGTGGCCATGCCATTAAAATCTTCAGTACCCTGCTCAGCTGTACTGAAAGTGGATACCACATCTATGCTGACAGGTATTACACCACCAGAGCTTTAGTTGATTTCCTTCTTGCACATAAATTCTATTTCACAGGGACACTCCAGACCAATAGAAAAGGTTTTCCTCTTGCTCTGAAAGGTCTTTCCTTGAAACATATGTAAAGATGGCACTGGGTCTCTAAAGATGACAGACTTGTGTGCACTGCATGGAAGGATAAAAAGGCAAAAAAATGTGTGGTGATAGTCACTTCAAATGGAAATGCTGAAGACATTACACACAGGCAAAAAACCAAACCATCCACTATCCATAGCTACAATATGAGCATGAATGGTTGTGATAAGGCTGACCAGATGTTGAGTTATTATGGACTCCACACAAGACAAAGCAAGAAATGGTGGAAGAAAATATACCATTGGATAGTGGAGATTTGCTGCAATAATGCACATATTCTATATGTTTTGTCTCGACATCAATCACTGACACAAAAACGTCACTTTAAAAATTCAAGCTGATTTTAATTAACCAGCTTACAGAAGCAGCAGCTGACTTGATGACTGATGCAGATGACGAGATCCAGAATTGGCCACCCTGTTAAGTCAAATGCAACAGAAAGACTTCAGGGCTCGAAGCATGTTAGCGCAAAAAATGATGGACGCTGCAGAGTGTGCATTACACCAAAGTATATAAAGAGGACAGTCTTTATTTGTGAGGGATGCGAAGGCAAACCTCGACTTCATCCTCACTGCTTCAAGTTATGGCACACGCAAGCGCAAGTTTGAATCATAAAATAAACATGTAAATATATTGTGAAAATGTTTAATTTGATATTATTCTAGTTTATGTGCTGGAATAAGCCATAATATGGTAATGTATATATTCTGGGATTTTTTCAGTGTTGTTAATTTTTTAGTGGCTGCAGCATACACTGCATAAATGCACTAAATGTGCTAAATTTTTCTATAACTAGTGTTGTGTTATTTCAAAAATGGATTACCTTGATGTTTCAAGACTGAATGGTAAGTTTTAATGACTACATCATTAACTGGCCATAGGTAAGTGCACTTATTTGCTATTAATGTCTTGGTGTTTTTCAAATAACATTCAGCATGTTTTAATGTCTACTAACTGCATGTTTGTTAATACTTCAAAATAAATTAATAATTACAATTCTCCTTCCATTCCTCTTCATGTTGATATATAATATGTGCTTGTTCAAAGGAAAATTCACTAACAAATTTAGACTGAAAGATGAACACTTCACTCTATAAAATTCTGCCCCCCAAAAAAAAGTCTGAGTTAAGTCATTGGCAAAATCAAGTTAGAAATAATATTTTCAAAATTAACTTTCAAATCTGGAAAACTATGAAGTGGTAGATGATATTCCTGTGTGCTCCTCCAGTGCTCTTTTGTCTATGTGCACAAATTGCTTGTGTATAGTATATTCACAGCATTGAGTGGCAGAGTGGTTAAAGCACTTACTTCTCAAGGCAAAGTTTCCAGGTTCAAAACCTGGTAGTGATGCTCCAGTCTACTGAGCTGTAAATAGGCCCCTAACTGTGCTCCTGAGTCAGGGAGAGCATAGACAGTGAGGAAAAGAACCAGTCACCTTACCTCATAAAGCTTAGACCTAATATAACTGTCTCTAACACTTCACTCCACTATAGTATCTACAATGGGACTACCTATACCATTATAAAATACTCAGATACGACACATAAAGTATTTCTTTACACATACAGATGCAGCAGCTGATGATGTGTATGCTCAAAAATACACTGTAAATTTTTTATTCTAAACTGATATGCATCTCGACAACTGTTTCAAATTATCATACTGAAAGAATCACAAATATGGATTAAGATAGTACTGACTATACTCTGTGATTGCCATATCAATACAAGGGTCATTAAAGCTTACTAATCTAGTTCTTTACTATCATCATTTATATGTTTGCATACTTGAGAAGTTCTCTTGCCAGCTCTCTCCTTAGATGGGACCATCCAAGATGCAGGTAGTCTGTTACTTCTACTGGCAATATAAACCTGGCATCAACTGCTGCAGACTTCAACAAAGACAAAAGGGCATCAAGCAAACTATGTGAAATCAAGTACTGCCAAACACATCTGGGCTCAGACCGAAGAGCTAACGAAACATCACCTGCGTGACATGAATTCAAAACACTTTATTTATATGGTTCACATTGCTGAAAGAAGTATAACAAAAACCAAACAAAAAGCGTTTAATGAAAGTTTAAAAATCGAAAAATGTCTGATATCAATGGGCACTACATTTTACATGTTCATTAGTACTGATCATCATTCACAGATCACATCAGTCACCCAAAAAAAAAAAGTTTAAAATGTTAATGCTGAGATAACAGCTAAACAAAACAGCCCAAAATATGACTAATGACAAACAAATAGGAGAATGCAATTGTCACGAGTTGGATTTAAGTTAGAGTTATGCCCCAGTGTAGGACAAGACCCTAGTGTGAGAAAAGACTAAGATAATAGATTAATTATGAGAAATGACAGTGAATGTAGTAAGGTGAGTCTATTGGCCCGAGGAGGATAACCGAAATTAAATCTCTCCTCGCCAAATCGTGACTTTAAGGAATGCTATAAACTCACCACCTCTGGCTACCTTTAACAGACTAAAGGAGATAAGGCTAAACTAACACTACAGACACCACTGTACAGACAACAGTTAAGGACTATACAGTGACGAAGCTGATCCAGTGAACATTAAATAAGTTTATTATACAAATCCACATAGTTCATAACATAGTAACAACAATATATATATAACGTGCCAGGTTTGCACTGACCTGGAAATAAAAAAAACTCAATTTAAATTTATAAGACACGTCAAATTATGAACCCAACCACTCTCACTCATTCATTCACCTTGCTGGGGAAACAAAATCAGAATGATTACTTGGATTCTTACTACCATCTAATTTAGTGGCCCTCAACTGTAGCCACTACTCTCTATTACACTACTATCTCTATTTTTGTCACTGGCTGCTGACCCTGCCTGAAGACTATCTGCACAGCTGCTAACTCTGTCAGCGGTATACGCCACTAAGTCACACTCTGCACTGCTATGTAATAGACTTTTTCTAACTCTAAGGCTCAGAGGCTATCCTCTAAGAATAATATGAGACTCTGCAGGTCCCTGATCTATTTTTCACCATCTCTCTCCACTTCTCCTGCCTTGCTGCTCTCGTTTCATTTCAGCAACCGGGAAATGATATCCCTTTCTTCCTGGTTCTGACTCGTACTTCTGATGACTAGGCACTTGCCGTAGACTGTAGAGGCTTCTCTATTTGGCGAAAATAAAGCTGATTCTCCCTTGCTATGTTACCCCTCATTTGGGTTTAGGCCCTTCGGTATTGTTACCGAGGCTAAAAAAAAGACACACCAACCCGCTTGCTTGGGTTCGATGGGTGTGTATGAGCTTAGAGCTCCGGGTCTTAAGAAAACCCTTTTCACTGAAGACTGCGTCGCTGTCTCGACCTGCTCTTCCTCGCTCCCTCTCTCCGGGGCCCACAATACTCAGAGCCGATACCCACCGCGGTACAAGCTCATACGCCTCTGGCGTTTTTCTCTCGTTTTCTCTCCTGAGAAGACTGGCTACCTTTGCCAGCTGTCAGGAACAAGATTTATTGGCCCCCGCTCTTCGGGCCGTGACCACTGCTGTGGACACAAAAGACATGCCACTCTGTACTACAATACCAAAATACTTTCATATAATAAACTTACATATAAAACGTAAACAGTGGATGCTTCAGTCACACTCCAATCTAGCACAAACATGTAAACACCCGAACGAAGACTGCTCCACCATTTCCCCTCTCTTGTGCACGACGATATGTAAATATTTACTGACTCTGGGTCATCTCCCCCCGACTACACCCTGTCTGTCTAGTAAACCCGACTCACTGATCAATACTAATTATACACAGCTTGCTCAGGCCTTAAAACATTAAAAACAGGTAGGGGAACCTCCCGAACTTAGGCCTACTTTAACTCTGTAAGCGGTCTCAGGACCTTATCATCGTTTCCCCCTTATGATAAAAATGCACAACAATTAACTGCACATCAATGATTAAAATTCACCATTACATTTATATTACATCTCTATACACAGAAATATATCTATCTCTATAGACTATATTTCCTAGAACTCATTAAATTCCATAACACACAAATCAAATACTACTCTGCATAATATTTAATTACACAACCACTTAAGGCACCATAATTTTCCTTTCACCTCTACCCCACGTGGTTTCCCTGCAATTATATTTTAACTCCCCCGATAGAAAAATACTTAATTATCTACTCTATCCATCCAGAATTCCTACTCGAATAAATCCCGATAAACCACGTGATTAAATTTTCCCGAAAATCAGTTCCCGTATTTTATTAGGAGACTTATCAGAATTAATCTCTCAATGAAATAAAATACATACGCTTCAGAATATTCTGTAAATTAATATAAATCTAGGATGCGTGTATGTCTACAGACTTTCTATTAAATCTACGGAGCACACCTACGTAATATCTCTTTATCACTCATAGACACTGTAGAAATAAATGATGGCGTTACAAGTTATAAAGTTAAAAAAATAAATTAAATTAGAACGGACTAAGGCTCTATTAGAGAACTAGATTTAATTACCACGCTACTTTAAATTACTGACATACCAAATATTGCGTTCAGCGTTAGAAGCCGACAATATGCTTGGATACACGGCCCAGGATTTCTGCAGGAAGAGACCGCTAAATCGAAAAGCGCTACTTATTTTAGATTTAACCACGCGGACCCCCGACCTACTTGAGGCAAGGCGTCTCCCTACAACCAACAGAATTAAAGATACTCAAAAATTGTCCATGCGCTCATCTCTAAATTTAGAACCAGTGTATTCTTGCTTCCTTTAAATGCGCGCGTATTTCCGGCTGCGTAACGTTACCTAACGTCGTCCGCTAGCGTGAGCAGGTGAGCAGAACCGAATGTGATTCGCTCCAACTTACGTTGGACGTAACCTGGGTAGGGGTCATCTCCCCTTCCCCACGAAAAATGACCGCGATAAATTTAACAACGCAAAAAAATGGAATTTCAAGATCGCGATATTTAGAAATAGGCCGACTGGTGCCATTCAATACTAACTTACATTAATCCCTAAAGAAAAAAAACCCGCAATTACTTTACCTACAGAAAAAATCTAAACACCCCTATTATTCAGAGAGAAAAAGAATACTTCCCAATCTTTAATAGAGGGAAGACAAAAATGGCAAACTCAATAGTTACGAAGAGAAAATGAAATGGGGCCTATTGAAGACTAAATCACAGTAACTCCGTCACAGCAATACACAATTTCCATAACTGACTGTTTCTTCTTCTCTTTATATCCTCTTAAAGCAACATTTTACATATGCATTTATCAATATTTAGGACAAGCATTCTGTAATTTAATACAACTAACAAAAAAATTGTTTAACAAAGAAACCTGAAGATAGAAAATGGGCATCCAACATTACAGCCTCCTTCATGTCTTCAGGCCAGTTGGTCAACCAGGCCAAGAGAAGAACTGCATATAGATCACCCTGTTGACTAGACAAGTCATTACTACTTTCATGGGTCAGCTCTTCACAGTGAGACAACAGAAAAGTGTCACTAGCAAAGACTGTTTCTTGTAATGGATCTTCTTTGTCAGGCCAGGTTCTGCAAGAAATAGAGGCCAAACTAAAGAACTTATCACAATAAAAAAAAACTACATATATATCGTCTTTCTAAAACTACTGTGCCTAAACATAACTGGCGTGTTTACTTTATCCAATATCCTGAAAATCATCAGCGAATCATCAGAAAAATATAACTGACCATTTTAAGGCTTTCATTATGATGCTATATCTGCAAAATCCTAATTTCACAGAAGTTAACAAACTTTTTGAAAGGACACACTATGCAAGAGTATGTCACATTACTTACAGGTACTTAAGCAATCATATCATGTAACAAAACACTACAGGTACTTAAGTTAAACAGTAACATTACCTACAAGTACCAAATAAAAAAAATTATCAAATGAAAATTTCAATAATTCATTATTTTAACTGGCCACAAACCCATTCTTATCTTCCACTTTGCTTTTCATGGCTGCACTAAAAGATGCACAGGGGTAGGCCTTATACAACTGCTCCAGGTATTGTACTATCTGCCTCTGACTAGGATTTAAAGCTGCAGCTGCTGATAGATGACTGGTGATAAATTGCTGAATGGATCTACTGGCATAAAACTGAGCCAGCGACCACACTGTAGATGGAACATCACAGCCCTGCGCAACAATATGTCCGAATGAAAACAAAGGAAATATGTATCACAAAAGGTAAATAAACCCCAAAAAATTTTTTTAACTATAATTCAGAGTCTACCCAAATTATTGATCTGCATATGCAAAATAAATCTTCTAAGTGATGGAATAATCAATTGAAGCAAAAAGAGATAGAGGAAGACAAAGAGAGCAAATACTGGACAGTTTGACATCGTGGCTATTAAGGAGATCAACAACAGAATTGATAAATTGTACTGGAGACAGGAAGATGTGGAGAGACATGATCTCCTACACCACTAGGCATGGTACATGAAGAAGAAGAATTGGTTAAATGATTATTAAAAATCCAAGGACAAATCAAAACATGTTTGTAGTTGTTTATAATGCAATATAAGTTATGATATTTGGGATTTTTATCCACGCTTTAAACGTGATGCCATTATCGTTGCCTTGTTTTTTTTTTTTAAACTTCTGTTGTTTTTCTATTGTCTAGTTTTCTACTTCTTTATTTCTCACGAGTGCCTGAAACATGACTTTATGTGTGTAATATTTATTTATTTACAATCATTGATGGTGTATGCTTCTGGAGAGATATTATTGATGGTTCATGCTCCAGAAAAGCGATTACCATTGGTTTATGCTCTAGGAGGACTATAACAGATAGTGCATGCTCCTAGAGTACTATTATTGATGGTGCATATTTTTTTTTTTTTTTTTTTAACCAGCGGCACTTGGGCTTTCAGCCCTTCGGCCCAATGACATATCATTGCGAGGCTGGGGAACCTGAGGACTTTCCTTCCAACCCGGTCAGAAGCTTCGCTCCTTCCCATCCACAGAGGGTTTATCACAGGAGCCGTTCAGGCTATTCAGTCAAATTTCCGGCCGTAAACATTTCTTCAAACGCCGACGCCCGGGTTTGAACCATGAACACCTGGTCGCCAGTACAACGCCGAAGCCATTACACCAGCGCGGCTCCCTGATGGTGCATATACCAGAGACCTTTTACTGATACAGGGTGTTCCACGAATAAGCGGCCCGTGACGTCATGGAATGCTGACATATTGTGTCGGAGGTAGTGTGAATTGCCAAGTAGGCCTAGTGTTGAAGAAATGTGACGTCACACACAGTATACAAGACGATGGTATGTTGAAACTCTTGTTCAACTTGTGATGGATATGACGATCCTGAAAAGGGTGTATGGAGGGGAAAAGTACTGGCAGTCTACTTGTAGGTCTCACAATAGATGCTGGAAGTGGTCGCCGTGCACGTCTATACATGTTTGTGCCAGAGTAATCATGTTGAGGAACACATTTCGCAACACGGTCACGTCAATTGTTTGGATAGCAGTCTGTATATTGTCCTTCCATTCTTCTAATGTATGGGGGTTTGTTTTATACACAACTCCCTTCAAATACCCCCATAGAAAAAACTCGCATGTAGATAAATCAGGGGATTGAGGAGGCCATAATCCTTTGATGACAGTCTTTTCCTCGGTGAAAACATTATGAATATGGGCCAGTGATACATGAGATGTGTGACAAGTTGCTCCATCCTGTTGGAAGAAGGAATATTCCCACTGATAACTTCTTAACTGTGCGTAGAACTCATCAAATATTCGTAAATACACTTCAGTGTTCACATTCGTGTCAAAAAATATGGGACCGACAATCCCATTCCCAGACGCAGCGCACCATACCCCGATTTTTGGGTCGTGTAATGGTTTCTCATACAACTTATGGGGGTTTTCTGTGCACCAATGCCTGGTGTTATGGGAATTAATATGACCAGACAAATGAAACCACGCTTCATCACTCATGAAGTACTGAAATGGATCCAACTCGCCATCTACGATCTTGTTGAGAAGCCAGTGACAATAATTCACACGTTTCTCCTTGTCAGGTTTTTTAAGTTCTTGTACAGACGTTACGCGATATGGTTTTAAATTTAGTGAATGGAGAATTCTAAAACAAGAAGTGCGCTTCATTCCACTTTGTTGAGCTAATTTTCTCACAGATTTTGTAGGACTAGTTAAAATCTTCTCTTCAATAACAGCAATGGCCTCTACAGTCCTAACAGTTGGCACTCTACATGTTTTGGCATTAACGACCGACCCTGTTGTACGCCATTTTGAGATCAACTTCTGTATGCTACTCTTCGCAGGTATTTTAGAACCAGAAAACGTTGATGCAAAAATTTCAGATGTTTTCTTGAATGATCCCGTACGGATATAATTCTCAACAATAGCTATCCTTTCTTGCAGTGAAAACGGCATTGTGATAGACAGTTTATTTAAACACACACGATGGCTTTCAAATACTCACGGTCCAATCACGGAAAATGATTTAGGTCAATCTAGTACTACTTAGAAAAATGCTTAAAAAATCTGGCTACTTTCACTTTGGGAATGGGGCTGCTTTTTCGTGGAACACCCTGTAGTACATGCTCCTGGAGTACTATTGTTGATGGTGCATATACCAGAGACCTTTTACTGATGGTGCATGCTCCTGAAGTTCTATTGTTGATGGTACATATACCAGAGACCTTTTACTGATAGTACATGCTCCTGGAGTGCTATTGTTGATGGTGCATATACCAGAAACCTTTTACTAATGGTGCATGCTCCTGGAGAGATATTACTGATGATGCATGCTCCTGAAGTACTGTTATTGATGGTGCATGCTCCTAGAGAGCTATTACTGATGATACATGCTCCTAGAGAGCTATTACTGATCGTTCAAGCTCCTGGTGTACTATTGCTGATGGTGCATACACTAGAGACCTATTTCTGACAGTACGTTTCTGGAGTACTACTGCTGATGGTGCATACATTAGAGACCTATTTCTGATAGTACACGCTCCTGGTGTACTATTGCTGATGGTGCATACACTAGAGACCTATTTCTGATAGTACATGATGCTAGAGAGCTATTACTGATGGTGCTAGCCCCTGAAGTGCTATTAGTTTATGCTTGAGGGCTGCTAAGAGCTAGCATTCTTTACTTCAGGATGAGATGAGCAAAATAAGAAAACTTGTAACTCAACAAAGAAAACAGAGATCGTCATACTTACAAGATTTTTGAGTATTTGTTGGCAAGAAAGGATATCTTTCCTTTCCATGTGATGTTTGACTGTATTCAACAGTTCTGCCACATGTTGTCTGTAATGCAGATTTTCATTTTTGCCACTTGACATCAAACTGGCCTGAACACTTGACAGGTTGTTTTCTTTCACATAACTCTCCAGGCTGAGCTGAAAACAAGAGATTAGTGATTCAAATAGAGGACACAGTCTCAAGGCTACACAAGATGGCATATGGAAATCAGCAAAATTACTGAACTATGAGTTCAGTTTAAACACATACTTGGGACCCAAAGATGCAGCAATAGAGAATGCAGTCAGCGACCCATAGCTTCACTGCTTGCATCAGGGTCAGCGAACCACAGCTGACCAAGACCCTACTCCACCTCCACGTGGTAGTCCTGGAAACAGGCTGCATCACTGCAGTCTGGCTGAGAGAGTAGGGATTGAAGAGGGAAGGCAAACCCGGTCCCAAAAAATGCTGTGCTGAAGTTGGATGTGTCGGCAGAAAGGCGCAGATATCGCAGCTCCGGTGTAAACAGACACAACGCAACAAACGCCCTTTTCAGGACGAACGAGGAAGAAGAAGAAACACATACTTAAGAGACAGTAATGCAGAAATTAAGCTGATCCATGTTGCGTTTCCAAACCTATGATTACTAAAATGATTACCCACCCACTATGACCATTCACAGCTGCCATTAAAGCATCCTCATTTGTTCTGGTCAAGAGGAATGATAAACACAATAAAATAGTATGGACATAATTTACATTGCAGTATTTTGTGCAACACCATCATCATCATCATCTTCCTTTGTGCTACTTATGGAGCATGGAACCACCACTGTAGTTGGTCCTGGTCCCCTTGCAGGAAACCTGCATAAAGTATTCACATGTTCCCGCAGCAGTGGTTTCTGTGGCAATTAGTTGTACATGATGAGGTTGCCAGCCCCATCTGTGCACAACCTCATATTAGTTGCCTTGTAGGACATGCATGAGGGTGCAGTAGTCCTTTTTTTTTCTTCTTGTAGCATAATTACGCTACCGTAAGTAATCATGAATCAATCTTATCTACCGTAAGTAATCATGAATCAATCTTATAATACCCATGAAAATTAAAATCAAACACTATGTGTTCACACCAGGAGGTGTAGGTGATCATGTCCCACTACAGATCTCGAGTTTTGATGCTCTCCATTTATTTGGTTGTTGATCTATTCCCATGCCATATGTCAAGATATTCATTATCTTTTCTACCTGTCTTCCGCTGCACTTCTTTTCCTCTATTTTTCCATAGTTGTGCTGGTTTCGAGTGCTCCTATTCTCATCAATCAGGGAAGGTTGATTGTCTTCTACTTATATCTGCTATTATATTTCTTTGTTCATAAACGTTTTGTCATAGCTTTGACTAATTTAAATATTAAATTGCTCTCTCTCTTTCTTCTCTCTCTCTCTCTTTGTCAGCATGTATGTATGTGTGAGTGTACAAGTGTGCGCTCCATACATGCCACCCTTCGGAGACAAAAAAAACCTGTACACAATTTTTTTTAAACCTGTACAAAGACCCATAAAACCTGTACAACAACCCAAAAAATATATCAAAAGAGTTAATTTGTTTTAAAATATTTTCAATTACAGTAGGCTGCAATATAATTGAGACATGTGGCCTTTACCTTTTAAAGCAAGTCTTCACTTGTTTTAAAACCCAAACAATAAGTGTCTGAGTTTATATGACACTGAAAAAATGATGTGATCGTGTTATCATTTAGTCTATTTCTTCGCTTACCAATGACTAAAGACTGGGAAATCCTGTGTTCGATTGGACCTTATAAAAGAATTCTGAGATACAGTAATAAAGGGTAAGGGTTAGAAATCCTAAACCTAACCCTGAACCCAAACTTTAATCTTAACCCGAAAAATGTTCTCGACTTACAAGGATAACATCGAAGAAGATGTTCCACAGTTCTCACTACGTCATTATTATTATTGCAAAGAGAAAAATTGAACTAAACTATATTATCCTGTTATATTATATGGAACGGGGAGGTTTCCAGGCCGGTTTCGCATTATTTCAATGAATTTCTGATGTAATTTTTTTAAAAAAGTAAATCGCGTGATCATATTAGCTTTTTTTATTTAAATAAAAAAAAAGCTCAAAATTTGCAATGAAAATGTACACTGGCGCTGGCATAATTTATTCTCTACCGAATTTCAAAAATTAAAATAGCTGTTTTAGCCTAATTGGCAGTTTTAAATACCCATATGATTTTCAGTGTCCATCGTCTGTCTATACGACAAACAGTGATAGTAATTAATTCTTTAATAAAAATAACTCACTGGATGATCGTAATAATGATATATCTACCAAAGAAAAATCACAGACAATGTTTTCACAGAAATGAAGTTAAAACTTTCAGAATGAATAAGGCAAGAACAGCCTTTTTTAGCCTAAACAACATCTGGAAGTCCTCTTAATACAGCACAGGCGCAAAATTGAGATTATATCAGAGCTGTGTGCTTTCTGTGCTTCTCTGTGGTGCGGAATGCTAAAGGGTTGCAAGAGAGGAAGGTGTCGAAGTTGTCCTCTTTTCACACGGCATGCCTAGGAGAAATTCACAGAGTCTTTTGGCCGGGTGCCATCGCCAGCCAAGGTCTGCTTGCTCGGGGCAGGCGGGAGGACATGCACACCATCATAGCTGGCAGACGCTGGAGCTGGGTTGGCCATGTCCTCAGGGGAGACCCCGATGCCATCGCGGGAACAGCTATGCTTTGGGCCCCTGGGGGAAGGCGAGAGAGAGGCCGACCGGAAACAACCTGGCGGAGGACTGTGGAGGCTGAGATGCAGGGAATGAGCCAGAATTGGGACACTGTGCAGGAGGTGGCCGCCGACCGAGCGAAGTGGAATCAATTTGTTGTTGCCCTACAAGATGCCTCTAGGCGTGATGGCCCCTGACTGCTTTGACGGTCGGCGGCTAAGGATCAAAGAAGAAGTTAAAACTTAGAAGAGAAGTGTTGCGTTACTTTCTTTATATTGGTGTTTGAAAGTGATGACAATATTGGTCAAGTAACATCTAGGGTAACAATGATTCAAGTGTCCAATGGAAACGACAACAGTAACTCGTCAAATAACTGTAGCTCACTCTTGCTGACGATTCTTTATAATTTATTCACATATTACACAACATGCAGCTCCACATGGGTATAATGATTCATGATTATCATTTGCAAACAGGCCAACTACAATGGGCCATCAAAGTTCAAGTAGTAATATCGTGCCGTCTGTATAATCCGCGTCTGTGAATTAATTCTGGAGTACACAATTGTCAGTCATCATTCTACAAACACTAGGATACTTTCCTCTAGGCACATATACATCTCTGGGATATTATCCATATCTGTAGACATATCAGCGAACATGAAACACGTCGGCCAGAGCTCACACAAATGCAGCCATTCCAGCTGAAGACACTGCCAAAAGATAACTGTCGTTACTCTGCACGCGCGTTTACGTAATTATTTTATTTGACGTCATTTCAATCTAGCAACGTTCTAGATGAGCACCGCGATGGTTCAAAATCATGAACACATTGCGGTGCACAAAAAGAGGTGCAACAAGAAGTAACTCCAAAAAAACTTTTCCCAGGGCTTTGATTGGGTTAAGATGCACATTTGCTTTGCTTTTCTGATTTTTGTTTTTAGTTTCATAATTGTTATTATATTATTATTAAAATGTACATTTCATATGCAGATTCTACAAGTTTTAGTGAAATCAAGTAATATGTATTGGTATCCATTTTTTGTTGTTGTTGCTTATAAGCAGCCGTAAATAATAAATTATGCTCAATGCGACATAATCGTTAAAATAATCAGTAACTTGCCATCAGCAACAGTAAAGAATGATGAATGAATGACACCCATGCGGAATCTTCGCAAATCTCACATCAATCGAAAAATAGGCAGCTTGATTTCACTGGTTGATTTGTTTATTCATGTAGTTTATCACTTGCCGAATCTAACGACGCAAATATCGGCTAAAGTATATATATATAATAATAATAAATAGGCAAAAAAACCTGTACAGAAACTATCTATGGGCCGTACAAATCTGAAAATGAGAATTACTTGTACAGATTATGGGTGACCTGTACTACTTGGCATGTATGGTGCTCAATTACTGCCAGCATATTTTTCTCATCTCTTGTGGGGATGGATGTGGCTGGCCTTGTGCCCAACCGTCTTTAGTCAACACCTTTGACATTCATGGTACAATGAAGTGTTACTATTCTTTTCTCCCCTTTCAGGCCCAGGAAACACACATGTGAAGATAAAAATAATACAGCTAATGTATGGGCATGGTCTAGAGAGGTCAGCTTAGGTGGATTCCAGTAACACAAAACACAACAATAAAAGTAGAGTTAGAGAGATTCAAAGACAAAGATGAAATGAAAGTGTGAGAACTGAAGAAAATATTGGATAAAGAATTATAGAACACAGAACAGGAGCAGGGATAGAGGTACAGCTTCAGAGACTGACTCATAGTAACAAAGTACAGAGAACATTATTGTCTTAAAAGATTATCATCTAAGAAGACTATCATGCAACAAGACTTTCATCCAACAAGATTATCAGCCAAGAATACTATTATCCAAGAAGACTATCATCCAAGGAGATCACTGTCTAAGAAGATTATCATCCAACAAGACTATTACTATCTAAGAAGACTCATCCAACAAGATTATCAGATAATAAAACTACCATCCTAGAAGATTATCATCCAAGGAGACTATTGTCTAAGAAGACTACGAATGAACGAACGAACGAACTGTATTTTCAAAGGGTTTAGAATTGAGCATGCAGGCCCGTCTAACATTCTGCCCTTCCTTTCTCTCGTCTTCCATACTGAATCCATTTATTCTCACATGTATCTTAAATTAAGACTACCGTTCAACATTTCATGAATTAGAATCCAGTCTCAAGCAAAGGCAACTTGATACACTTGCTTTTTATTTCAAGTCAAAACAGAGTTGTAAGTCATTTGAAAAAAACTATCATCCAAGGAAACTACTGTCTAAGAAGACTATCATCCAACAAGACTACTATTATCTAAGTAGATTATCATCCAAAAAAGACTATCATCCAACAAGACCTACTATCCAAGAAGACTATCATCCAACAAGACTATCATCCAACAAGACAATCATCTAAGAAGACTATCATCCAACATTAATATCATCCAAGAAGATGATTATCTAAGAAGACTATCATCCAACAAGAATATCATCTAAAAAGACTTTCATCAACCAGATTATCATCCAATAAGACGATCATCTAAGAAAACTATCATCCAACAAGAATAACAACCAAGAAGACTATCATCCAAGAATACTATCACCCAAGAAGACTATCATCTAAGAAGACTGTCATCTAATAAGATTATTGTCTAAGAAGACTATCATCCAAAAAGACCATCATCCAACAAGAATATCATCCAAGAAGACTATCATCCAAAAAGAATATCATTCAAGAAGACTATAATCTAACAAGACTATCATCCAAGAAGACTATCATCTTAAACATGCCAATTAACAGCCTCTGTATTGGTTCCTGGGGATCTCTGAGGAAACAAAGAACAGGGTTACTGTTCCCTCAGGAATGTCATCAAAGGCAATTAGTACGAGGTTATGCATGAACCTGGTAACCTCATCCTGTCAAATAAATTCCTACAGAAACTACCACTTCAGGGGAATGTACTTTGACATAGGCTTACTCCGGCTGCATGCTCCTTAAGCAGTAAAAAAAAGGAGACGATGATGATGATGCCAATTAACATAATTTAATTTGATTCTTCTTCTTCTTCTGTAGTCGTCCTGAAAAGGACGTTTGTTACATTGTGTTGCCATTTACAGCAAAGCTGTGATTCTGCACCTTTCGGCCTGACACATCCGGTTTCAGCATGGCATTTTTGGGACCGGGTTAGCCTTCCCTCTTCGATCCCTACTCACTCAGCCAGATTGCAGTGATGCAGCCTGTTTCCAGGATCACCACTTGGAGGTGGAGTAGGGTCTTGGTCAGCTCTGGTTCGCTGACCCTGACGCAAGAAGTCAAGCTATGGGTCGCTGACTGCATTTATCACTGTTGCTGCGTCTTCAGTCCCTAATTTGATTCAAACAAGATGAAAAGTATATATCAATTGTTAACTGAATATTGAAATGTTTTCTTCTTCCTCTCTATGTATTTGTGTATGCAACATATGGCACAAAATAAGTTGACCCACTAAAATATTGTTGCCTCTTAAAAATTGATACTACAGATATGTGATGGGGTACTGTATTTTTTCTTTTCAACTCGCCCCATTTTTTTCGGTTCCAAGTACTCGTAATTATTCGCGTTCTTGTATTTTCATTAGGGTCTGAGCGCGTAGTTATTATTTCTGGGTTAATTTTGTTGGACGACTAGGATAAATCCGACCCCCGGCACCTACACTGTTTAATTGTAGGGATGGGGAAAAAGCACGACCCAGGTTCAGCGCTGTAACCAATCAAATTTATTCGGGTAACTAGAATGGTCAGGGGATTACCTAATATTATGTATTCTTTCGCGCGTGAGCAAAAATTACTTCGCGATTGGCTTGTAAACACTGAGTCATCGGTTTGTTTATGATATCATTGGATGGGGTCCGATTTAATTTATGTGCAGGCATCAAAATAGGTCACAAGCGGTTCCCGATAGAGAGACGCGAACGCGATAAATCACAGCGTGTCTATTATTGCATCAGAATTAATACTATATATTTAGCATCAAAATCTTTTAGCGCTCTCTCTGGTCCCAAGAAATTCAGCCGTGACACAAGTGCTATCATATAGTCTGCTCAGTCCGAGAAACTCTGTATTTATTGGGTATGTCTATAACTTATTAGCGAGTAGAAAGTTTTTCTGTAAGATCTTAGCACGTTAGAGTTAGCTTTCTTCTGGGAGGTAATTTAAGTTTTATTAGTCAGGAGTGCCATCATTTGCTTACTTATACTAAACTATAGAGTGTAGTGCAAGTTGTGTCTATAAATTTTCTATGAATAAGTAGCAGTATCTATGATTTGTGTAGTGGCTTTTGAGATATTAACTGTGTGAGGGTAAGTGCTAAGATAAACAGGTGCTCTGTAATATGTAATTATGAGGTCCGTGTAACTTCAATGTGATTATTGATAATTTGTAGTGTATTAATTTGTTGTGTTAATTGGTCTTGTAGTCAGGAGACAGGGGTGAAGTGGATTTTATATTTTATAGATGGTGTAGTAACAGTGCGTTTAAAAATTGTGTTAACTGATACCTTCCTGTGTCAGTCCTTAAGAAGTAGGGCCGGGAACTTATACCGGGGAATTTTAGCTTGTGGTGAATGAAATGTTGTGACGCCTGAGGGCAAGATTAGCACAAAAGATTCAGGTCAGCCCGTGTCTGGGGTTTACCTAACAGACAGCTAGTTACGTTGGTGCGGGAGAGAAAGATAGGAGGGACCGGTAGGTCAGTCTGACCCTTGGGTAGAAATATCTGTTTATTTCTTGTGCGTAGATTTGTGAGTAGGGGGGAGTTAGTATTTAGGGGACACCAGGGAGTAGAGGAATTTAGGGTGTTAATATGTTAGGGATGAGAATATTTTGAATTGTTGTATAGATGTTGTTATTTTTTCGTTTTACAGCACTGTCATGAGGGAGAGTCAATCTCGGTTCTCACCCTCGAAGCTACAAGTCTCATCTTTCCACATTCACTGTCATTCTCATCTAAATCTATCTTCTCAGACTTTCTCATAACTAGTGTCTTGTCTCTATACTCAGACAAACTCTAAACTTAAAGCCACTTCGTGACAATATAGTTGAAGTTTTTAAGTTTTTGCAACATAAGTAACATATTTACCTCTGAATTTGAGTCTATCTTTGTTCCAATAGCTTTCTGTTCATTAGGTACTTGCACTCCACCCCTGCTGGGATAAACCCGATACTGAAGGGTGCGCATACATTTACGCAGTGCTGGAATGTGAGACAAGAGAACACTGCACCATTCTTCAACTTTTCTGCTGCCGACAGTCAACTTCTAAAGAAAGATAAATATACTTTATTACATTAAAAAAAAACACACTCATGCACACAAATTAATAACAATATATACCTTCTCATATTCCAAATAAAAAATATTTTTAACAAGTCAACAAAATGTTTTCTAATTGTTTACATTTATCATTTAAAAAATTGATTATTTATTTAAAAACATCCTATTAATTTTAATATTACATATGAACAAAATTAAAAGCAATATGCTACACATAAAATAACTTATGCAAATGAGTTAACAAATCAATCTGTTCATTAATGATAAATTATTTATACAAATTACTACATCATCTAACACTAACCCTTGGCAGCACCATCGACAAAGTTGGACAGTGCTAACAAAATAAAAATACGGAAGGCTAGAGGGACTTTCACTGCATTGGAAAATATATGAAAATAAATCATGTCCAATACAAAAATTTTAACTTTCAACTCAAATGTCAAGGCAGTCCTACTGTATGGCTCTAAAACAGGAGAACAACAAAATGACAACCAAGAAGTTACAGACTTTCATAAATGGGCGTTGTGTAGAAAAGGATTAAAATTGCCTGAAAAGATCATCAAAGATAAACTGATGGTAAGAACTAGGCAAACACCAGTTCTGTAAGAAGTGAGGACATGCTCCTTGCGTTGAATAGGACACTGCTGAGAAAACAAGCTGATAGCATTACAAGGCAATCTTCCTTCTCAAATTCCATAGGCAAAATAAAAAGAGGGAGATCCAAAAAGATATGGAGGAGGGAATTCAAGACAGAACTAAAAAGAATAACATGAAAAGAAGACATGAAAAAAAATGAAATGGATGGCACAAGACGAGGTGACGCTGCATGATTTAGTTAAAGGCATATAGAGTATACTTGACTTGAAGCTTAAGGCTGATGATGAAGATACAGTGAATGAATGTGTAAACTCATAAGGAAACAAAATACACATAAACAACAAAAATAGGATAACATATAATGATCTTTGTGTTTAAAAATTTGATGAGCAAAGGTAAAGAAAAATGAGAAACCAAAAGATTCTGAAAAATAAAATTTGAAAACCATAGGTAAAGTCAAGTCTTAGATGAATTGAGGAAATAAAATTGTGTTCACAGCAACAAATTTTACAGTTTGAAGAACAAATAGATGAGAAGAAAGAAGAAGAAAAGATGAAGTAGTAACAGAAATAATAGAATAGGAAGAAGCAGAAGAAAGTAACTGGCATATCTAAATCTGTAATTATCACTTCATTCAACTTCATCTTTTACAATGTCATCATGAAAATTTTACTCAAAAGAAATTTGTGTTTGATAATATATACTTACTGCTTGCCCTTCTCCATTTTGTCCTACTTGCCTTGCATCTTCTAACAAGCCATATACAAAGTCCAAGGTCAAAGACAGTAATCTTTCTGCAAACATTCTACCTTGTGGATCAGTCACACAGGAAGTGACCACAGCTGTGACCAACCTCAAGGCATCGTCAAGTTGCCTCACTTCACCAACAAGTATGGAGCTTAGTTCTGACTGCAAGGTTGTACTGAACACTGAAATCACACAGCAAACAGTCTGAGAAAAATGCTGACCATGATGGGACATATTGAGAGAAAAAATTTCAGTCATGATGGAAAATACTGTTTTCAAAGTAGGCAACAAATGAAACTGATAACAAGCCTGATGAGAAAGTGGGGCAGAAGAGCCTCAGACTATCTGGAGAGACCTAGTGAGAAACAGAATCATGGATGAATTATTCTTCTTCTTCTTCCTCGTTCGTCCTGAAAAGGACGGTGGTTGCGTTGTGTCTGTTTACGCCTAAGCTGTGATATCTGCACCTTTCGGTCGACACATCCGACTTCTTCTGCACGGCATTTTTTAGGACCGGGTTTGCCTTCCCATTGCGATCCACACTCGCTCAGCCAGACTGCACTGCTGCAGACTGTTTCCAGGACCACCACGTGGAGGTGGAGTGCGGTCTTGACCAGCTCTGATTCGCTGGTCCTGACGCAGGCAGTCAAGCTATGAGTCGCTGACTGCGTTCTCTATTGCTGCGTCTTTGGGTCCCATGGATGAATTCACGACCCTGCTAAATAACAATCCCAGAGACCCATTCCATCTCTCAATAATAATGATGAAAAGATAAAAGAAATAATATGGACTGAACTAAAGAGGTTTCAAGATTTGACGGTATGACTAACATAAGATAAACTTAACTGACAAGGCTCCAAGACTCTGTGCCTGTAACTGATGAAAGATTCAAGAAAAAATTTAGACTAGACTGGAAAGGTTCTAAGAATGATTATAAACAATTTCAATTACTTTTTTTTTACAGAACCTTCTCATCTAAGCCAATATATTCTTCTAGTCCCAACATCCTTAGAAATACATGAAAAAACAAGGAAATTATCTCAATTTAGACTGGAAAGGTTCTAAGAATGATTATAAACAATTTCAATTACTTTTTTTTTACAGAACCTTCTCATCTAAGCCAATATATTCTTCTAGTCCCAACATCCTTAGAAATACATGAACACACAAATACAATTTCACACCCCAAACAAGGAAACATCTCTGTTAATTTCATTGTTTTTTTTTTGTTTTTTTTTCAGATTTTTTATTAGTTTCATTCAATATTGTTTTTACATTTGATTGCATTTATATATTCACTTACAATGACACATGCCGTTACACTCATTTTTTGGTGTAACTTTTCATAATGATCTTATTACTCTTGGTCCATAATGGCAGTACAAAATGCTACGTTTATTACAGTGTGCCAAGTTAGGAAAAAAAGATGATTTACAATTTCTTCTTTCATGACGTCGGCGTCTGTGGCCTAATGGATATGAACGCAGTTTCATAGTCTAGATATACCAGGTTCGAAACCTGCTGCAGGCTGTTTGGTAGCAGATCGCTTTGTGTGGATTTTTAACAATGGTATAAGCGCTGTACCGTTCAGAAAGCAATGGCAAACTACTGAATGAAAAAATTGCCTAGAAAAATCACAAACAGCCAATAAAAGCTGGGGTTGATTGCCACGTCCTGTAAAGGATAAGCAACTAACTTTCTTTCATGACATATTATCATAATCACTCAAAAGGAAGAACATTCTTTGGAACAGGTTAAAGCCAAGCATGTTTATGTAAAGGGGGTTGAAGTGGCTAAGAGATATGGTGTCCACCTCAAATTCGAGAAGTATCGGGTTCGATTCCCAGTGCAATGTGATAGAGTTACTGTGATTTTATTTTCAACAGGCCCCATTTCTTCTTCTCTCTGTAACTATATGAGTTTGCCGCATTCTTCTTCTCTTTGTAACTAGTCGAGTTTAGTCTTTTTCTGTAGGTAATTTATTTCGTTTTTTGTAGAGGGATTACGGTAGGTTTATTTTATACTCGCACCAGTTTCTTTTTCTTTAAACTAAATGCGTTCTCGTAGGCTTTTCTTTGTAATAGAATTGCGCGCATTTTATTTCATTAGCAGCGAGCTCGTCGTTATTATTTAGGCTGGGTACATTTTCAGACGCTAGTAACCCCCACCCGTTAAAACAGGGGATGGGGCTAAAAGCATGACCCAGGTTTCAGCTTGGTAGTAATGGAATTACCCCAGTATGCTAATTGGAGTGAGCGGGTTACTCGTACGTTCTAATTATAGAGCATGAGCACGGTCTAATTTTAGATTTTTCGGCCAGATGATTGGTTCAGAAGAGCGGCCCCTAAAATAAAGCCAAGCGGTGACTCACACATAGCGTGGGCTCGCATCAGCTTTTTCTGTAATAAATACCCACGTCTAATAATGTAGAGGTCTCTCTGATTTAAAAACTTCAGGCCGTGAAAGTCTACGCCAGTATTCTATATACATAGTTCGTCTGCTCTACGGAGAAATTCGACTAGGGTAAGCCATAACTTATAGTTCATTTTAAATAATTAATCTTAGCCCGATTAAGTAAAGTTTTCTTCGGGGGGAGTTAATTTAATTTTTAAATAACGAAAGCGCCATCAATTACTATCTTAGAGATAACGTAAGTGTAAGTGTGCATATAGGGTTTTTTTTTTCTTCTTTTCTATGATAAGCTAGTTCGATCTTTGGTTGTTGGAGTAGCTTTGTGATAGTACCTGTGTGAGTATAGCGTTTAGATACACGGGTGTAATTTTATTTAATTGGGTTATTACTTTGTTATATAGTCAGAAGACTGGGGTGTACTTAATATTTCCTTATCTTTTGATCTAGAATAATTGCAGCGTAAATACGCTTGCGAAATAAATTGTACAAGGTTAAGTCACTATAGCCTACTGTAATCGCGAGGTACAATTTATGTCACTTCCATGTGATTTGTGAGGACTGAGAGTAGGTGTAAGCTGTGTAATTTTGATAGCGGGCTAATTTGATAATGTAGTGGGATGAACAGGGGAGTGAGGGGCGTATTTTATTTCCTTAGACGGGAGTTCATTTCCCTATATATATATATATATATATTTAACTCTATATGAATAGTGGTGTAATTAATTTTACCGAGTTTGTGTAGCAGAGGGGGCATATATATATATATATATATATATATATATATATATATATATATATATATATATATATATATATATATATATATATATATATATGGATATATATAGATAACCTCGCTTTGATTATAACATTTACAGTGTAAACTATGATAGCGTATTGTGTGTACAACTATTTTTTGGGGCCATTTATTTATGGATATGTTATTGTATTTGTGCCTTAAAGTGTTGTGTAATCAGGAGGGATGTAATTAATTTTATGGAGGAGATTTAAATTATTCCTAGAGAGGTCTATTGTGGGGTTTTTGTTTATTTTCTTAAATCGTAGACTCACCAAGGCCAGCCTGTAAAAATAATAAAGTAGACCAAGGAATTCAGTACAGGAGTTCTCCGTCAATGAATGTTTTGATGCTGAGATGGGCGTAACAAAAGATTTAGGTCAGTCGTGTCTGGGAATTTATTACTAGACCGATGTTTACTTCAAACCGGGATATAGAGATCAGAGAGGGGATTGCATGGAAGGCTGACCTTTTTGGGGCATAAATATTTAATTATCGCTGTGCATAGTTGAGTAGGAGATAGAGTGGACAGGCTTTATTTAGGTGGTTATAGGTGTTAGAGATGAGTATATTTTGACGTGTGGTATAGCTGTTGTTGTTATTTGTTCCTCAGCAATTTTTCACGGCACTTAGGGGGATGCAAAATTTCCTCACCAGCTTGCCAAGATAGTCGGCCATTCTCAGTGGTAGAAAGGGTCGAGGCATCGCCAGAGGTGAAAGGAAAGTGGTGACGCGGTGGGTTACCGGCGCCAAGTACGGTTGCATCTAAGAGCGAGATTGCAGGGAAGCAGTCTTCAGCTGGAACAGATTTCTTAACAATCTGGAGCTCTAAGCTCATAGTCACACACCAAAACAAAGGCACGTGGCATGGTGTGGTCGTTTAAAGTCGGTCATAATAAAACCGACGGCCCTAAACCCAATGAGGGGTAACCGGGCAGGTGAAATCAGTTTCGGCAGCAGTGAAGCCTCTACATACTAAGTCAAGTACCTAGTCATTTTTGTCAGAAGTCATCAGCAGCAGTGGTCCGGGCAGGAGAGAGGGTCAAAATTCCTTTCCCGACCAAAAACGAGAATAGTGGCTTAACGGAGACGCCACATCAGCAGAAGACGGCAGTGTCAGAGTAGACACTGAACAGAAACAGATAGGAGAGCGAGGTTATAGAGGCAGTTAGAAAGTGTGTTAGGACGGCCTCTGAGTTTGCACTGAAGGAGTCCGTTAGCGGACCAGTGCGGGTGATTTGTGGTGTAGGACAGTAGATAAGTGTATTCAGATAGTGGAGCCAGCGAGTTACGTCGGCAGCCAGACAGTAGTGCATAATATCTATTAGGTCAGCTAGGAGTGGTGGATCTGATGTTAGAGACCCCACCCAGCAGGTTGTTGTAATCCTTGATTTTCATCCATACAGGGGTTATATCATAATATCAGTCCTTTTTATCTTTGATTCTTTTCAGGTGTGCGACCACGCACGGTATTTATTTTTTATATGTACTTTATTTTATGGTGTAAATAAAATATATATATATATAAACTGTATACTGGATCAGCTTCTCTACTATACTGTACCTATATGTTGTCTGTATAGTGGTGTCTGTGGTCCTTATTTAAACCTTATCTCCTTTAAGGGTGTCAGAGGTGGTGAGTCTATAGCTATCAATATGTCACAAGTGGCGAGGGAGAGTCAATCTCGGTTCTCACCCCTCAAAGCCAATAGTCTCATCTGTCCACATTCACTATCTTTTCTCATCTAAATCTATCTTCCCAGTCTTTCTCATACTAGGGTCTTGTCTATACACTCAGACACACTCTAAACTTAAATCCACTTCGTGACATGCAAGGAATATAATTTATGGAAATTTTTTTTCAGAACCAGTGGTCCTAATGATGTCATACTTCCCCCTGATCTCCTGGGTGGTGAGATCGGATGCCTAGCCTTCTCGATTAAGGGCGAAAAAATAGGAAAAAAGTCTCCCAGCTGCTGCTTTTCGAGTGACCAACTCTTCTTTGATGCCTCCCATATGGTCTATAATAGCTCCAAGGTATTTAAAGTAGTCGACCTGCTCCAGGACCTGTTCTCCCAGCTTAATCTGATGTCTTCTTTCTTCTCGTGATATCACCATAGATTTTGTTTTAGAACTGCTTATGACCATCCCTCTCTTCTCCAGCTCTTCCTTCCAGACTTGCAGGTTGGATTGGAGATGTGCCTCTGATTTAGCAATCAGGGCAACATCATCAGCAAATGCCAGCTCTGAAATACAGACCTGTCTCATCTTCCAGTACCCCACTGAATACTTTCTTGTTCTCTCCTTACATGCCTTGATGACATCGTCCATGAGGAGTATGAAAAGATAAGGTGACAGGATATCACCTTGTCTTACACCAGTGGTGGTCCTGAACTCTTCTGACTTATGGTTTGCTGTCCTCACATAATTTCTGCAAGACTTGTAGAAGCTCTGTATAGCATGAATCAGAGGCGCTGGAATGTTCTTCCTTGGCAAACAGTCCCAAAGTTTGCTCCAGGGGACCCTGAAAATTGATGACACTGAATACAAAGACTCAGTCCTTTTTGCAATGGGTCCAGTATATCCATTTTCTTCCTCTTCTTGGTTTGCTCTCATACAACCACATTCATCTCCCTCCTAAAATGTGCTGTCTGTCTCAGGCCTCTTGAATCATCATATAGTTTCTCCCTCAAGGGGGTAGGTAAGAACCATGTTGTTAGTATGTGTCTCTCATGGAGACACCTCAGTTCAAGTTTGATGCCTTATTCTTATTTCTCAGATAAAAATTGTGTTTTCTTCTTTTAACTTTCACTCTTGCAATAAAGTATCGTGACAGGTTCTAACAGCATTTTTGGGAAATTCAAGTAGCCAATAAGACTGTATATCACCCAGAAAGGAAGGTGGACAGATTTAAAAAGAAATTCTGAGGAAATGTGGCATTAAACTGGCCAAAACAACACTTCATACAAGAAGAAAAACTGTGTCCCTTAACAAACTTTTCACGGCAAAGTGGATAATGAAAAGCTGAAATAATCACTCAAGTGTGTACCAATTAAAATATAAATGTTATTCTATATACACCTGAGCTCTTTTCTCTTTACTGCAAGAATTTGCCAGATAGGATCTCTAAAATATATTACAGGAGATAACAATTTCTGATTGTGTGTGTCCCTCAACCATGATACAAGAGGAATTTATCATAATAACTACAATAGACCTCGCAAGTAATGGTGAGCCAGCAGAACTTTTTTTCCAAATTCAAATCATGTATTCTTGTAGGACAAACTAGCAGTGCCACTTCAGAACTTAAATAGTGCGAATTAAAATATTGATAATTAGAAACTGCATTTTATTTTTCTCTGTGTGTGTGTGTGTGTGTGTGTGTGTGTACATGATGCGCTGTGTTTAAAACTTGTGTGTGAGCACATATGCACACAGCTTAAAGGGAACAGTGCTCATGAAATAGCATATGGTATGACTTGCGGAATCACTAGTACAGCTTAAATGTTAGGTTTTAAATTTTGTGTCTATTTTTTTATTCGAGCACATGTGGCTAAATTCGTCTAAGTTAAATGCACATAAGATATACACAACTGTATCCACAAACAAAGTTATATCAAATGACTTACAACTCCGTTTTGACTTGAAATAAAAAGCAAGTGTATCAAGTTGCCTTTGCTTGAGACTGGATTCTAATGCATGAAGTGGTATTGCAGTCCGTGTCCACTGGTTGGCTTGACAGAGGCAGTCAGCAGCACCAGGGCCGCTGTATGACATCATCTACAAGAGGAAACACAAACTTCAGTCTAAACAATGCTTCATAAACATGGCTGAAGGGATGCAAAGGAATTCACACTGCTCTTTTATGAATTCCAGGGTTAGAAATCCTACCAAGACACTGAAACGCCTCCAAGTGGTGCATCCTGAAAACAGGCAACCTTTGAGTTGCCTGGCCAATGCTTCAGAGATTGAGTAGCCACACCAGAGTGGTCCACCATCATGATTCCTCTGAGGTGAAACATGTTGAGAACCTAGCACTGCACACTAAGCTGGGGGAGTCACCTGAGCCCCAGACTTAACTCTGGCTTTTAATGGTTGGCTGTGTGCAGAAGGATTTAACAATGAGATTATGACAGGTGAGGAGAACTGAGAAGGGGCTCTGTGCATGGGTGATGATTCCTTGGGATAGCCAAGAAACAGAGCATAGCAGATTTGGACAGCCCCCATGGATGGTGGGGAATGCATGGTATACTGTCTCTTTCAATTTATAGCATTTAACCATACTTGAGGATCCTTCAAGTGCATGCCAGGACTGAATACCCAGGAAAGACAATGGACCTCATGACTTCAACCCAACAACTTTCATAATGACAGAAAAGCCACAGAAAAAGCCTAGATCTACAGTGTAGTGTGCTGATGGTCAAGAAAATATGGACCCAACACCATATTCCCAATAAGCCTCAATGGGCATGTAACGGGATCCTTTACCTTTTTTTACAGTGTAGATAATGCCAAGGATTCTTCAACTTGCACTGGCTGCAAAAGAGCGACAAGCTCAACAGCCCTAGTTAAACAACAACAGCAACAACAAATAAGGCTGAAATAAAAATAAAAACCTTTATTTAATGCTGTCTCATTCTTTGCACAATATATTTCACTAGTTTCTTTCATTCTTGTATATATTTCCAATGTGAATATGGGAATGAAAGGATAAAGCATCTAAATAGACACATAAACAAAAAATATCTCCATAGAAACATGTAAAGACCCCGAGGACGACCCAGAGTCCACTGGGAGGACAACATTAGACAATCTTTGAAGGACCGAGGACTAGAATGGAACCAGGCCAGGAGGAAGACAGCCGATAGAATAGTCTGGCGCTCTCTCTTCCAAACCTCTACACCTCACGGTAGAAGGGGAATGACTAAGTAAGTAAGTAAGTAAGAAACATATAAAAAATATGAGTAATAAGCTTCTTCGTACAGTGGCTTCTTTCAGGACATCCTCATTATTCCTCTTAGTTGTCCATGATATTCTTAATATTCTTCTGTAAAACCACAAGTCTGTGGCCTCCAATATTTTTTCCTGCTTGTTTAGTAATTGTCCATGACTCACTTCTATATGTCAGGACTGGCTCTATATAACACTCAACAACTCTCTTTGTTATTTTCACTGATAAAGAGTTGTCTGTAGAACATGCAAAAAAGGATAGCACGATATATTTTACCTGTTTTAGTTGTTTTTTTTTTGGCCAAATGGAGATTGAACTTAGTTTCAATAATATTCTGAGTGTTTTAAATATTTGTTAATTAGCAAAACCAGATTCACCACCTGGTCACTGGAGCCATGGTAGAATGACTACTGCATCTTCTTCTGTTTTTCTTTACAATTACATCTCCTTTTCCTTCAGATTGTTCTTTTTCATTTTAATCTTATCCTTCTTCTTCAGAAAGTAGTTTTAACTTGAAAATAAACTCCTGTTCTCCAAATACTGCACAAAACCAAATTCCTTAATGTAAATAACAAATTTTTTTTTTTAAAGCAATATGGTTATAAAATAAACTCCTTTTCTTCGTGCAACGCATAAAACCAAATTCATTAACGTAAATTAAAAATGCTAAAAATACCAAAAAGAAAACTAAAAAATTCTAAAATAAGCTGTTTCTTTTCGTAATGATTCTTTATCGTGCATTTAAGGCATACCATATTCACTCCAAAAAAAAAAATTTACCCATGTTATAAGATCATCTTTTTGTAACTTGATGTCAGGTGAAATAAACATAAGACATTCATCTGACAGCAGCATATGTGAGCAGGTGGGCGAATTTGACAGCACTACAGATGTATTGTCACTTAAACTGAAAAAGAAAAGAGTGTATTAGTGACTCAAGGTGGAAACACAATATTATCCTTACATTTAATGATAAAATAACTTTCACAAACTCCTAGCACTGAAACAACACACATAAACTCCTAGCATTGAAACAACACTCACAAACACCTAGCACTGAAACAACATTCACAAACTCCTAGCACTGAAACAACACTCACATACTCCTAGCAATGAAACAACACTCACAAACTCCTAGCACTGAAACAACACTCACAAACTCCTAGCACTGAAAAACCACTCACAAACTCCTAGCATTGAAACAACACTCACATACTCCTAGCACTGAAACAACACTCATAAACTCTGAGAAGAGAAACAACGCTCATAAACTCCTGGCAAAGTCTACCATTCAAAATTGAGAGTTGGAACACTGATTAGTGAGACATGGGTATTTTCAGTAAGCGTTTTCTGAATCGATCCATATTGTGACCACTGCAGCTGGTCCCCTTCCAGGAAGCCGGCCCCAAGCAGTCACATGTTCTTGCAGCAATGGTTTTTGTGGCAATTTATTTACCATGATGAGGCCGCCAGTTCTATTCACAACCTCATATTAGTTGCCTTGTCTGACATGGCCTAGGGTGCAACAATCCTATTCTTTCTTTGTCTCTTCTGAGACTGCTATGACCTACATTGGGCAATCCTTGCCTAGCAAGAATAATAAAGAAACAGTGCAAAGTGCCCAGAATAGAAACAGTGCAAAACATCCAGTCGAAGGTAATGCTCCACATGGAGACAAAAGGCCTTGGAGAATAAACAGCTTAATAACAAGTCACGCCATAGGCGGTTATGATAGTAAAGGCTTAAATGTTACTAGAAATCTTCATTTTTCAGACACCTGCAAGAAAGCTGTGGCAACTACGAGGTTCTTAAAAATGGTACATAATTTAGTTCATTCTGTGATGGCACTATCTAATAACAACTATATAAAGGTTCAATATCTTTATATACATGCACTCAACAGACTGTTTACAAAGCTAAGTTACATTAAGTGAAACTACTTACCGGTGCAAGTGAACTGAATGGTCAGCAAAACTAGCAAAACAAACTGCTTTTCTGCTCGGGTCTCCCTGAGAAACTGATTCTCTACACAGAACTAAAGTAAGGATGTTGTTCGATGCTTCCATGGTTACCAGCCTCCAATTCATTCTTCTTTCACTGTCCTCCAATTGAAGAGTCGATTTATACGAAGCAGACGCTGAACTCAATACAGATGTGACATCTTTTTGTGCCTTCTTCCTGGGGATTCTAAATCCAATGGGCTGCTCCTTCTTCAATGACGGTACGGCTGTTTTGTCTTTTCTCTTAGAGTCTGACAGGGCAATGTGTTGGTTTACTACTTCTTGCTTCCATGAAATATCTCCATATCGGCACAGATTGAAGCTAAGATAATTTTGACTAAAAACTTGTTCATGACCTTTGGAACATACATGCCTAAGACAAGATGGATGCTGGCTGGAATAGTCACCAATGTTTACGTGGACCATTACCCAGTCTTTCAGAAGTAACACAAGATCATTAAGATCATGGGAACATCGCCAGTCAACAATCAAATTCATCTCAATATCTAACTGATGTAAGTCCAGTTGGCATACACACTGTCCAGAAAGTAGTGAATGCATAGCTTGATTACAGTTAAGAACAATAGAAGAAGACATATTGTCCACTACTCTAGTGATGAACATTATATAGATTTTATATTGAAATTAATAAATTTTACTAACGTGAAAGTAAAACACAGACAGACTTTTCTTCTGCAATGGTTGTGTTCTAGGTAACAGCAAATTTAAATAAGAACTGTGTATCCAAACAATAAAAATAGTAAATATGAAACATATTTTTACAGGCAAAATTAAATTACATGGTCAGTAAATTTAAATAAAGTACAAAATAAACAGACCCTGAACTTTTGAATATAATACAAAATTCAGCGTCATAAAGAATACTAGACAATAATTTGCCAGAAAGCCACTTCCTGTTTTGAGTTCTAGGCTGTTTTTCCTTCTCCCTCTCTTGCTAAGTGTGATCTTGATACCCATCTATTGAATAATGTGCTTCCCTGTGATAGAGTTTCTGTGATTTATATTTCAACAGGCCCCATTTCATTCTTCTATTTGAGTTTGCCCCAGTCTTCTTCTCTTTGTAACTATATGAGTTGCACAAAGTCTTCTCTCTGTAAATATATCGAGTTTAGTCTTGTTCTGTAGGTAAAAAATTGCGTTTATAATAGGGATTACCGGGAAGGTTATATTAGATTTGCACCAGTTCTTTTCACTAAATTAATCGCGATCATGTAGTCTCATTTTCTTTGTGTAAATAATCGCAGTCAGTTTTGGGATTAGGCGCTTGTATTAATTGGGGTGGGTGATAAACCTCTACCCATGTAACCTCATCCTGTCAAATAAATTGCTACAGAAACTACCACTTCAGGGGAATGTACTTTGACATAAGCTTACTCCGGCTGCATGCTCCTTAAGCAGTAAAAAAAAGGAGATGATGATGCCAATTAACATAATTAAATTTTATTCTTCTTCTTCTTCTGTAGTCGTCCTGAAAAGGACGTTTGTTACATTGTGTTGCCGTTTACAGCAAAGCTATGATATCTGCACCTTTCGACCCGACACATCCGGTTTCAGCATGGCATTTTTGGGACCGGGTTAGCCTTCCCTCTTCGATCCCTACCACTCAGCCAGATTGCAGTGATGCAGCCTGTTTCCAGGATCACCACTTGGAGGTGGAGTAGGGTCTTGGTCAGCTCTGGTTCGCTGACCCTGACGCAAGCAGTCAAGCTATGGGCCGCTGACTGCATTTATCACTGTTGCTGCGTCTTCAGTCCCTAATTTGATTCAAACAAGATGAAAAGTATATATCAATTGTTAACTGAATATTGAAATGTTTTCTTCTTCCTTGCAACATATGGCACAAAATACGAACGAATCAAAAGTTAAAGTTGCTCACGCGGTCAGCATAACATGATTTAACATGATGCAATTGGAATGCGCGCGATCGGGATAAACAGAACTCGTGAGTATGCTTTAAATCTATTGGCGGAGGTCACCGTTGTTAATTTTTCCAGTAATTCCATTGGTTTAAGAGGGATGCTAAACTATGACGTAGGGGCATAGGCCAGCGTGGGGGTTTTAATTATATATACTCGCGCATTTTCATTAGGGGGTCTCTTTGTTTGAAAAACTTCATGCCGTGAAAGTCTACGCCTGTATTCTATATACATAGTTCGTCTGCTCTATGGAGAAATTCGACTAGGGTAAGCCATAACTTATAGTTTGTTTTAAATAGATCTTAGCCGGGTAACGTAAAGTTTCCTCAGGAAGTTTTAATTTAATTTCTTAAACAAACTATCTTAGAGATAAACTGAAAATGTAAGGGTGCATAAATTCTTTCTATGATAATCGCCGTATCTAGGAGAGGGTAAAGATTTTGAGATATTAAGTGTGTGCTCTGTAATATTTAACGAAGGTCTGTAGAAAATCCTGCATCTTTGATTTATGATAAATTACAGATATACGGGAGCGGATTTGTGTAATTTTAAGCACGTGTATACTGTTAATAAATTGAGTATTAATTCGGGACAATATTCAGTTGGATGAGGAGGAGTGAAGTTAACATTACTGAGAATACAGGAACGCATGTATTTAACTACGGGGGTTAAATTGATAACCTTGATTGTTTATAAGTTTTGGCAGTATGAATATGCTAGCGTAAATTTTGTACGTTATTTATTGTGCATTTTTCTTGTTGTGTAGGTAGATTACAAAGAGATGAAATTTATATTTCTGATAAGGGAATAATTTTATTCCATAGAGATGTAATTAATATTACGGAGATGAATTTAATTAGTCCTAGAGTCTAATTTAATTTTGTGTTAATTAACGAACCTCAAGGGTCCGTGATAAAGTAGCCCAAAGTTATGGACAGGAGTTTGAATTGTTTTGGGTACATGTAGCTAGACATGCATAACAAAAGAATTAGATCAGCTGCTTTTGGGGTTTCCTAGACAGACAGTGTTAGAGCGGGGTAGTGACCTGCGGTTGGGAAATATTTATGTAACGTTAGGCATAGCGGGTGAAGGGGAGCTGCATTGAGTTTAGGAAGTAAGGGAGTTATATGTTAGAGATGTGGAAATTTTGATGTGTGGTATATCTGTTGATTTATTCGCTCCACAGCAAATTTTCACGGCATGCAGAAGGGGTGCCATTTTTGTCTGTACAGCTTGCAATAAGTAATCGGTCTTCTCAGGAGAAGAAGGTTCGAGGCAGAGCGACAGAGGTGAAATAGAATTGGTGACGCGGTCCTACCTGCGCCAAGCACCTCTGCATCAGCAAAAGAAGCCATTCTTCAGCGGGAACGAACCAGTTCTCTTGCAGTGAAGCCATTCTTCAGCAAGAATGAACCAGTTCTCTTGCAGTGAAGCCATTCTTCAGCGGGAACGAACCAGTTCTCTTGTAGTGAAGCCATTTTTCAGCGGGAAAGAACCAGTTCTCTTGCAGTGAAGCCATTCTTCAGCGGGAACGGAGTTGTCCTTAAACTCCAGAGCTCTGAGCTCTTTATCACAACCCATATAGGCCTTTTGCCTGGTGTTTGTGTTTTCTTTTTTTTTATTCACGACCATAATAAAGTCGTTTGTCCCAAACCCAGAGAGGGTAACGGAACAAGTAATAGAATTGTCATCAGCAGTGAAGCAGTCACAATTCCGAGTCAAGTACCTGAGTGCTTGATACCCAAGTCATCTATGCAGTAGTCAGAACACAGGAGACAGGGTCACCATTCCTGGTTCTGATAGTTAACGAGAGGAGCAAACGGAGACGCCACATCAGCAGACGAAGCGTGTCAGAGAGACACCGAAGCCAGGCAGAGAGGAGAGAGAGATAGAAAGAAATAGCCGGGACCAGTAGGGTCTTATATTAACCTTAGAGGATAGCCTCTGAGCCATAAATGTAATAAAAGTCTACTAGCGTAGCAGTAAAAGTGGTGTTAGTTAGTGGCGTGTATATCGCCTATAGAGCTTGGAAGCTGTGTAGGTAGTTGGTTAGGCCGTGTCAGCAGGACAGCGACAGTAGAAACATTAATAATAGCTAGTTGGAGGGGTGGCTCGAAATCCGAGGCCCAACCAAGTTCAGTGGGTTTTTTTGTTTAATCTTAAATTCTTTTCCCCATACAGGTTGCAATTGTGGGTGAAGGGTTGGGGTTGATGATAAATCATTTAATTGTGCTTTGTTTGTTTTCAGGTGTGCGAACACGTACTTTATTTTTTTGATATGTACTTGATTGTTTTTTTGTGTAAATAAACTTTAAATTGTAGCTTGGATCAGTCACTTTATTTACATGCAGTAGCTATATGTTGTCTGTATAGTGGTGTCTGTGGTCTTTAATTAAACCTTATCTCCTTAGGGCAGTAAGAGGTGGTGAGGCTATAGCTATCAAAATACGTCACAAGTGGCAAGGGAGAGTCAATCTAGGTTCTCGCCCCTTGACGCCAATAGTCTCATCTTCCCACAGTCACTGTCATTTTCATCTAAAATCTATCTTCTCAGCCTTTCTCTAAATAGGGTCTTGTCTACACACTCAGACAATACTCAATACTTAAATCCACTTCGTGACAAAGCAAAAGATAAAATAATGATCCTAAAGCTGTCAGACCTGACAATGATTTAAACATGTATATGTAATGTCATACCAAAAAGATCCAGTACATGGTAATGTTACGCAAGAAGTTCATGTATCTCTCCTGTGCTGTCTGCTACAATGTATTTGTGTTTTACATACGGATTTGTTTATAAATCTAATTACCAGGTAATTTCAAATACAATAATTCATAATAGCACATCAGATTTTGTTTGAAAAATAACGTTTATATGATATTAGAAGTTTTTAATTTCCTGGCATAGCAACTGTCTGCATTTCTAAAAGACAGTACACTACATATGCATACATGCTAAGTAGTAAGGGTTACCCATAATCTGTACAGATTTTTCTCGTTTTCAGATCTGTACCGCCATACATATTTTCTGTACAGGTTTTGCCTAATTATTAACCCTTTACAATTTGATTCGACCAAAAACGCCAGTGAGCAAAGTCTGCCATCCAAAATTGAGAGTTGGAACACTGATTAGTGAGATCTGGGTATTTTCAGTACGAGGGAAGCTTCCGTTTTCTGAATCGATCCATATTTTGATTTTTCACGAATTTTTTTTTAAGTCACTGCCTTTCAAGTGATGGAATCTAGCTTTGGGAGCTGAGAGGTGACTTTTATTTGATCAGGAAGATGACAATGCGGTTAAATCAGATGTGAGTATTGAATACGGGCCTGATTTAGACTCTGACAATGATGAAAGTGAATCTACAGAAAGACTTAGGCCTAACAATATTGATGACAGATCAAATGTAGGAGGTAGTCAAAACAGCATATTTTTGTTAAAATGTGTGACACTGTAGGAAATCCGTGACCTACACACATACTAGATCTAGTTTATCTGGTCACGGACTTGAGACATGACGGGTTCACAGCAAAAATCATAGTGGAGATTATTAAAGGGCTTAAATACGAGACTGGCAGGGGGAACCGCCTCCTGTTGTAACGCTCCGTATTGTGCTTCCTCTTATATCCAACGTGATGAATTGTACCAACTAGAAAAACCCAGTAAACAATAACTTATGCAAAAGCCTGTGTGAAAAAAAATGCTCTTTTGATTTCTCAAAGAACAAAATGGTCGTTGGATGGTTTTTTTCCTTTGTATGGTTCTTTTTTAATATTTGTTGTAGGCTACAGCTTTTTCAGATTTTTGTACAGGTTTTCAGATTTTTTGTACAGGTTTTTCATCTCAAGGGTGTGGCATGTATGCATATGCAAGGTTTAAAAAAAAAATAACCTGCCATTTCTTCTGTGAAAATGCAGTATTGCTCATGTCATAGTGATACTTAATTTTTTTTTAGACAATAGTACACAGTGACGTGTTTCAAATAGATCTGAAAAAGGACACATCATCTAAGAACTCAATTTAAGGAGTGACAGAACAGCAGCTTCAACAAGAAAAAACAGTCATAGCAATGATGCACAGCTGAACATTTGGAGCTCACATAAGGAAACCTTGTAATGCAAAACTTAGAATAAATATTTGTTCCCACCATACCTAAATATTCTGTGAACTTTTGCTGCCTAGATGTTCTGTCAACTACATTTCTCTCTGCCAAAACAATATGTCAAATAGATCTCTCACCACTTAAACACCTTATTAACTAAATATCTCTCTACCTGAACATCCTCTTAACTATATTTTTCACTGCCAAGATATCCTGTTAACTAGATCTCTCTTGTTAACTTGATCTATCACAGCCTATATATTCTGTCAGCTAGATTTCTCCTTGTCTTGACATCCAGTTAACTAGATTTCTTCCAACCCAGATATCCTATTAACTCTATATCACATTGCCTAGATATTCTATCAAATAGGTTTTTCTCTGTCTAAACTAGATCTCTCCCTCTCTGGATAACTTGTTAACTAGACCTCTCCCTGCTTGGACATCTGTTATTTAACTCTGACTCTGCCCAGACATCCTGTCAACTAGTCCAGTCCCTGCATAGACATCCTGTTAACTAGAATTCTCAGTTTTCAGATCCTCTTATCCAGATCTCTCCCTGCCTAGACATTCCATTAACTAGATCTCTCCCAGCTTAGATATCCTGTTAACAAGATATTGACCTGTTAACTAGACACAATTCTCTGTGTCTAGACATCCTGTCAGCTAGATCTCTCCCTCTATAGACTCTTTCCTACTAGATCTCTCCCTGCCTGGACATCCTGCAGTTTCCTCTAAGCCTGCCTTGTTTTCTGCTCCCTTTCACAGTCCTGCAATCATAATTCTCCTTGCTTCCCAATGGCTGGTCTGAACTGAATCTGCTTTAGCACTTGCAACTATCTTCATTATTGACAAGATGAGTTAATGGCTAAATGCGCAACTACCATTTAGATGCTTCTATAGATTGCCTGGCAGGCAGAAGGGATCTTATCTCCTCGACTACATCAATTCAGTGATGCAAACAACTGAAACTAGTCAGATCTTTATGAAACACTCTATGAAGTGCTAAAACCCACAATTAAACTGATTTTAAACAACATAGAAACTATATCATGAAAACCAGTGAGCTTGACTTGACTTTGATCCACTGCCAATGAGCTTCAGTTCTTGGTGGACCAGTGAGCTAAAGAAGCTTATTATTCATATTAGAAGGAAGCAGTCCATTTTCTCCGGACATGTTTTGAGAAGAGGAAAGCTGGAATATAGTATGACAACAGGAAAAAGAGATAGAGGATGACACAGTAAGAACATACTGGACAGTCAGAGGTGGTGACATGGAAAGAAGTCAACAACACAATACCTCAAAAGTTACTGGGGACAGGAGGTTGTGGATAGACAAAACTATCAATGACAGTTGACATGGTACTTGAAGGAACTATTTCATGTCTACACCATAGGTAAGGAGTTATAAAGCTACAGTATTAGATTATCCTATCATAAAAATTGAGAAAAATATATCTGCAGTATAGATCAGTTTAAAAAAAGGATACACAACATACAGGTGTCAGGGTCAATAATCACCGCTGTACTGTTCAAGATTTGATAGCAGGAGGATGCATCACCAGCAAATAAGTACTCTTTGGAATCTGACATGGCATCAAATGTTGATGCTGTATGAGGTAACGGCACAGTGCATTTCAAGCACATATCACCAGTGGCTGCTATCTCAATACAAAACAAGCCTAAGCCACAAACATGTAGAATCATCTGACCCTGATCACAGCCAACAAGTTCTAGTGATTTTTCCTTTA
Organism: Oreohelix idahoensis; assembly: GCA_024509875.1. Lineage (NCBI taxonomy): Eukaryota > Metazoa > Mollusca > Gastropoda > Stylommatophora > Oreohelicidae > Oreohelix > Oreohelix idahoensis. The sequence goes on from JAMPIV010018449.1 coordinate 1,036,615, forward strand.
AGTCAGCTGCAAAATATAAAGTACTTTAAATTTATGTGACATTTAGCACTTTTCAGTGAACTTTCACTCTGTAATAACAGCTTCTTCCTTCAGTGCATGTTACAACAAAGCGTAGTTTGATAAACTGAACACTTTACAAACAAAAGATCAAGTAAAAGACTTTAAAAATCAAAATTGCCTTAAACATCTTCTTATAGATATACTAATCCAGTCTTTGGTGATACAACAAAATGGATGTGCTTAGCAAACATGGAAAAAAAACATGCAGCTGCTGGTTTGAAAACAAAACAAAAAACTGTATCCACGATAAAAAAGTAGATTGAAAACTGTTTGCAACTATTTCTGCTAAATTAACTATAATAATGTTTTAATCATCATTTCCCTTATCATTTCATGTAGAGCATGGAGCTCCTACTGCAGATGGCCCTCTTGTAGGAAGCCTGCATAAAAACATTCATGTGATCTTGCAGCAGTGATTTCTGTAATAACTAGTTTTACATAATGAAACTGCCAGCCCCATCCACAACCTCATTTGGTCACCTGTTATGACATGCCAGAGGGAGAAGTAGTTTTATTCTTTCTTTATCTCCTCAGAACCCCCTCCAGGAACTACACAGGGCATAATGGTGTTTTAGTGTCATATAACTGGCAAATATAGTTGGTATAAAAGTTGTGTGCAAGTATCAGCAGATGTCAATATTTCAAGGTGGCGTAGTTACTAGAAACATTTACAATGCACAACAGTCATTTGTTTCTTACAGGTGAAAGGGCTGGAGTGCCACTTACTTCCACTATAAAATGACTTAATTATACTGAGACAATAGTGACATTGAAAAATGTCATAAATGGGTGCTTGTGCAGAGCAGAAGGATTGAAATGGTATGACAAAATCACCAATGTGGAACTGATGACAAGAACCAGATAGGTGCCAGTGGAACGTGACATGAGAAGATGATGGACACAACACACAATGAAGAAACCTTTTGATTAGTATTACGAGGCAGTCTTTGTTCTGAAATCCCCAGCTTAAGAGAGGTGAAGAAAGACTGAAAAACCCATAGAGAAGACAGCTGAAGTCAAAATAAAAGGGATAAAGAAGACATGGAACAACATTGAGTGGATGGCACAACATTGAGTGGATGGAACAACATTGAGTGGATGGAACAACATTGAGTGGATGGAACAACATTGAGTGGATGGCACAGGACAGGAAGGCTTAGAAGGTATTTGCTGAAAGTTTATACTCCACATGGAGCTGAAGGTGATGATCATGATGGAGCATCACAAGAACAAAAAATTATTGAAAAGCAAATAAGGACTCCACAGAAAGAAGAAAGCTACTACTGGGCTTCTCAATAATCACACACTTTTTTTACAGCACCACTCAGCACCTACAGAACAAATGCAAATTCTTCAACTTGGCATTGGCTACGAAAGAGTGACAAAGTCAGCAGCCCTAGTTAACAATTAATAACATTAAGTAAATAACTGCAGAAGTGTGAACCACTTACAGTTTAAAGACTGGGATGTCTTTAGAACACTAGCCAGTTTCATGCGGGAACTACGCAAGGTTTCTGTGACTCCATCCTCATCTACTGCATACAGCAACACATCTTCATTACTGGCCTGGGCAAATAACCACTGGCGATGTTCATTGGCACTTTCATGGTCCCAGAAAACACTGAAGTGGTGTAAGCAAATAGTCATTAATATTTACTGCACCAGTCATCAGAATTAGTAAATATAACAAACATATTAGCACTAGCATTCAACTTTCAAAATTAATTCAGCACAGCAGAAAAAAGTACAGGTAGTCCCATAGCATATACTGCCTTAGGGGAGTTCAGTGCTGGAGACATCGTCATTAAAGGTCCAGCTTTATGAGGTGGGGTGACCACTTTCCTTTCTTGCTGCCTTTGCCTTCCCTAACTAAAGAGTCTGAATCAGATGCTATTTTACTGCATGGCAGACTGTAGTGTTGACACAACTAGGTTTTGATTCTGGAACCCAGTAACTTTACCATCCAGAGGCCAGTGCTATAACTGCTAAGCCAATTGGACAGCATAGCTAAAGGGCCCAAACTTTTTCTATATCTAATCAGTCCTGGTGTTATCCCATGTGCCTTGATTCAGACTGATATTCTAAAGCAATGATCTTCACCTAGATATGATCTTGTTATAGTAATGGGAGACCTCAATGCGAAAGTTGGTACACACAATACATATAATGAAAGAACAATGGGGAAATGTGGCAGCGGAACAGCAAACGAAAATGGGGATAAACTAATAAGTTTCTGTAGCATTAATAACCTGGTCATTGGAGGAACACTCTTCCCACATAAAGAAATTCACAAATTAACATGGGAATCACCAAATGGTCGGGACAGAAACCAGATAGACCACATCATGGTTAACGGTAGATGGAGACATGCATTACAAGATGTGAAGGTAAGAAGAGGTGCAGATGTGGGAAGTGATCACCATTTAGTAGTAGCAAAACTGAAAGTGAAACTAAGAAGGGCTGCACCAACTGTAACTACACAGAAAAGGTTTGACATCAGCAAATTGAAGGACTCCCTTACCAGAAAAGCTTTTGCGGCCGACATAAAGAAACGATATCAATTTGCCAAAAGTCAGGAAAAGACATTGACTGATTATATAGACCAGAATTTCAACACCATTTCAACAATATACAAAGAAAGCAGCAAATCATGCTTGGGATTCCAGGAAAGGAAGAAGCAAGACTGGATAACACCAGAAACATTAAACACCATAACGATGAGAAAGGAAATGAAAAGAAAGAAAACAGAAGCGAAGTCCCCCAGGTTAAAGCAACTATATAGCGAACAGTACAGTCAGCTGGACAAGGAAGTTAAACGCCAAACCCGAGCCAACAAAAAGGATTTCCTAGACGATCTTGCAAGACAGGCAGAGGAGGCAGCACTGAGAAATGAACAAAGCACAGTATACAAAATAACTAAATTCATCAGCGGAAAACGAGGTGCAAACAATATTACATTAGTAAGAGATAAGCAAGGTAATCTCATCACGACAGCAGAGGGACAGGAAACAAGAAGGGCAGAGCACTTCAGAGAAACTCTGAACAAGGAACCACCAGAGACACAATTGAATGTTCCTGAAGCTGAAAACGATCTAGATGTGAATACAGACATTCCACGCAAAGAAAAAATCATCACAGCAATCAAAGGGTTAAAGAACGGCAAAGCTCCGGGCCATGATAACTTAAATGCAGAGCTATTTAAGACAGACCCTGAGCTAGCAGCAGAACTATTAGAACCACTATTTGCACAAGTCTGGAAAACGGGGACAACACCATCAGAGTGGAACAAAGGAATAATTGTCAAATTGCCCAAGAAGGGAGATCTTGCAGACTGCAATAATTGGAGAGGAATAACTCTTCTCTCAGTTCCCAGCAAAATACTAGGCAGGATAATTATACAGAGAATTTCAAAGGCAGTAGATCACAAACTGAGGAAAGAACAAGCAGGATTTAGAAAGAACAGGAGATGTGTAGATCATATATTTACTCTCAGGAACATTATAGAGCAGTGCTCAGAATGGCAAAGACAGCTTTACATTAATTTTGTTGATTTTGAAAAGGCTTTTGACAGCATACATAGGGACAGTTTATGGAAAATACTGAGGGCTTATGGAATTCCAAGCTGCATAGTGTCAATCATAAAAAGCCTCTATGCAAACTTTACGTGCAGTGTTGGGCAGAGCAACCTAACCTTTGAGGTGAAGACAGGAGTACGACAGGGATGCCCCTTATCAACCACTCTATTTTTAACAGTCATAGACTGGGTGATGCGCCAGACAACAGAGGGCAGTCCAAGAGGAATAAGATGGACAACATTTTCTACATTGGAAGATCTGGAATATGCAGATGACATTGCACTACTAGCACATTCACATCAACACATCCAGGAAAAAACGGATAGACTTAATAAGTTTAGCCAGCAGGTGGGCTTGAACATCAATTTAAAGAAGTCTGAGGTCATGACGCTCAATGTGAGCAACCCTGAGCCCATATCAGTAAGGAATAAGCAATTGGTACAGACAGATACCTTCACATACCTAGGAAGCATAGTAACACCAGACGGTGGGGCAGGCAAAGACATCAACATCAGAATGAATAAGGCAAGAACAGCCTTCTTTAGCCTAAACAACATCTGGAAGTCCTCCCAATACAGCACAAGCACAAAATTAAGATTATATCAGAGCTGTGTGCTTTCTGTGCTTCTCTATGGTGCGGAATGCTGGAGAGTTACAGAGAAGGAAATGTCGAAATTGTCCTCTTTTCACACAACATGCCTAAGAAAAATTCACCGAATCTTTTGGCCGAATACCATCACCAATCAAGATCTGCTTACTCGTAGCAAGCAAGAGGACATGCACACCATCATAGCTGGCAGACGCTGGAACTGGGTTGGTCATGTCCTCAGAAGAGACCCCGATGCCATCACAAGAACAGCTATGCTTTGGACCCCTGAAGGAAAACGAAAAAGAGGCCGACCAAAAACAACCTGGCGGAGGACTGTGGAGGCTGAGATGCAAAGAATGAACCAGAGCTGGGGCACTGTACGAAGGATGGCCACCGACCGAGCAAAGTGGAATCAATTTGTTGTTGCCCTACAAGATGCCACTAGGCGTGATGGCCACTGACTGCTTTGACGGTCGGCGGCTAAGGATCAAAGAAGAAGAAGAATGATCTTCAGTTTGTTTTCTTCTCAGTTTACACTTTCTTTCTCTACTGTTTTCATATGCTTTGTCCCTAGTGAAGACATTGCAGACTTCTAGGAACAAAAACATCCAAGGACAGTGAAAACCAAACACTCAAAATAATTTTTTAAACATGGGTGGGGGAAGAAAAAGAAAATGTAACTTACCATCTCAGATTTGGATCCAAAACAAAACTGGATACGATGCCTTTGTCTTTTACTTTCAAAATGAAAAATGATCCATCTTCATGTTTTGCAACAAATGTGTCTTGGTGAACACTACTCCTCAGCCAAAGAAACTGAGATGCATTCCGGTTTAAAAAATGAAGAGGTAGTAAATTGCACTTGACTCCCATGCTGGTATTTATCGTCTCTGCCTGCATCTTAATATCTATGAGTTCTTCATATGTCACACAGCATATGGAGCTTTGTGATAATCTGTTACACTTTCATTGCACATTCGCAAAAACATATTTCTATCTGAAAATTGCTAAACTATTCCTAAACCTAACTCTTATTATTGCGTCTCTGGATTTGTTTTAAGGCCGTATTAAACACACGTCCCAGTGCTCTTCATTTCAACCTGAACACTTAATAGCATTTTCAATTTACTACACCACCGCAAATTGTAGACCAAACTGAACAAACATAAACAAATAACGTTAACCCAAACCTGTCCCTATTTGCGACAAAGATGGCGTTATTGAAGGGCTATAGTGAAGTGTGATTCAATCCATGTTTGTCTTTGTAACAAACAGTCCAGTAATACCTAGACGCTTTAATTGATCACACAGCCAATATTCAAGCTAGAGAAATCTAGTCTAATAAGGAAGTCCCGTAAATTACGGGATACCTGGGGGCGTTGTTCAGTGAATATATTTCCCTTCGCTACTGATAAAGGTTGGTAATCACTCACAAGACTGTGGTTCTTCCAAACCTAAGGATATACTAAACTAGTCTGAACACTAAACAAGTCAGTTTCTCAAATTATCTTCTCCATGTGTCAGTTTAGCGTGCATACATTAATATCAATCACACTTGCACTTTGTTTTAGCAGCTGTTATGCATTACAATGTACAGCAATAAACACTTCCAGCCATGTTTGAAATCATGTGTTGATTTGGGACTTGTCACGTGATAATATTCAGTGTCTTTGTAAACACCCAATTATATTTAAAACAGCCCAAAGCAAAAAATAATATTCTAAAGAACTTGGAGGAGCAGCGTGTCATCCTACCTGGCGCGTCAACCAGGTGGTGGTACTTAAATGGTCTTTACATATAGGGATTATAATAATAATAATAAATTCTTTAAGCACCAAACACGGCGCATAAGGCAGAAACCAGTGCTCTCCAGGTTGTTCGTTGTGACGCCACTCCTCTTAGCTCTTGCACATTGTTTAATCCCAACGTTCTTCCTTCTCTTATTATTGTTCTTCTGAGTGTTTCTTTTGGTCTTCCTTTTTTCCTCTTACCCTCAGGAACCCAAGTGAGCGCCTGTAGTGGTATTCTGTTGTTTTGCATTCGTAGGACATGACCGATATATGACCATCGTCTTTTCCTTATATAGTCGGAGACATATTTCTGCCTAGAGTCTTCTCTTATTTGTCGATTAGTCTTGAATTCTTTCCAACTGATGTTCATGAGTTTTCTAAGACATTTGTTCTCGAATGTATTCAGCTTGTTCTCCAATGATTTTGTTATTTTCCAACTCTCACAGCCGTATGTTAACACTGAGATAACATTTGAATTGTGGGAGCCGCGCTGGTGTAATGGCTACGACGTTGTACTGGCGACCAGGTGTTCATGGTTCAAACCCGGCCGTCGGCGTTTGAAAGAAATGTTTACGACCGGAAATTTGACTGAATAATCTGAACGGCTCCTGCACATAAATCCCGTGTGGATGGGAAGGAGCGAAGCTCCTGACCGGGTTGGAAGGAAAGTCCACTGACCCCCCCAGCCTCGCAATGACATGTCATTGGGCCGAAACAGCCGCTCGAGTGCCGCTGGTTATAGAAAAAAAAAAAAAAAAATTTGAATTAAACAGACGAAGCTTGGTATGTATATTCAATGATCGTAATTTCCAAGGCGCTAGCTGCCAAAGCAATTCTAATATGGATTTCTCTTGTTGTGTCACCATCCTGAGTCATTTTACTGCCTAAATAATTGAAACTTTCAACTTTCTGTAGTTTTTCCCCGTTCAAGATGATATCAAAGGTCTCGTTAGAAAAGTTCATAGCTTTAGTTTTAGAGGCATTTATTTGGAGACCTATTTTAACCGAGAGATTAGATATGAATATATATTTTTTTAACACAATATCCCGTTCAACCCTCGATGGGTTTATAATTAGTGTCGTAGATTTTTTGATAGGAGAATTAAGACTTGGGTTGGTCCCTTCTGAATAGGTTAGAATAGGTGATAGACACAGTGAGAGTTAGTAAAAAGAAATAGAATTTCCACAAGTGAGATGATAGACTGTGATATAGAGGCTGTCTCTGAAAAATCGAGGAAATCTTCTCTCTTTCACCTATCCTCTACGACATCTTTTAAGGCGTCAGACAGTCTAAACACAGATATATATATTACACATATTTCTATCTACTCACGGGCACGCACATACACGTGACGACAGTTAAACACACAGACGTGGGAAATCTATAACAATGAATATATATATACTAGGACGAGCTGACCAACGCACTGATTTAGTTCAAGAGAGATTTTAATTATCATCTAAAAAAATCTTCTCACAACACCAAAAAAATACATCAAGGAAAACATATACAAATAGTCATAAAATTCAAGAATCTGCTACAAGGATGATGGCCCCGTTATACTCTGCCCTCTAGGTTTAGCCCACATTCCCGTTAGGAGAAAGATGATGGCCCAAAGAGTTACAGATACATATGATTGGGGTCTAATATTGTCCTTCAAAAAGGAACAATTTAATTAAGCAGCCAATCTTCCGTAAGGAGATTATAAAGTGGGTGAATCAATAGTTATCAAAAAAAAACTCACTCAGTCCACTTTCACTCGGTTCTTTCATCAGGGTACCCTGGCACACGTGCTTACCTATCTTTACCGCTGTTCGCCGTCTGGCGCAACCTTAGGACACTTCTCTACAGTGAATCTGTATTCTTTGGATAAAGCGAATCCCAGCTCTGCAATTACAGGTTTCTTCCACTGTTTTTCGGGGAGCGTTCACTTCACCAGTTAAAGTTTTGGTTACTGTTAATGTCACTTGAATCAGTTTGGATAAGCAAGTTTAAACGGGCACACAGGGTCAAAAAAACACGAGAGTTCCCTTAATTTGGAAAGATGACCAGAGGACAACTTCTTTCAACAGATAGTCTTGGTTCACTATTCACTCTTTCGACAAAATGTCGGAAATGTTAATGTTATTGATTGTAATCTATTCTCGCCGCACGGCAGAAATTTTACATTAGAGTTCAGGAAGAAATAAGATCTGGCTCAAAGGCCCAGAATTTGACACTCAGTCTTTAAAACCCGTTAGTGGGATTGGTATTTCTGTCTATCTCCGATGGCACATGCACTGTCAGACCAGTGTTACTTGAAACCCCACGTGGGTAAAGCTAAGAAATGTCTAATGCTTCTCAAGTATGAAACTCTTTATTACTAAATGCCGGCAAGTTTGGATCACCCCAGTATTCACTGCATAAAATGGAAAACGCACATATAAAATAATTATACCTACTATGTATAAGGATATAACTTATATTTTAAACTGCAAGCGTAGAGCTTATCATTTAACACTTCCCGTGAAATAAGTTATATTATAAAATCAGTCATCATGAATTTGAAATACATATAAATATATTTCGTCAACACTCATGAGACATCTAGCAGTTATAAGTTAGTTTAGAAAATATATCTCGACTGAGTAGTTAGCAGTTAAATTAAATTCATTATGGCTACATGTTTGTTAAGCTAGAAATATAATTTATTCTGCTTTCCACTGTATGCGTCACTAGAAAATAATACAGACTTATAAATTAATCGCTCTGCACCAAATCTAACTAGGGAAATAATAAACGATTAACCACTTTAAACATTTCGCAAAATACTAGATATACTAGATATAATATTTTACCTCAAACAGAACTACGTATCACAACGAAACTAAGAGACATCACTTATAAGTTTAAGTGTTCTAGAACGAAGTGACCACGTCTACTGTAAAATGGAGAATGAGTGAAGTTAGTTTCAAACTCGGGCTAATATCTTAAAATTAGACAAAAAACCCAACTTATTTCGCAAACAAATAATCTCCCCTTTCCGTCTATATCACTTACGTTACTGTCATAAACTGCCACGTTCTGACCGAGAGGGCGCGTGTCAGTTGCGAATCTCAGACAACTTGTCTGCAATGCAGGGGCAGTTTTTGCACCTACGTTTAACAAATTGACCGAGAAACGTGCGTGTCAATTGCAAAGGTAGACAACTTGTCTGAAATGCAGGGCAGTTTTCACACTTCAAGCTGAACTCATCCTGAGAACCATAACTGACACTTTGCTTTCTCACACCTTACCTAAGCGCTCAGCCGAGAACTCCGTGTGGCAGGTGAAAAAAATGTCAGACGATAAGTCTGCCATCCCATGTCTATCGAGACGAGTTTCACGGTCCTTCGTCTCGTGCCTTGGAAAACTGAGACGAATGACTGCCATTCGGTCTCTCGAGAGCGAATTTCTGACACCATTCGCTCACATCCCGGGGACTGACACATTACATAAGAAGTTACTGACTTTATCAGCCAAGAAATGCGTTATTAAATGAGAAACGAAACTGACGAAAGTGAGAATGGGAAAAATAAATATTTCTCGCAAACGAATGAATGCGAAAAAATACAGGAAAAAGGTAAAAAGAGATAATAACTATAGAGGATACGGGTGACAGAAAAAAGAAGAAGACATAGGCAATTCAATGATCATAACCTATGTGACAATTAGGATATATGGCGTAATAAATGCAATGACTACAACCCACAAAAGCCAGATCCAAACATCAGAAATGAGGTATCTGAGGAAGGTGGTTGAAGTAACAAGAAGAGACATCGTCCGCAACCAGACGATACGTCAAGGCCTAAAAACCCACCCCCTGCAGACCCAAGTAGAACAGTCCCAACTAAGATGGTTTGGCCATATCTGCAGAATGGGAGAAGATCGGCTAAATTAATATGAAACAAATATAAAGGTATGTTATCAGGCACTCGTAGGAAATAAAGAAGTAGAACACTAGACAACAGAAAAACAACAGACATGAGTGGCCCACCCAGGATTTGAACCCTGGACCTTCCATGCGACAACCCCGCCCAGCCATGCAAGCGAATCACACCATCCTCCCTGCCATCTACGCATCCCCAAAAAAGATGTTTCGATGACAGGTCAATAGTGCGAACCTCTATACATAACACCGGAAGTTTACCACGGGCAGCCCAGCCCACTAATGACGCAATCACCTCTGCCGTTCCCCTATATATCAGTATAGGTCAGTCCAACAAGACAAAGACCTTAATACTGTGTCCAGTTTGATAGTAGACTTAGAACAGTAAGAACAGAACAGAGGGTAGGTTTGGTATTGTATAAACATTTATAACACATAAGGAAGGGAAACCCGAGGCCTGTAAACAGTAAATTAATATGAAACAAATATAAAGGTATGTTATCAGGCACTCGTAGGAAATAAAGAAGTAGAACACTAGACAACAGAAAAACATTTTTGGGGATGCGTAGATGGCAGGTAGGATGGTGTGATTCGCTTGCATGGCTGGGCGGGGTTGTCGCACGGAAGGTCCTGGGTTCAAATCCTGGGTGGGCCACTCATGTCTGTTGTTTTTCTGTTGTCTAGTGTTCTGCTTCTTTATTTCATTCGAGTGCCTGATAACATACCTTTATATTTGTTTCATATTAATTTACTGTTTACAGGCCTCGGGTTTCCCTTCCTTATGTGTTATAGAAGATCGGCTACCACGACAAGCATGTGAAACTAAGAGCCAAGGATCCAGACCTCCAGGACGACTCAGAGTCTGCTGGGAGGACAACATTAGACAATCTTTGAAGGACCGAGGACTAGAATGAAACCAGGCCAGGAGGAAGACAGCCGATATGATAATATGGCACTCTCTCTTCCAAACCTCTACACCTCCTGGTAGAAGAGGAACGACTAAGTAAGTAAGTGTAATAAATTCAAGACAATATAGTAACTTATTCCCCTTCCACACAGTCCAAATAGAGTAAATCAAAACCAATATTGTATATGTGTGTGTGACCTCCCCTTTCCAAGAAACAAACAGACAATAAAAATAAAAAATGAACGGAGAAAAAAACTAAGTAAAGTCTCTTATAACTGCCCTGTTGTTAACAAGGTCATCTCATCTCAAGGCGGTTTGCGTTGACTATATTGTGCGCCTCGCGGCCCAGTGCATCCGTCTTCAGCATGCATTTGTTTGGGACTGCTTCCCTGGCCTCTTTTTTTCCGTGACCTTCCTGCAAGGCAACAACTGTTTGTCATCACTTGTTGTCTCTCCTAGAAAAGCTGTTTTTCCGGACTAACGAGTCTTTCCTACCCGGGTTTGTGTGAAGTTTTCCTTCTCTTAGGTGGATTGTCAACCAAGATTATCATGCTCCTCCAGCACTGATTTTTTGCAGGGTTTACTTCCTGACTTTAGTTTTACCAGGGTGAGTTCCTTGAGCATGCCTTTGGTGGGAATTTGGGACATGTCCACACGCCGGTGGGCCCAATGTTTTGGCATCTAACGGATGGGGGGGGGGGGGGGGCCATGCTCCTCTGAAAGGTTTCTGTAGGGTCCTACACCCCATAGTCAATTGCTTCACCCCGTAGATTCGGGGAACCGGTCATTTTGGCGCCAGTTATTCGCCATAGCCGTGTATGCAAAAGCAGGGGGCACCACAAGCAGGTACGGTTGGCTTGGTTGACAGGGGCTTAGTATTCGCGCAGGTGTTACCTTCTATTCAGGAAAGGACAGACTTCTCAACCTTGGCCCCCGTTAACAAGGTGAAAAGGAGTGAGAAAGCCCAGGGGTGTTTGAGATTACATCAAATCCACACATTATCTGCCATCATCCAAATGAGTACCATCAGACTACCCCTTATCTTCACAACATCATTGATCCTGATATATTAATTTTAGTTCGTTATATACCCGGTACTGTTTTACTATATTGTGCAATTCTCTAGGTCTGTCTATTCTCAACACCTGTTCCACAGTTATGGATCAATTGCATGCCTGTAAATAATCTAATATTAGTTTTCTCTTTTGTTCATACTTCCTACATTTTAGTAGAAAATGCTCTTATTTTATTTTTGTAGACACTCTGCACAGTCATCATCATCATCATCAGTTGCCATCTCCACAACGAAGGTTGGCTTTAATGGATCTCCAACGTCTTCTGTCTCTTGTCTTGTTGGTACACTCTGATAGACTCTTTCCCGTCCATCTCTAGAGTCATGATGTTATCTTCCCACTTATAGCGCTGTCTTCCCCTTGCACGTTTGCCTTCAACTCTCCCTTCTGTTATGGTCTTCTGCAAGGTGTTATGCCTTTTTATGTGGCCAAAGTATTTTAGCTGCCGAACTTTGACCTCTCTCATTAGTTCTCTTTTCATACCTAGATTTTCTAGGACCTCCTTATTTGTTTTCATCTCTTTCCATGAGATAAGCCCCATTCTTCTATATATCCACATTTCAAGAGCCTCAATTCTTTCTTCCAAATGCTTATTCATCGTCCATGTTTCTGCATCATACAGAAATGCAGAATATATATAACACTTTATGATTCTCAGTTTTAATTTATGAGATAACTGTTTGGATGTCAGTATATGTTTCATGTTGTTGAATGTAGCTTTGGCCATTCCTATTCTCTTCTTGATTTCTGTTTCACATCTGCCATCTTCTGTTAATATATGACCTCAAGACGCAGCAATAGAGACCGCAGTCAGCGACTCATAGCTTGACTGCCTACATCAGGACCAGCGAACCAGAGCTGGTCAAGACCGCACTCCACCTCCACGTGGTGGTCCTGGAAACAGTCTGCAGCTACGCAGTCTGGCTGAGCGAGTGTGGATCGAAATGGGAAGGCAAACCCGGTCCTAAAAAATGCCGTGCAGAAGTCGGATGTGTCGACCGAAAGGTGCAGATATCACAGCTTAGGCGTAAACAGACACAACGCAACCACCGTCCTTTTCAGGACGAACGAAGAAGAAGAAGAAGATATGACCAAGATATACGTAGCTCTTGACTTGTTCCAGGATTTTCCCATTTACGCTTATATTTAATGTGGGTTTATCGTCTGTTTTGCTAATTATCATAGTTTTAGTTTTCTCAATATTAATGTCGAGTCCATATTCATGACTTATACTGTTCACTTGCTTCACTAGTTCTTGTAACTCCTGTTCGCTTTCAGCTAACAACATGGTATCATCTGCATATCTAAGGTTGTTTATTGATCTTCCACTGATGTTCAGTCCTGGTATTTCCTGTATCTGTTTGAAAATTTTTTCGGTGTATAAATTAAATAGGCAGGGGGACAGCACACAACCTTGTCTGACACCTCTTTTTATGTCTATGTATGGTGAATAATTCCTTCCCGATCTTACTGTGGCAGTTTGCTCCCAATAAAGGTTACTGAGTATTCTTATATCTTTTCCATCAATACCTATGTCTTTGAGGCATTCAATTATTTTCTCATGATGGATTCTGTCAAAAGCCTTCTTATAGTCAATGAAGCACATATACATACTTTTTTGGACCTCTGTATATTTTTCTGCTAATCTTCTTAGGCAAAATATTGCCTCTCTTGTTCCACTGTTCCGTCTAAAACCAAACTGTTCTTCTTGGATTTCGCTGTCTACTTTACTTTTTATTCTTTCCTGTATGATTTTGAGCAGTATCTTAATTGCATGACTCATCAGGCTGATTGTTCTGAAGTCTGAACATTCTGTTGCATTTGGTTTTTTGGGCAATGTTATAAAAACTGATGTCTTCATGTCGTGTGGTAAATATCCTGTATTGTATATCTCATTGCATATTTCTGTGATTGTATCTATACCAAAGCTCTCCAGAGCTTCTATCATTTCAATGTTTATGTTATCCATGCCTGCTGATCTTCCTTTTTGTATCATATGAATGGCATTCTCTACTTCTGATCTGAGAATGTTTGGGCCTTCATTAGAATCTGGTGATGGTTTTTTACCTCTGTTGTCCTCGAATAGTTCTTTTACGTATTCTGCCCATCTGTTTGATATGTCTTTCTCATCAAGTAATATTACACCATCTTTGTTCTTGATACAGCTTCCTCCTTGTGCAAACCGCGACCGATTTGATAATTTCTTTATTTCTTCATGCATATCTCTTGTCATGTGCTTTGCTTCCAAGTCTTCTGTTTCCTTACATTTTGTTTCTATCCACCGTTCTTTTGCTTCTCTACACATAGTACGTATGTCATTGTCTATTGTTTTATATTCTGGAGTGTTTTTTGCTTTCTTTCTTTCTGCCATTTTATTCAAGATGTCATCTGTCATCCAAATTTGATTTTTCTTAGACTCCTTTTTAGGTAAATTTGCATTTGCTGATTGTATGCTTGTTTTTAAGCATTCCCATTTTGCGGTTGCTTTTTCTTCTGGGTTTTCTCTTCTATACTGCTCCATGCTTTCTGTCAATAACTGTTGGTATTTATTTTTGACGTCAATTCTGCACAGTAAGGTTCTTCTATTCTAAAATAGCCCATTCCTAGTTGAAGAAATTTCTTACTGCCAGGAATTTTTAGTTCTCTAGATTTTTTTTATTTTAATGATGAAAAATATTCCGTTCAACCTCTGATGGGTTATAATTAGGATATATAATATATAGTGTTTTTAATTCCCAAAAAGATGAATAACTGCAGATACAGGAAAGTGGCAGCACATCCATCAAATTATTGTAAATATGGCAAATTTAAATTTTGCTTGTATACTTAAAAAACAAAACGAGATAACACAAAACAAAAATAATATTCAGGGAGTGGGATATAATGGCGCTCTCTGGGAGCCTGGTGTTTTCTAGATACCTGACACGTTCTTGTTGGAGCCAGAACAGTTTATATGCATGTCTGCCCTTCAGACTTCCATCCCACTCTACTGTCCATTCCTCAGTTATTGTTCTCTTAATTATGCTTTTGGTCTCTGTTTTACTCATCTCCATATTTATTTGGTTTCTATTATTTCTACCTTTCTTAGCTTCTGTATCCGCCTTTTCATTTTCTTCTATGCCAACATTGGAAGGTATCCAAAATATTAGTACGGAACATCCTCTGGAGCATAAGTAAGTATTTGCCAATAAAATCTCTTCTGCTATATCAATTCTACTGCATTCTCGTAAATTTCTTATAGTTATAGCCTGAACAGCCGAAAATGAGTCTGTCAATATATGAGGAGGGTTGTTAGAGAAGATTTCCAGAGCTTTCAGAATTGCAACCATCTCTGCTGTGAAAATAGATGTATTATCTTTTATACTATATGATATAGTATATCCTTTCAACATTTGCCACATGGAAACATAAAGTCCTATCCCCAGTTTGTTATCGTCTCCCTTAGATTCACCTGTTTACACTGTAATACTGTCTTTTGATAATGATATTTGTTAAATATATTTCCTGGCTTTGTTTTTGATAGTTGCCATATCAGTTGTTTTATTAATTATGCATGCCAGGTTATAGTTTGTGTCTGGTTTCTTGAGCTCCCATGGTGGTACACCAGCTTGTATATACTATGGTACTGTTATTAATTGATGCATTTAGGGCATCCAAGTATACTAGTTCCTCCATGCATTTCCAACAATTTTGCCTCTAATGAAAGGTTTATAGAATTAGAACATGATCATTGTTTTAGTGATTGCACCCCATCCTTGACCTTTCAAATATCTTAGCATGTTAGTTAGTCCTCTATCATTGTGGTGAGATCAGTGATACCCTTGATCAAAATTACATTAATAATTAATTAAATAATTAAAAAGTAGTAAAAACGATTACAACGCCCGTGTTTATTGCCCGTCATCGTCACCGATGCCTCGGGTCGAGCTGTATTTTAAAAAGGTTCGCGCTAAGCAAAATGATAGCCCATCCCAAAAACCGCTGGCGTGTTCGTCACTCCGCCTTGAGAAATTGAAACAAGAAACAGTTTGCGTGCGGCAAATACTTTTTTCGCTCGTTGGATTGATAGAAAAAGGAGGGGGGGGGGGGGGAAAGAGAGTGAGAGAAGATTAAAACTAATGCTTTTTATGAATCTAAAAATAAACTAATGCATTGTATTGTATCCAAGTCGCATGGTAACCGAGGTTTGAATTTTTTATAATATTGTGTGAGACATCACGACCACTTGGTCCCGCCACTTTCCTTAGGCTAGACAGTTAACTACGATTCAAAAACACATTGAGAGAAGGGGGAAGTGGGGTAGAACGATACTGAAAGTGAAACTTAGAATGACTTTCGTTATACAGAATAAAAGGATGGTTAGAATGATAGAATTAATATTATTACATATAACAAATCCTCCATAGTCCATTATAATAACTTAGATGAATCTTAGAAGATAGATTTTATTAATATTGTGGTTCAGAAAAAGAAAACCCAAAATGCATTGAAAAATACAGAAATGCAAACGGCAATAAAGATTGACATAAAACTTATATAGACTGATAGGGTATAGTCTTCTGGCCAATAATATGTTTCACTATCAAAAATCGCCCAATTAATAACTAAGATATTGTAGAAATACTATATATTTTCGGACAGTGTGACAGACAGAATATCGCTCTTGCTCATTTTATTGGTAACATTTTGAGACGGTTTTTGAAAAGATTCACAAAGGGGAGGGATTCAATTTGATTGGTTAACGCTAGGAGGAAGGGAGAGGTAGAAATTGTTAGCCCAAAACGATACATATTTTGCAGTGTAATAGCATGGGCAGACTGACCAACAGACTAAGAAACACATAGTATATTTGGGGTTTGGTTTTTCAAATTCAGTTCAAAATTGGTAGTCGTTTGATTTCATTGGCCAGCCCAAATGATATTAGAGAAAGCTTACAAGGCTCTTGGCCATTTGAATAAAATTCTTACGTACCAAGGGACGATGAGAACAGAAGTGTTGATTTTAAAATACAAAGTCAAACAGTCTGGACAAGCGGCAGAGAAAAACTTGTGCCAAATCTGCCAGTCATCATTGCTTGTGTGTTTATATTTTATTGAATTGTGGTAAGGAGAGTGATTTATTATTATGTATTAATAAAACTGCAAAAAGCTACATACTGCTATTGGGAAAAGTGAAGGACATGCCGGGAGCAAAAATTATTGAGTCCTCACATTGAATTGTGTTTGAATGTTGCATATTGTTATGACTATTATTATCATTATTAGATCAGAATATAATAGCAAGCCTCTGTGTTCCATGAACACTTATCAACATGCCTAGAGTGTTTATATTAATGAAAAGAAGAGAAAATCATACAGAAGATGTGTTTACTCAATTTAATTGTATTGAAGAAAACTGTGTAAAATGACAGTGGCGTACCCGCCATATGGACCTGAGGTGTGGTCACAGTAGGATGTGAAGTCATATGAATTAGGGGCTGGTGTACTTGTATGCACACGAGGCTGACCCCACCATATCATGCATAAATAGTTAATTGAAGTATCACTCAGATATGAAAAGGCCTGGGTGTCTTTTTATTGCAGGGTTTTATTTCCTGTTACCAGCTGGTGACAGGAAACCTGATGAATATATTTGAAGACAGAAAGTCTCCAGTGAAAGTGTATACTGTATGCAGATAGCCAGAAGGAGCTTCTGTGAGCTGACATATTTTGCAGAGCAGTGTAATGCATTTGAATCTACATAAAAGAATATAAGGTGATGTGCCATTAGCTGGGCACTCTGACAGTTCAACGGAATAAAGTGTTCTTCCCCAAAATTAACTATAAAGATCGGGGTGTGATGACAACAACAGCTCCTCAGATAAATGACTTACACTACTATATACTAAAGAACAGTATGTGAATACACCTGCAGGAACAATATATTAGTATTATCGGACAAAGAGTCCAATTTAGTTACTCATTAGTTGTAAGATACATTTTCCTCATTTTCAAAGACCTGTCCAAAAGAAATTGACGGACAGGCAAAATAAAATTGTAGAAAAGAGAAGATTAATGTTCAAACCTAAACCACAGACTTATTAGTCGTTTTACTGACTATTTATCGGCTGTCTTCCTCCTGGCCTGGTTCCATTCTGTCCTCGGTCCTGTTTTCTTACCAACCTCTCTCTTGCTGAGGAATCCTCGATTTATGGCCTGAAAAAGTCTCCCAGCTGCTGCTTTTCGAGTGGCCAACTCTTCTTTGATGCCTCCCTTTCGGTCTATAATAGCTCCGAGGTATTTAAAGTGGTCGAACTGCTCCAGGACCTGTTCTCCCAGCTTAATCTGATGTCTTCTTTCTTCTCGTGATATCACCATGGATTTTGTTTTAGAGCTGCTTATGACTGTGGTGAAGTGGGATGTTATAAATATGTATAGTGGACTTAGTGTACTGACTGAGATCAGCTGTGAAGGTATATATATCTAATAAGAGTAGTGTATGATATATAACCTTACTTGCTGCCACATATGTATACCTCAGTCAGAATTATTCTGGAATAGTGTGATGACTACGTTGTATGTCTAGGGTATGTGTATGATGAAGTGTAAGTCATAACAACAACAGACAGATAAACAATTTAATTTATTCCACCACACTTGACAACACTGTGACACTCACATACATATAACACTCTAAAGGATATCTTAAAGGAGTCACTGATAACTTTTCAAATAACAATATGTATTCATTGCTGTTATGAATGAATATGTGTCCTGATTCAAATACAAAGGGAACCAGGAATCACAATCAATTTTACTTACAAGTTATATGTACAGAATTTATCAATATGAATATTGTAATGACATATATTATTAAAAGTATCCTATGTGTGTCAGTTGTGTAGTAGTAATATGAGGTAATACTGGTTTTGTTTTGTTCAAGCTCTGTTGGTATTTGTCATCATGACTTCAATAGTTTGTCTTTATGGGAACTATTATTGGAGATGTTCTCAGTTCCTGATATTAACACAATTTAATTCCCCTCTTAATGTTATTTTTACAAGGTCATTTTAAGCTGGGGGTACATAATTTTGAGCTCAGCTGGCCACATCAGCTTATCTTGCGTGATGGCGGCAGGAACAGACTCCTCTGCTCGATTCTCCCCTCGGCTCTGGAGACACCTCACTGATAGCTAAATGGACCAAGGAGTATGCTGTCCGACTCTGGATTCAGCAAAGCTCTGACCAGGTGCTGCTCAATACCATCAAGACCACGGTCCCACAATTCATGGAAACAAACACAGATACGTTGATTAGCAATGAATTCTGGCACAACTACTGGCACAAATTCCCATCTGCTTATGTTCCAGGCTTTTATTTAGCAAAAATATGAGCTGGCTTCAACGCACTGTTGCTTTATCAAGCTTATTTGCACTAGTGGTCTCGAACTAACGCTCCAAAGTGATTATATCAGCGAGTCTAGCCAATGGAGCCACGTTTCGACAAGTGTTTGAAAAAAATTTTAACTTCCTACGTCTCCCCTAACAACCAAAGATAGTATTTATAGCCCGACTAATCGTGTGTAGCCTTACATATCATTCCAGCCAATCAGTTCAAATGTAACTTGTGGCCCATTTCCCGTACAATGGTGGATTTAAAAAAAATCTACCACTGAGCGATTCTGATTTTGGGTGTTGTCTGACAGCACCATCATTTTATTTTGGCTATAACTTGTTAATTCCTAGACTATTTGCATAACGTTGTACATATTCTTTGTCAGCAAACCCTAAGGAACCCAAATATATATATTTAATAGAACTAATATGCTGCGTTCAAAATATGCAATTCCTTCTACCTCCTGTTTCGAAGATGTGCTGTCTGGGTACTGTAATGTTTTCAAACGTAAACCCATCTATTTTTATCTTTCCTAATAAGCGTTTTTTGTGATTTTAAAACCTAACTCTGGGAAGGGTAGTGAATTTATCACTGTCCGTCCGAAAAAGTTAGTGCATGTGGCCTTACACGCGTGATAGTAGTAATTGTGTATCGCGTTACGCTTGTTGGGGGTGGCATTAATAGCGAGACGCGTGTTTAATTTTGTATGCGTTCCTGATTTTATTCGCCCCTCTCTCTTTCTATTTGAGTCCATCTGTTCGTTCGTTTTGGTAACGTAATATAATTAATGTTAGGATTAATTTAGGTCATTACGCAGTCTGCCTCTTAATGTTTTTCTTAGAAATACAGCACACGTTTCATTGAAGAAAGCGGGTAATAATACAGTAGGCTTTTACTATCAACGTGAAAGCGTTACAATTTGCAGACGAAGCAGAAAACAAGGGGGATTTCGAGTACTGTCATTGTGACAGCACTGTTATTTTACCATTGCTCTTTTCTTTATTAGATTTATTTGTTAGGCTTTATATTTACCTTTTAATTTATATATGTGGATTAGAATATTCCACGACAATGACCATCCCTCTCTTCTCCAGCTCTTCCTTCCAGACTTGCAGGTTGGATTGGAGATGTGCCTCTGATTTAGCAATCAGGGCAACATCATCAGCAAATGCCAGCTCTGAAATATAGACCTGTCTCATCTTCCAGTACCCCACTGAATACTTTCTTGTTCTTTCCTTACATGCCTTGATGACATCGTCCATAAGGAGTATGAAGAGGTAAGGTGATAGGATATCACCTTGTCTTACACCAGTGGTGGTCCTGAACTCTTCTGACTTATGGTTTGCTGTCCTCACATAATTTCTGCAAGACTTGTAGAAGCTCTGTATAGCATGAATCAGAGGTGCTGGAATATTCTTCCTTGCCAAACAGTCCCAAAGTTTGCTCCAAGAGACCCTGTCAAACGCCTTTTCCAGATCTATGAAACAAAGATGGATCTCACTCTTATACTCAAGGGCCTTTTCACTCAGCTGTCTGAGTGTGAAGATTAGGTCTTGAGTACTTCGGTTTGCTCGGAATCCGCACTGGACCTCATCCAATTGTGGCTCAGCTAGGCGTCAGAGTCTCTGCTCTAGGATTCTAGAGTAGATTTTTCCAGGGACACTGAGAAGGGATATGCCTCTATGGTTTCCACACTGTCGATTGTCACCCTTTTTGAAAATTGGTGTTATGATGGCGATCTCCCAATCCTTTGGTATGGTCTTGTTGCACCATGCTGCCTGTAGGACCGTTAAGAGTAACAGGTCGCCTGATGCTCCCATGTACTTAACCATTTCTGGTGTTATACCATCATGCCCTGCTGCTTTGCCCATCTTGATTTTCTCCAGTGCTGCCTTCAGTTCTTCCATCTTTATGTCATCTTCATCACCATTGGTTTCCTCTTCTGTGCTAGTGGTTATCATTTCTGATGTTTGACCTTGCTCACCATCAAGGAGTTCTGAGAAATATTCTTTCCATCTTTCCATTACTTCCTTCGGGGCAGTAAGCAATTTGCCTTGCTTGTCCTTTATAAATTTGAGAGGGCATTGTTTTTCCTTCCTCATGTTCTTTAGGGTCTTATAGAACAATTTCTGGTTTTCTTGTGCATCTTTTTCTAGCTTTTCTCCAAATTCTTCCCAGGACTTCTGTTTTGCTGCTAGCACTTTGTTCTTTACTTCTGTTCTGAGTGTCACATATTCTCTATATTTTTCCATTTGTCCTGTTGTGTTTTTAGCTCCTAAGTATTGTTTCCATGCCATTTTCTTCTCTCTTATTTTCTCTTTGACTTCCTCTGTCCACCAAAGTGTCCTCTTTCTCTGGTTCCCAAGTCGGACTTCACCACATGCTTCTGCAGCAGCTGTCTTTATGATATCCTTGAATTTATTCCAGAGGGTTTCCAAGTCATCAGGTTGTTCTTCTGTGTTGCTCACCGCTGCAGCAATAAGCCCCTGATATATGGTCTTAATTTCTGGCTCTCTCAGCTTGTAGGTCCTAATGCTCATTTCTCCTGCTCGTTTACTTGGTTTCTTGCGTGATGTTGAGCAGTTCCTAGGCTGAGCAACTCTTTCAGTTGTTCGTTTGATTGTTAGCAGGTAGTGATCACTTCCAATCTCTGGCCCCCTCCAGACTCTTGCATCTCGGACATATTTGAATGAGCTTCTCCGAACAATGGCATAGTCGATCACTGACTTCTCATTCTTTGTTGGTTCACATCTAGTGTATGCATGTATGCGCTTATGGGGGAACTTTGTGTTTGTAATGATCAGATTCTGCTCACTGCAGAATCTAAGGAGTCGCTTTCCATTGTCATTGAGAGTATCTTCTCCATATCTTCCGATAACTCCACCCCATCTAGCATGGTCATTTCCAACTCTGGCATTAAAATCTCCAAGCATGATAACTTCATCTAGGCAGTCATCCACTGTCCTTTGAAGCAGCTCGAAGAATTCCTCCTTGACCTCTGCTCTCTCATCCTCATTTGGCCCATACACTATGACCAGGTTGACTATGGTTTCTCCTTCTTTTAGTTTCACAACCATAATGCGCTCTGAGACAAAGTTCCACCCCTTGATACTATCTTTTTGATTTTGGGCCACAATGCAACCCACACCCCCTTTAGCTCTTTCGGATATGGGTACACCACTGTAGAGCAGCGTGTTGCCATTGAGATCCATGACACCTTGTCCTTTTTTCTTTGTTTCCGTTATAGCCAGGATTTCTAGTTTTGCTTTCCTCATCTCTTCCATCAGCTCCTCTTCCTTCTCATTTATACTTCTTGTGTTCCATGTTCCATAAGTCGTAATCCGTAGTCCATTCCAGTTCGTCGCCTTTAGAATCAGTCCGGTTTTCTCTCTTGTGTTACTCGTAATCGTGGTTTAAAGCAAACAGGTGATTGGCCTGTTGTGCCTTTGCATGGTGGGGGGGCTGCCTCCTTACGGCCTCCATGCAGGCCGCCCTCCTCCTTTTTCATCCGGGCTTGGGACCGGCATTGGCGGAGTTGTTTTGATGTACCATCATTTCATTTCATTCCCTAGACACTAGCCACATCAAACACCACACACTAGAAATAAAATACAGCCCCGTGTGAGATCTAGAGAGGTAGCGTTAGGTACCCTGAGAACTCATCATCATTTTCATCAACTATTAGACTCAGGGTCTTACATAGCTTGACCTCACACGGTTGACACATACATAGCAATCTTTCTTTTCTTTATAACATCTTAATCTCTCCAGCAAATTAAACTTGCTACAACCACTACCTGTCTATCTATGTGTTTGTTGCAGTTCAGTTGTTGGTCTAGTGTCATTCCTAGGTACCGTGTGGTTTGGACTGTACTAATTTGTTGCCCCTGTAAGTTTATGTCAATTATCTTATTTTTGACAATCCTACCTTTACTGAAGATCATTCCTACTGTCTTAGTAGCATTTAATTGAGATCCTCATTTACTTATTCATTTATATACTTCATTTATTTGTTTTTGAAGATTATTATATAATACTGTTAGATTTTTCCCAGATCTCCATATAGCCACATAATCTGCGAACTGTGTCAAATTATTTTTGATATCTTTAAATTCTTCATTCGGGACCCAAAGACGCAGCAATAGTGAACGCAGTCAGCAACTCATAGCTTGACTGCTTGCGTCAGGACCAGCGAACCAGAGCTGGTCAAGACCGCACTCCACCTCCACGTGGTGGTCCTGGAAACAGTCTGCAGCAGTGCAGTCTGGCTGAGCGAGTGTGGATCGAAATGGGAAGGCAAACCCGGTCCCTAAAAAATGCCGTGCAGAAGTCGGATGTGTCGACCGAAAGGTGCAGATATCACAGCTTAGGCGCAAACAGACACAACGCAACCACCGTCCTTTTCAGGGTGAACGAGGAAGAAGAAGAAATTCTTCATTCAAATCACTTACCATTATTGTAAAAATTGAAGGGGATAAAACTTATCCTTGAGGAATGTCATTCTGTAGTTCATACAATTCTGACCTGTCAGTGTTAATTTGTACTGTGAAATATCCATTTTGAAGAAAGTTCTCTAAGTATCTATACATTGTACATGTAATTTCTATCATGTTGATTTTAAAGAGAGCCCCTTCTCTCTGTAGCCGATAGGAGGTTGTTAGGAGGGAAAATTCTTGTCAGATTTTACTTTTAGGAGATTTATTTTTGTTAGCTGAGTTTTAGTAGTCTAAGGGGAATAATTGATAGAAGGAAGAGAGGGGGTCAAGAGTTGTTCTTACATCCCTTGGTGGAGGACTTGTTTTGATTTTGTCTGGTTTTGGCAAGGTGAGTGATGGGGATTATGCACGTGGAATTTATGTCTTTGTGAGTTGTTTGTCAGACAAAGTTGTTCTGGAGTGTTCGAAAATAGTCGTCGTTGTAAATCGACGTTTTAGATTAAATCAGTTGGCTTCTAGATGTGGTAGCGAGTGGAGGTTTTCATCGGGTCGATAAGCCAATGTATATTGGTTGCTTCTGCGGTGGCAGAAAAACTGTACCATCATCCAGCTCGATTATTTGCCACGGGAGATATATGACTGTGTTTAGTTATTCTGAGGACAAGATGTCAGGGTTTCATGTGAGAGGAACTCTGTGTATTCTAATTATCAGGTACGTTGAGTTCTGCCAAACTATTAATGAGCTAATAGTAAAGTGAACTACAGTAGACAGTCAAGTGTAAAGTGAACTACAGTAGACAGTCAAATATAAAGTGAACTACAGCAGACTGTCAAGTATAAAGTGAACTACAGTAGACAGTCAAGTATAAAAATGAACTACAGTAGACATTTAAGTGAGTTATAGTAGACAACCTTGAGAAAAGGACAGCAGAGTTTGGTAAATGTACATCCCTGGTGGTCATATAAGTGTATATATCTAGATACGCCAAATGATAGCTGCTGTTTACCAGTACAGATGATTTGAGACAAACATTTTAGTATATAAAGGTTGGGAACAAGACGTTTCAACAAGGGTTCTCAAAATGGCTAGGTCTAGCAGCCACAGTAGAGCAGTCGGATAGCAAGAGAGACATAATTGAAGAAATATTGTTAACTGTTATCGTATCATCAAGTTGTACCAGCCAGCTTATCTTGTTCACTGAGAAGGCTGAAGAAAATTGTTGCCGTGAAATATTTATGTCAAGATGCAAGTAGCATCTCATATGCCTCTTATGTAAATAAACATCATCATCTGTTACGGGTCGTTCTGGTGTTGAGCATACTACAGTCTGCTAGGAAGAGACAGAGAGTATGATGTTTAAGGTATTGATCAAACAACCGTGGGTCTGCTGTAGGGTTGTGATCTGAACCTAAATTACGATCAACGAGATGTTCTATCATCAGTGGCCACGTCATTATAAGCCCTAGCTAAATCTAGGAACATTGCCACTGCTTTTTCTTTCTTTTGAAATCCTAATTTGATTTCATGTTCCATTTTGATTACCTGATCCAAAGTGCATCTATCCCTTCTAAATCCTGATTGAGTCTGGCTGTAAATTTTAGTCCTTTCAGAATAAAACTTTAGTCTGTTATTTACTATGTATTCTAATATTTTACCTAGATGGGACGTTAAGGAAATAGGTCTGTATGAACTAGCATCATGTTCATCTGTTTCTGGTTTTAGAATTAGAATAACTACTGCCACTTTCCATGTCTTCTGAATTTTCCCCAAATTCCACATTTTTTAAAATAGAGATGTTACAACTCCTAAGGTACTCATTGGTATATGTTTCAGCATTGCACAGCTCAGATTTATCATGTCCTGGTGCTGTATTTATTCTTTTCTTTTTACATTTTCAACTTCCTCCATTGTAATATCTGCATTTAAATATAACACTTCTGTATTCTCAGTTACTTTTTCACCGAGTTTAGTAATGCGTTTTTTCTTCTAGAGCTATCATTCTGATCTAGCTTTTCATGGAGCTGACATTATGGTAGTACATTTGCCATTTGATTGTCAGTATCTGCTCTTTCTGGGTTTTTGTTGCGAGGAGGTTGGGTTGTGGTGTTTCTTCTCTTCTATATATATATATATATATATATATATATATATATATATATATATATATATATATATATATATATATATATATATATATATATATATATATATATATATATATATATATATATATATAATGTCACCACTGTTGCTAAACCTCCTCTGTTTAAATGTGTGACCGTTGAAGATTTTTATTGAATGAAGGAAGCTTCCACTTCCAATGGCCAGTGCATCAATTCATTCATTTTATTTCTGTATCGTGCTTGATGGTGTATTACGCGAAGATGGGTGTATAATCTTGTGACTATCACAACTGTTGGAACTAGTCAACCTCAATGAATGTGATAAGTCCCTTTTGAGTCCAAACGATTTATTACACATTTTCAGACATCATACGTTGATCATGAATACATCACATATATAATTTAGAATCCTATATTGAATTAGCTATCTTTGCATATCAGTCCTTTGTCCCGTAAATCTGAATTACTGTAGGCAGAACGACATAACTATATGCACGCGTGGTTGGTGATCCCAACGACCGACAGTGAGATTATGCGTCTGGCACTAATATAACTAAAACGGACTGTTAATTCATCTCGACTAGGTTTAGTCAATTACTAACCTGTAACATTCATCTTTCTTCATCATAACAGTGGACTGACCCATGTCCATAATAAAATACAATATAACTGTGTGGCACTCCATGCCCGACACTATAAGACTACAAGGACACGTCTTCTCAGTTCGACGGTCATTCAAGAAAGGGTCCCGTCTCTTGGTCACGGTGCGTGACTACCAACGCTGAAACGTCACAGCGTTCAATAGGCTAATAATATTTTTACATTACATTAAACGTTGTAACCCCTAAAATCGCATGCTGCTAACCTCTAGCAGACAATGCCAATTAAACTACCGTAACAATTCCCTGTCCACCGGGGGAAAAAAAATCTATTCGATAGATTTTTTTTTTTCAAAAACAATATGAATGAATAATTAATATCAAAAATTTAACAAAAATGTGACATATGGCCTACGATGTTCTGTCTAGAACAGTGTCGTGGTCATGTCGACTAACTAACAGTCATCTAATATATTAATGATCATATTATACATAAATGTTATACACAAATTTTATATGAACTAAAAGAGAATGTCTAATGTTGATATCTAATTAATTAATTAACTTAAAATATGTCGCAATGAAATGTCAAGTCAAACTAATCTAAAGAATTAAAATTAAACTAATTAATTATACTGAGTGTGTAATAAGAATAAAGTTGTTGAAAATCTAATGCAAGAAAAATGAAAGAAGATGTTAAAGAGAGAAATAAAAATAAATGAGAAATAAAGTAGAGAAAGAAAATAATGTATAAATTTAACTTAGTTATGTGTGTTGTACATTAATTAAGTTTAGTGTTAAGTTGTTAATACCTATCTAAATTAACTCATTAAATAATAAAGTAGTATGTAATGTGTCAACATAATTATTAACTATATAATATAATAGTTACATCCAATAATATTATCTAAGAATCATGTGAGTTTTTTTTTTCTTTAATTTTTTTCCAAATTTCATTTCATTTTTTTCATATTTATCTCACATTTCATTTTAATTTCCATTATTTCAACGACTTAATTAAAATTAATTAACGTTGGATATGATGATCCATCCGTAGGCTTGATCCTTGTGAATTCCGATTAGAAAAAAATGTTTAAGTGTTCCAATTCATAAGTATCGACGTTCTTGACAATAGTTCATGTCACATACTGAATTAGTTCGATAGCATTTCAATTATTTTCACTTGATTCACGAAATTGTTTCAAATAGTTTTATCATGAATGGACACCAAGCAAAGTCCTGGCGTAAATACGAACATAGTGTCACTTGATTTCGTTCATTTCGTATATAACATGTCTTTAGTGAGCAGATACGTGTATTGTAGGCAATGGTTCCTTTCTATGTCGAAAAGCAACGATAGTGCTATGTCTTTTGGGTAAGTTTCTGCGAAGTTATTATTGTTCATGACTCGACATCAGAAGGGTTTCTAGAGAGAGTATCTGCCAAGACGTTCTCTGATCCTGTAATGTACTCGATGGAGAAATCAAAAGGCTGAAGGAGAATAGCGAATCTGGTGAGCTTTGGACTTTTATGATTCGCCCGTCGTAGTGATGCTACGGCTTTCTGATCTGTCTGGACCACGAATGGGGCTCCCAGCAGAAATTTCTCCAATTTTGTTATCGCCCATACAACTGCCAACAATTCGCGGTCGACAGTGGAGTATTTCACCTCTGGCGGTTTCAGTTTCCGTGAGACATACAAGGATGGATGGAGAATGTCGTCATGATATTGGAGCAAACATGCGCCAATTCCGTAATTACTCGCATCTGTGCGGAGAATAAACTTTTTGGAAGCATCAGGTAGTCTCAAAATTGGTGGGTTTGAAAAAATATCAATTATTTTAAGGAATACTTTATTACACTCACCAGTCCATGTCACCTTCACTGGCATGTCCTTTTTTAATAAAGATGATAAAACAGCCGTAATAGATGACAAGTTAGGTACGAATCTGCTGTAATATTGGACTAGACCTAACAAGCTTCTAACCTGTTTCTTCGTTTGAGGAACGGAAACGTTTAAAATTGTAGAAACCGTACTAGGTAGTGTTTGGATATATCCTGCTCCAATGATGTGTCCCAAAAAAGTTATTTCATGAAACGCTACTTGTAATTTTGTGGGTTTAGCAGTTAAATTATTCATTCTTAATGTGTCCAAAACGTATTTAAGACCCAAAAAATGTTCCTCAAATGATGAACTAAATAAGCATATGTCGTCTATGTATGTAATGATGTCTGGTCTACCTGAAAAAATCTGTCGCATCATGCGAACAAAGGTAGCTGAAGCGTTAACAAGCCCAAAAGGCATAACATTCCACTGGGATAGACCTTGCAGAGTGTAAAACGCTGTGTAGTATTTAGCTTTTTCTGTTAGTGGTATCTGCCAATAACCTTTAGTTAAGTCTATCTTAGTGAATATAGTTGCGGTAGATAGACGTGGCAGTAAGTCGTCGAGAAGTGGATGTGGTTCGCTATCAACTATAGTTTGTGCATTTAATTTTCTATAGTCGACGCATAGTCTAATGTTATTGTCCTTCTTTCGGACAATAACTAATGGAGAAGAAAATGGGGAATTACTAGTTTCAATAATTCCTAAAGATAACATCTGTTCAAGTTCCTTAGTAGTTTTAGTAAGAAAGTGTAGAGGAACAGAATATGGATGTACCCGAATTGGAGTATCATCGTTAAGAGTGATGTCATGACTAATGACTGATGTGCGACCTGGAACGTCGGTCAACACATCTGGATAAGATTGTAGAAGTTCAGCAATCTGTTGATGCTGTTGCGGTGTAACCGACGAAGAGATGGTTACGTCCCGCCAAGATTCAGTAGGTTGTACTACAGGTACAGGTAATGCCAACTGTACCTCAGGAAAAGAAGATTCTTCTTCCTGGATAACAGACAAATTAGAATAGTGACATGTAGGTACGAAAGTGTCATCTAGTTCATGAAAAATAGCTTGTAGATGTTCAGGACGAGTATTAAATTGTTTGAGCATATTTATGTGAAATATTTTGTGATGTCCCTTAATGTCCAGGACATAATCAACATCAGAAATCTTATTGATAACCTGGTATGGACCATTCCACGAGATGAGTAGTTTATTATCGTTATGTGGCAATAACACATAAGCTTGATCTCCTGGAAATAATTGACGTAATCGTCTACTACTGTTTTGGAAAGTTCTAGCTTTCGCTTTAGCAGCCTCAGATGAAGCTGTTGCCGTTTTGCAGGCATCAATAATGTTATTCCGGAGATTAATTACATACTCATAGGATGACTGGGTATCCTGAGTCATCTCGGAGTCAATCAATAAGTCTTTTATTAGTCCCATAGGACCTCTTGGTGGAGCGCCAAAGACTAATTGAAATGGAGAGAAGCCAGTTTGTTCATGTGGCACCTCTCGATAAGCGAATAACACGGCTGGGAGTACTCTGTCCCAGTCCTGTGGATGGTTAACTGTAACTTTATGTAACATTTGTTTGAGTGTGCGGTTAAGTCTTTCTACTGCACCATTACTCATTGGGTGATAAATGCTGCTGAGATTTCTATCTATATTCCAAGTCTTCATTACTTCTGTCATAGTCTCAGATATAAATTGAGATCCATGATCTGATAAAAGCTTCCTAGGAAAACCTACTCTAGAAAAGATCAGGTGTAGTGCATCAGCTACATCTGTGGTGGTGGTGGTTTTCAATGGGATGGCTTCTGGCCATCGTGTGCATAAATCGATGCACGTGAGAAAAAATCTATGTCCTCTGGCTGATGGTAAAAGTGGGCCAATAATATCAATGGCCATCTTGTCAAAGGGTCTCACAGATATGTCACAAGCCTGAATAGGCGCCGTGTGAAAGGCTCCTCGTGCTTTCACTTCCTGGCATATCGTACAGGAGCGTACGTACTGTGAAATATCTCGTGATACTCCCGGCCAAAAAAAAAGAAGATAATACTCGAGAACGTGTCCGAGTATATCCCATGTGACCTGCGCACTTAGAATCATGTGCGTGTTGAAGTATGTACCGTCTAAAAGCAAAAGGTACCATGACCTGTTGTCTTACTTGAGTTTTATCCATAAAACATCTTAATAATATGTCATTTTTAATAATAAACCAATGATTATTATTATTGTTCATAGCAAGATTGTCAACTTTGTTGACCAGTGCAAAAATTTTTTTTAATGATCTGTCTTCCTTCTGTTTTGCAGCAAAGGATGCTCGGTCAATCGAAGAATGAACCTCAATATTTTCATGATTGTCTGTTTCCCTTTTTTCAGTGTCCATAGTCTCTAATTGTTTCGTCTGTGCTCTGGTTATCACTGCATTTCCGATGCATAGATTATTTTTTTCCCATTCAATAATCTCTTCTGGTGTGCAATCCTTACTTCCATGTATGCATCCCACCATAAGGTCGGCAATTGGGTTCCTTAACATGCATGCTTTAACGTTGCCTGTGAAAAAAGGTGTATTAATATGTATAATAGCAGTTGGATAACATTCTATTGTTCCTCCAAAAGTCATGCACCTGACATGTTCTCCAGTTGCACAATTAGGATGAACAAGTGACTGACGGATTCCGATCGTTGTCGATCCAGAATCTCTTAAAACTGAGACGATGGATCCATTAACTTTTCCCTTTGAAGATCAGCGAGCCTGTTCCGTCATTGACTGCCAGACTGACTTCTGGGAGAATGTGTCCGCAGTTCAGAACTGTCTCTTTTGCCTTCTGAAATATAAGATTACATTCTGGGCAACTATTTGTCACGTTATAATTCATTGCATAACATGTAGACGAAGACTGTATTTTGTTATTAATAGGTGAACTCTGAACCCCAGGGGTTGTAGCATTAGTAACGGCTGCCCCCGTATTATGATTATAATTTGTCGATCTACGAGAATGAGAACGATGACGAGAATAATCATTTGAATTATCCCGTTGTCCCCTATTGTAACTGTTATCTCGATGTCTCGAGCTATAATTATTGTTGTTGTTCCAATTGTTACCATTATTATAGTTATATGACCGATTATAACTTGAGTTACGTGGATTATTGTTGTATCTGGACTGAGGTGAATAATTTCTATTTTGTGGTCTTCCTCTATTAAAGTCATTGTTAAAACTATTACGTCCCTTATGAAAATTAATGTCATAGTTTCCTTTGAACCTACTTCTGTCTACACTGTGTGTTCTTGGTTTGTTATTACTGTGATAAGCCATATTGGAGGCTACAGGAAGAGGTTCTCTTATCAACGAGCTAGAAATGTTCGCATTCGGATGCGCAGTGCAGTAATTTAATTAAATTTTTTCCAACTCATCAATAGTATCTGGTTTACGTTCTTGCAGATAGGCAAAGAACGGTAGGCTGACAGAAGATAACACTTTATCCCTTAATAACAAATCAACTAACTTGTCGTAAGATTTGTTGACAGCTGCCATTCAACCCATCTGTTAAAAGTATTGCGTATGTTAGCAATAAACCCTGTAAAGTCTTTATTATTATCTGGCAACAAACTTTTGAAACGTAATCTACATGCCTCTTCGTTCAAGTGGAACCGACGCAATAACAAAGTCTTAATGGCCTCATAGTCTGTGGCTAATGTCGGATCAATATTTTGTCCTGCACTTGCAGGTTCGCCATCCAGAAATTCCTTGAGTTTAAGTGCCCATGCAGTTTTGTCAAGGTTATTGACCTTGCATATATCCTCAAAGCGCGATAGCCATGATGACAAATCGTCAACGTGTAACTAGAACGGCGGTAGCTTAAAGTAATAATTGCTCTTAAGTCGGTTGGATGAAGATCCAGATTGAGCATTATCATTTTGGCTTGCTGCAGCACCTTGCGACTGAAGTTTTGCTGTTTCCAATTTAAGCCGTTGCAATTCCATTTCTTGCTGCAGTACGATTTCCTGTCGTTTCAATTTATTCTCTTCTTCAATCCGTAGGATTTCATCTCTTGCCACCTTTCTTTCTTCTTCTTGTCTTAATTCTTCTTTCTTTTCCGCCTCTTTTCTTTCAAGTTCTTCCATCTCTGCCTTATATTTTGCAAGTTGTTGTTCCGCATATTCACGTAGTTCTGGTCCTTTCAAATTAAAGTTTTTTTCCATTTTAATAAAATAGTCTAAGTTAAGCATCTTGACGTTAATTTATTTAAGTATTCAATCACTAATGAATAGTAATCACCAATAGAATCTATGTAGATATTTGTAATTACTCAACGTATGAATAATCAATACAAGAAATTGCAATATTCTTGTACTGTTATTTATAAGTTCCACAAATCTATAATATTTTGTAAAAATATTATATATACCCACTAATATCTAACATAAATAGTTATGATATTTATTTGTTTAAAATGCTGAAATTATATCATGCACTTAATATTAGTATTCAATAATTATGGGTATTATCCCTAAATAATTAGGTTATTTAATCTTTAATAGTTACTAAGTTCACACTGTAGTACTGAGAAAGTGTACTAATTAACATTTAATATGTCTTAATATGTTATAAATTTATAATAATTAATCATTGTATATTATGCCATAATCATGAGCTATAAAGTGCATTGCCCATTTCTTGGACCACCACTGCAAATTGGTGCAAAGTCCCTAATTCCTCCTTAAAATTCATAAAAATTTAATCATATTCATCTACACTCTTATTAATGAATAAATTATAGTATTAATATTATCTTATAAATGGATGAGATGAAGACAAACAACACAATTTGTTAACCAAGGATTACAGAACAGTATTACAATACAACGAAGACATTTTCACAATAAAAATGCATTTATAACTAAGTAGAATAAACCGGAAGTGAGAGATCAAAGAGTGAACTGAATAGAAAATTAACCTGCGTACACAAAAATTAGTGACGTATACATGGACTCATTAACGGTTATACAAATCTATAAACGAAATGATAGTCAGATCAGAAAAACACGATAGATTACAAACATAACTACAGAAATGAATAAAAATTAGAACTAAATACACTAGAATACCCCAGTTATTACTAGACTAGACACCTAACATGCAAGGTCAATTAATTGCAAATACGAACGAACAAAAATCATCGGAAAGCCATCGATGGGTTCTTCGTTAAAATGCAATTAACTAACGGCCTTAAGGAACAATTAAAATCAGTTCGGGCATCCAGGGAGCCATAGAATTGATTTCAATCCGCCGCCCTACCGCCCACGAATAAGGAACAACAACAACGGTAAAAACAGATATAACATAGATATATGAAAAATAGAATAGACATGCCTGCACAGACGAAATGGACTCAGTATTGTGTTATCTGAATGACAACAGTCATAAAACTAGACTTATCTTTAAAATGCTCCGGCGATGTCAAGTTCATCAACGGACTAGATTAATGCCTAGTACTGTTTGCTCTTCGTTGGCTGATAACAGTATTCCATCGTCTGGTCTTCTTGATCATGTAATCTTTTATCAAACTTGGAATGCGTTGAAGGTTGTCGTTTGATCTGCTGGCATGTACGCGCAATAGTATGACGTCAGCTTTGTGTAACTATGCATCTGCATCATAGGTCACGTTTTAGCATATCACGTGATTGTTCATTGAAAGTAAACAATTCCTTCGGAGTTCAATGAAAAAATTTTTTCCGTTTTTGTGTGTTCTTTCGTCCCCAAACAATGGCCAACCACTGTTGCGAGGAGGTTGGGTTGTGGTGTTTCTTCTCTTCTATATATATATATATAATGTCACCACTGTTGCTAAACCTCCTCTGTTTAAATGTGTGACCGTTGAAGATTTTTATTGAATGAAGGAAGCTTCCACTTCCATTGGCCAGTGCATCAATTCATTCATTTTATTTCTGTATCGTGCTTGATGGTGTATTACGCGAAGATGGGTGTATAATCTTGTGACTATCACAACTGTTGGAACTAGTCAACCTCAATGAATGTGATAAGTCCCTTTTGAGTCCAAACGATTTATCACACATTTTCAGACATCATACGTTGATCATGAATACATCACATATATAATTTAGAATCCTATATTGAATTAGCTATCTTTGCATATCAGTCCTTTGTCCCGTAAATCTGAATTACTGTAGGCAGAACGACATAACTATATGCACGCGTGGTTGGTGATCCCAACGACCGACAGTGAGATTATGCATCTGGCACTAATATAACTAAAACGGACTGTTAATTCATCTCGACTAGGTTTAGTCAATTACTAACCTGTAACATTCATCTTTCTTCATCATAACAGTGGACTGACCCATGTCCATAATAAAATACAATATAACTGTGTGGCACTCCATGCCCGACACTATAAGACTACAAGGACACGTCTTCTCAGTTCGACGGTCATTCAAGAAAGGGTCCCGTCTCTTGGTCACGGTGCGTGACTACCAACGCTGAAACGTCACAGCGTTCAATAGGCTAATAATATTTTTACATTACATTAAACGTTGTAACCCCTAAAATCGCATGCTGCTAATCTCTAGCAGACAATGCCAATTAAACTACCGTAACAGTTTTTTATAGTAGATATTATCATTTGTCTAGTTCTGCCTATACTTACTTACTTAGTCGTTCCCCTTCTACCGTGAGGTGTAGAGGTTTAGAAGAGAGAGCACCAGACTATCCTATCGGCTGTCTTCCTGCTGGCCTGGTTCCATTCTAGTCCTCTGTCCTTCAAAGATTGTCTAATGTTGTCCTCCCAGCGGACTCTGGGTCGTCCTGGGTGTCTGGATACCTGGCTCTTTGTTTCCCATGCTTGTTGTGGTAGCCGATCTTCTCCCATTCTGCAGACATGGCCAAACCATCTTAGTTGGGACTGTTCTACTTGGGTCTGCAGGGGGTGGGATTTTAGGCCTTGACGTATCGTCTGGTTGCGGACCATGTCTCTTCTTGTTACTTCAACCACCTTCCTCAGAAACCTCATTTATGAGGTTTTGTTCTGCCTATGATAACCTTTAATTTATTCCACACATCTGTAATAGTGTATTTTGGGATTTAGGGCTTGGTATAATTTTTTCCCGTGATTCTCATTTTCTTTGAGTTTTATTTTGTTTGATTCATTGTTTTTTTTTTTTAATTCTTCTAGATTCTCTTCTGTTCTATGCCTTCTATATCTTTGAAGAGCTTGTTTTCTTTGTTTTTGTATTTCTGTACATTTAATTATCCACCACTATCTTCTTCGATTCTTAGCTGCAGACTGTCAAAGCAAGCCATCATGCCTGGTGGCGTCTTGTAGGGCTGCAACAAACTGCTTCAACTTTGCTCTGTCGGCAGCCATCCTTTATGCAGTGACCTAGCTCTAGTTCATTCTTTGCATCTCAGCCTCCACAGTCCTCCGCCAAGTTGTTTTTGGTCAGCCTCTCTTTCGCTTTCCTTCAGGGGCCCATAGCATAGCTGTTCTTGTGATGGCATCAAGGTCTCCTCCTAGGACGTGGCCAACCCAACTCCAGTGTCTGCCAGCTATGACGGTGTGCATGTCCTCTTGGTTACTCCGAGTAAGTAGTTTTTGTTTGGTGGTGGTATTCGGCCAAAAGATTCAGAGAATTTTCCTTATGCAGATTGTGTGAAAGGAGGACACTTTGATCATTTCCTTCTCTGTTACTCTCCAGCATTCCGCACCATACAGAAGCACAGAAAGTACAATGTCCATCGTGGTTCTGGGTTTTTATTCCACCGTGCATTCACTTTTTTGGTCCTAATGTGGTGTGGATTTAGGTGTTGTGGCATGTTAAGAGTTTGGTATATGTTTAACAGCTATTTGTAATATTTCTCTTATGAAATTATCTGCAAATATATCAATAATTTCATTTCCTAAATTATTAATTGATATTTCTTCCTTTTCATTTTGGAATGCTATCCAATTTGCATTATAGTGAAATATTGGTTTCTCAGTCATTTTGTTTGGTTTGTAAGTGTCATTTATGATCTGAGTTTGTATCCTCAATAATTTCCCATTTTGTATTGACAAGAGTGAAAGACCACTGAAGAAGTACTGGCAAACATAAAACACCAGCACAAAGCATGTATAACAGAAGAAATCATCACTAAGATAAAAGACAAAAAAAAAAAAAAAAAAGGAAAGTAGATTTAACTGAAGCAAAAGTTTCAAAGCCAAGGCTCAAGAAGTGGACACAGTAGAGAACAAAGATGTAAAAAGAAGCAGCCAAAGGAAATATGAAAGACCTGTACAATAGCATAAAGGTGCTAACAGGGAAATACAAGCAAGCAAATGACCTCATCAAAGACGAGAAAGGACAATTGCTTAGCAGATATACAAAAGCAAATGAAAAGGTGGGCAGAACATTTTTATGAACTTTTCAATAGACCAGCAGTACAAAATCCCTTAGAGATCCAGCCAGCAGAGGAGCAACAAGTCAACTGGGAAAGATCAACTAATGAAGAAATGAAGCAAGCCATTAAGCTTCTAACAGATGGAAAAGTGGCTGGTTCCAATGTCATTTCAGCAGAGGCCATCAAAGCAGATACTGACACCACTGCAGAAATATATATACAATAT
Source organism: Oreohelix idahoensis (assembly GCA_024509875.1). Classification (NCBI taxonomy): domain Eukaryota; kingdom Metazoa; phylum Mollusca; class Gastropoda; order Stylommatophora; family Oreohelicidae; genus Oreohelix; species Oreohelix idahoensis. Next base: position 1,073,566 of record JAMPIV010018449.1, read on the forward strand.
TGTACAAATTACTTGGTAAAGTCTAAGAGAGAAAATAAATGCCAGCAGAATGGGAAGAAAGATACCTGGTTAAGTAGCCTAGGAAAGGAGATAGTGCACACATAACAGAGGAGTATCTATCAGTGCCAGGAAAAATATGTAACAGGATCATCCTTGAGAGATTAACAGAGTCCAGAGACAGACAATTTTAGGCACAACAGGTCTTGTTCACATGAGATAGCTTTACTGAGATTAATAATGGAACACAGTTTAGAATGAAACTCACCTCTTTAAATTGGATTTGTGGACTATGAAAATGCATTTGACAAAGTAGACAATCACTTTGGAAATTGATGAGTGTCAACGAGCAATTAATGCTGTGGATTTAATGACAATAATTTAAGACTTGGCTCGCTCCGCTAGGAGACGACCACAACATGAAATGGTTGACACAGAAAGATAACACTTTCTATAGGAATTCCCTTTTTAATAGACACTGCACACAGTATAGCCACACACGGCTGAAAACCGTATGGAATACATATGACACTGCCCGAGAAACTTCTCGAATTAATATATCAAATTAATCTCACACATGACAATATAACAGTACTATACAAACTCAGTACGGACAATCGCTTACTATGGCGAACCAGAATTACAACAATGGAAAACTCAATCCACTGGCAAATTACACCAGATGGCCTGACAATAATATCACTGGACACTAAACCACTCCAGAATTATAATTATGTCCAACAGAATAAACCACTTTAGCAAACTCTAGGCCATATCCATACTCAATGAAAAGGGAACCAAAACACGTCCGTATAGGACAAGCCAGAAAACCACTCTGTCTCTTTCCCGCTTAATCTATCTTCGACTTCCGTCCTCTTCACGTGACTCCGTCGTTTCTTTAAAAGTTATCAGGGTTGCCAAACCTCGCTGATAACGATGTCGCCACCCTAGATTTTCTGCCACTAGAAAATACGCCGTGACAATGAGGCATTATGGAGTCCGCCTGAAGATAATTAACAAAGAGAACTTATGAAGACATGACATACAGAGTTCTTCATGAAGGGCAACTTACAGAACCATTTGGTATAAGAACTGGAATGCAACAGGAATGCCTTTTGTCACCATTTCTCTTCCTATTGGCTATAGATTGGGTTATGACAATATCGACCTCAGTTAACAGAAATGGAACCCAGTGGACTCTCACTAACAGCTTAATGATCTACATTTTGCAGATGACTTGGCACTTCTGTCCCATAACCGTATTCAAATGCAGGACAAAATAAAAATACTTGATGAGAGATCACAGCAAGTGGGTCTGAAAATATACAGGAAGAAAACACAAAGATAATAAGAATAAATGCATGAAACGATAACAAAATTGTCATGGAAGAAACACCACCGCAAAATGCAGAATCACACATGGAGAACAACAAAAAAACAACCAAAAAGCTACAGACTTTCATAAATGGATGCTGTGTAGAATAAAAGGATTTAAGTTGTATGACAAGATCACCAAGAGACGAGAAGACACTAGAAATGGATAAGACACACATTGACGAAACCTGTTGATAGTCCTTGCTCTGGAATCCTCAGGGAAAGAGAGGTAGATCAAAGAACACACGGAGAAGAGAACTGGAGACACATGAAGGGGATGAAGAAGAAATGGAAAGACCTTGAGCTGATGGCACGGGACAGGGTATGGAAGTTGAAAGGTGATGAACATGAAAGATTGAAGGAAAAGATATACAGGACGACAAGGAGAAAAGATACAGGACAGTTTGACATTGTGGTAAGGAAAGAATTCAACAATAAAGTTTATAAATAGCACTAGGCACTGGAAGTTGTGGAGAGACATAATCACTTAACGCCATCTGGCATGGTACTTGAGGAAGTATATTGTTGCGTTCTTTTTGCGCGCGTAATTTTAAATGTTTAGCACAGCTAAGAATATATATATATTATTAATTAGTTACGCGCGATTTGACACGAGGTTGAACACAGAAGCGCAACGGGTGCGCTCAGGGAGAATAAGATGGACGTTATGAAACGGGGATGCCTAATGCCTATTTCCTGAGACGGTTGTCTCTAGACGGAGCCGATTTGTAAGTCTTGCCGGATTGAGGGAAGCAGTCATGTAGAGATTATAAACCTCCTGTTAGGAAGTATCTATGTTAGCCAGTGCAGGGCTCGTTGCATATTCTTAATATGCTAATTTCGTCATTTTTATTATAATCTGGCTGTACTTCAACACATACGCCATGTTGTGTTGCTAGTGGGATCCAGATCCTGACCGCATATTATTGGGATTATTCTTCGTACATATTTGAGGGTTAGTTATTCAATAAAACCCTTGGCGTTGTAGGCAAGTTCCGTATTGAAAGGCATGATAGAATTATTGGCCGTGAAGTTCAGCGCCGTCCTTGAGAGGTCGGCCGTTATAAGATTTCAATCAAGTTCACGATTGAAAATGCAATGAATTGTGATGCCCCGATGCTATAACCTATACTATTGATGTTGATGCCTACTTCTACATGATTGATCAGCCATGATTGATCAGAATACATAACGTTTATGCCATGCCATTATAATGATGCTACGTCGTCTGACTTTGTGATGTCAATGTACATGTCAGTGCACAATAAATTATGTCTTCAACTTTAATACTTGGCTCCAATCTAATTGACGTGCCAGTCGTCACTGTACCGTGTTGACATTGTCTTGTTGGCCATAGAGTTACACGGCTCACTATATATATTTTGCGTTGAACATTCGTAAGTCGGCAACAGAGACTTTAAGCCCGACATTTTCTGGCATCGCCCTTGCCAGTGGTACCAATCAAGAACACCAACAGATCTATATATTCATTCACCCCTGCAACATAACTATATTCAAACATCAAGGGACCCGTCCAACATTTAAAAGATTTCCTACATCTCAGGAAGAGTCCTACATCTGGTGGGCCAGTCAAAGGGGATACGAATTTTTTCTGTAATCAAGAACTCATGCTTCGAGAACTGATACAGCAAATTTATAACTTCAAGGACACGACTTGTCTCTTAACGGTCAACCTCCTTGACCTTTGATGATCCGGTGTTCAAAGACTATAGCAAAGATCAACGTTGGACTGCATCACGTCCTATATTCAAGCACCTACATGCAACACCCGAGAACCATCATCGCTAGCTTTGCGAGGGCCGGGAATTTTTTCTTCTTAAAAAGATAAGTGGTCACTGATTGTTTGTACTCTGTACCACTGTTGCATGTTATTGATGAGCCTTTCTTAATATGTCCATTCTAATATTATTTGTATTGCATGTTCTATGTTTAATGTTTCATGTGGGCGGTAGGGAGTCCGATCTGACAAACGAGGTTCATCTCGAAGCTAATTCGGGCTCTTGTCAGACGTTCTGTAGGATTTAGTTTGTAAGTTTCAATTGAGCGGTAATTCCAGTTCAAGGCTAAAAACCTTGCTGAAGTTCTGATCGCTACTTGTTTCTTATAATAGTAATTGTTTAGCTGTTACGTCAAGTCTTTATTGTTGTTTTCGTAGTAATTTCTAACATGTACCTTATTTTTATGATGTATTTTGTTCGTAAACGTCACCCTCAACCTCACTATTGTTTATTTTTATACACTTTATGTTTATACCTTGTATTGTTACTTGTCTTGTCATTTTGATCGCAGTGTCATTGCGCTCTTTGCAAAATTGTCCTTTTTAGTTCTACTTTATTGTTCAGTTGATTCTGCGAATGTTTTCATTTGTTCCTTAGTATCTCGTCTTGGTAACTATTATTCTCATTGTCTACATCTTGTATTTTCTACTTATATGATTTTAATACATGAATAATTAATGGCTAGGTAATAATATAACATATTTCTGACATTGATGATAACACTGACTAACAAAAAAAAATTTTTTTTTTCTTTCTCTAACATTTCTATGTTTTTCTGGTCAATTTTAATGCGCTGTTTTTAAATCTGCAAACCGTTTTTCTCTATCAGGTCGGGATCTCTAGAAATACGCAATTGAAGTTTTTTAACAATGCATACAGTATTACAACATCATTTGTACAAGAAGTATAACAGTTATGTAGGCTTGAATTTCTTTGCAGTCGACTTTCATCGGTGAATGGCATGTGGTACATCGCGATGAAGCATCCAACAATAATCGGCAAGCATGGTCACACTCCACCGTCCTTGATAACGTGACTCCATTACGGCGATATCTTGATGGAATCGTTCTCCATGTTCATCGCTGACTTCGCCAAGGTTGTCAGGGAAAAAGTCAAGATGCGAATCGAGCAAATGGATTTTGAGGGACATGTTACAGCCCATAATTCTGTATGCATGTATGCACTGCTTAACAATATGCACATAGTCGACAGATTTGTGATTTCCCAGAAAGTTATCGACGATCGATTTGAATGCCATCCATGCGCAAAGTTCACTACCATGTAACAAGTTCTCGAATTGTTTGTCTGCAATAACTTTCCTAATCTGAGGTCCTACAAAGATACCTTCCTTTATCTTTGCATCGCTAATCTTTGCATCGCTAATTTGCGGAAACTTTTCTCGAAGATAAGTGAAAGCTTTGCTCGTTTTATCTAACGCTTTTACGAAATTCTTCATGAGCCCCAACTTTATATGTAACGGTGGTAAAATGATGCTGTCTTTGTTAACCAATGGCTCGTGTATTACATTTTTATGCCCGTGCTGCATACGATCCCTGATAGGCTACACCTTTCTTGCATAATGTTCCTGTCTGTTGCGGCTGTCCCATTCACATAGGAAGCAACAAACTTTAGTATACCCAGTTTGCATGCCCTTGAGAATTGCAATGACCTTTAGGTCTCCACAAATCCGCCATTGGTAGTCATTGTACTTTATTTTTGCCAAAAGTATAGCCATATTGTCATAAGTTTCTTTCATATGAACAGAGTAGGCGACTGGAATTGATGAAAATAAATTTCCATTATGCAATAACACGGCTTTTAGACTAGTCTTGGAAGAGTCGATGAAAAGTCGCCATTCGTTGACTATGTGCTCATGACCGAGGTGCACCATTAGACCTTTTACATCTTTGCAATAGCAAATGTCATCATCCATCTCAAAGTATTGAACAAGTTCTCTGTGTCTATGACGAAATTTAGATATCGGAGTATTGGGCGCTAAAAGATTCCATTCTTTGAGTCGCGAACCGAGTAATTCTGCTTGTCCTTTGGGGAGAGCGAGATCACGTATTAGATCTGAAAGTTCTGAATGGTTAATTAAGTGAACACCATCATTCACCGGTATATAATCCGAGTCAGAATTAGTTTCTAAAGCAGGTAAACTATCACTTTCTGATGGTTCATTCACGTCCAACGGATATTGTTCTGGTGGAACTGGGATCGGACACGTGATTGGATCATGAGGCACTGGTTTCGAAACCGATTCAATATTTGGATAAACCACAGACTTTCTAGTTTTAAAAGTGAAACCATAGATATTTGTCAAGCAGAAGTAACAATCAGTAGCGTGATTTGTCGGTTCACGCCATATTACTGGCACTCCAAAAGGCATCGACTTATGCTTCGGCGATTTTCGTAACCAACCTGCCAATGTATTTGCACAAGTCGAACAAACTGCATTTGGCTTCCAAGATTTATTTGCATCATCAACTTTCGAATCGAAATAAAGTTCATATGCTTTCTTTAGCAATGGTGTAAAGTTTTTCTGGTGAACACGATCGGTAAAATATCCGCACACGTAACAGAACAGATCAGCCGAATTTCTACAATTTCTAGAAGCCATATTTCACTCAGAATTATTTCAAAATACAGTAACTATTTGAAATATAACGTAACATATGTCATGCATCTTTTAGCAGTATAAAAAGTAGAATTATTTTGCATTTTATTAATTTTTAAAAAGTTATATAGTAAAAATGAAACGGAGCAAATAACGGTTTCCCAAAAATATATTTATTCACAAATATCTTAAGAACCCGACGTGATAGAGATAAACGGATTTCAAATTTGAAATCAGCGCAAGAAACTGACCTAAGAACACTTATTCTTATATAAGAAAGAAAAATGTTGTTTGTCAGTGTAATTGGTATACGAGTTCTCTGGACAGGAACTTGTCACATGCTAATTACAGGATACATTTTTCCTTCAGTGAGTGATATTTGATTAGGTAAGTGGACCTCATATAAATTAGACAAAAATGTCTACGGATGACATGATACCTGTATTGGATATGCTGCTCCAGAATGGTAGGGATCATGGATTTCAAGGCCCAGAACTTGAGGAATATGTGATGGATCGTTTTTTATGTCAGGCGGCATCAGATTTGGATGACTTTGCGAGTTGGCATTTTCGTTCTATCCCACATATAAATATTGCCACGGACTTGGCACAACTACTGCGTAAGGATCTGCGTTTGTTTTTAGTGAATTACACCCATGAACCACATGGTAATGTAATGAAAAAAATATATCGCGCTATACGCGACGACAATTTTCATGAGGAACAAATAACACACGACAAACAGTGTCGTCAGGAAAAGATACAGTTGTTGGAGGATATTGCTGAGGAGAGTGCATTATATGTGATACAATCCAAACTTGAAAGTGATCTGCGAAAATTGAAAGTGGAGCTTACCAATTCTAAGGCCTCACTAGAATCTACCATGGATAAAAATAAAGCTTTGGAGTCTGAGGTTAAGGAACTCACATTGAGAATTTCACAAGATAATGCTGTAGACTGCCAAAGAAAACTTCATGAACAGTGTGTTAAAATTCAAGAGCTTACCTCAGAAGTAGCTCGATTGCAACCACATATGTTGGTACAGCAAACAAAGAAATTAAAGAAATTGGCACGACAAAGGATAGCAAGGAAAGAAAAGGATGAGAAAAAGAGAGTAGAGGAATTAACTATGGAGAAAGATAAGTTGGCCAACTGTGAGACATTACTCATCGAGGAGAGGAGTAAAATTGTAAACCTTAATACAGTAATTAAGAGTCAGAGTGAAGAGATTTCAATCCAGAATTTAGAAAATGTTAAATTGAGAACTAGGGTTGATGATTTACTCGATGTGGTGTTAAATAAAAATATATTGTCAAATCTTAATAATGGAAATACTACTGTACAACATGCCGGTAGTCCCAAGTGTGATACAAACAGGCCTGTACAACCTGCCAAAGTAAAGATATCATACAGAGGTAGTTACAACTTTCCTCGACATCACCCTGATGCCAGTGTATCTGGTCATAACTATACTGCTTCCTCTGGGAGTTCGTCATGGCGACATGTCGATAACAGTAAAAACGGGGTGACAAACAGTTTATCGTATCATCCTAAACCCCCAAATAAAATTGTTTCCCATGATCAACAAAATCATGTCACTTCGTTACATGAGAAACCAAAAACGTTTGTTAAGAACATTCCAAATTTGCGGAATCTGAGACGTACAGGGACAGACAAGTTTGTTCCATTTGATGATAGTGTGACCGATATCGTTCACACTGGTTCTATTTATTTCGATGAGAATCGTTTTATACAGCATGCTCAGGGGACTTATATTCCCAATAGTGTGAATGATGTTGTCAAAGGTGACACAAAATTCACTTGTAAGAGTCGTGACATTATTCGGCGCGTTGATGATATTAATATTCATCATGATAATCCCAAGTACAACCGTGATTTTCCAACTATTACGACATGCAAGAATCTACATGTCCGTACAAATTCCTCTTCGCGCTCACTACGCGCTAAACATAATAATGATAATTTCATTGATAATCGGGCTCAGTTGCGATCTGGCCGAGATCAGATGTCACTGAATCGCACTGTACTGGTGCGCAACATTCCATCGCATACGACTTGGTATGCACTCCGAAAATTTTTTCAGAGAGTCGGTAATGTTAAGTTTGTTCGCATGTTTGAACTACAAAAATCTTTTAATCAGCTAGCTTTTGTTCGTTTTGAAAACTTTCATGACGCTCACAGAGCTGTGCATTTCAAACATGGTTCGATTTTTGCACACCATCTTTTAGATGTACAACTTGTGCACAATTCTACACCACGCACTTAATAGTTGTTTTGTGTGTGCGTGCTTCTTCTTTCTTTCTGGTATATTTTTGGAACTTGTCTCTATTGCTAATTGCTAATTCTTCCTGTTTACTTGATTTCCTCTTGCATATTGACAGTTCTTTAGTTTTATTATGTCCTGGCTGTTTCGCATTTCTTCACTTGTAGTATCTATATTTATTTTTTTGTTTTTATTTAATGGGCCGGTTAACTCAGTCTTGTCTTTATAATACGCGATGTCTGTGATATCCAGTTGTCATTACACACTTATTTTTATTTTTCCTATTGGTTTCGATATCAATTTTTATATTTATGTCTACTCTTTACATCATTGCGTACACTCAGGTTTGCTCTTGTTTTATCTTGGGCCAATTTTTTCTGCAGCACATTATTCACAGCGCGACTTCCATTTCACGCTGGTATTTTTGTTCTTCCTATATCGGTAATACATTCATCACTGTTTTGACTGCTATCACTACTACCTTTTCTTGTCTCCTAAAGAAAGGATCAACGGTCATGGAACAGTGGTCAAGGAAGTACCAGACCACATACGGTAAGATTTATTAAAATTATTGCGTTAAAAATATCATACTTTTACCAAAAAGAACGTTTCGTTTCTTTATTCACAGGAACGTATTTATGATGGGACTCGGAGTTGTGCATGTGCATAACTTTTATCGTCAATGGATTGAAACTAAACGACTCAAGGCTATGATAAACATCACATTGTTAACCCTTATTTGGTCGTTACGCTTACTGCTGAGACTTTTTTTGGCCATTTCGTCACTACTGCGGACGATTATTGGACTTAGTGTGCATACCTCACGAATTTCATTCTTGCACGAGTCTCTATCATCGTCTGTAATTTGGTTTTCGCTACTCAAGCCATCCGCAATACTGACACCTCAATGGATGAATTTTTCTCTCGAAACCACATTGACTCTACCGAGCCTCTGCTCCCCTCAAGTTGTGACGCCACTACGTGACCAAGTCAGCACTATGAATGATTGCTTACGAACTATACCGACACGTACTACTATGGGTTTTCCAGTAATAACCTAACCTTTGAATAGATCATTACATTCTTCGCACCATTTTTAAATGCATTATTTTGGTGCTTTTCCAATTCAAATAACTAGGAGTAATTGTGTTGGTGCAAAACTAACTGTGGTGTGAGTTTACTTCTATTCCACTGGAAACATAAATTGACATAAATCGAACTTATTAGATACATAAATGATTACAGGACATTTAACTTTCATAGAGTTTCATGATTTTAATTCACTTCGATACGAGCTGAAGACAATCGTCATTGCTTACGTGATGATTTCTTGACATTTTAATTAATTTAAGTTACTTTCATGATAGATTACTTGGTAACATTTTAAATTTCCATAACTTTGGGTGACATCTATGACATTCATATTCACTTAATTATTTCAGTACTCGAAATACGCTATTCCATAACACCCTAATTATTTTATAGCCGCGCATCATCCGCACTTAATAATTTTTGGCACACAGACATAATTCATGTGACCATTGTAGCGTACTTGCTGTGTGGCTAATCTTGCCTACACATCCTTTGGATTGTGTTATTTTCTTCGAGTATGTTGTGTTTCGTGTTGATTTTATTTAATTATTTCTTCCTCTTACAGATATTCGCATACATACACTACTTAATTTAATTGCGTTCACTGATTGAGATTTTCTCTTTTATCATCCTATTTGATTACTGTCTCCATTTATCACCATTTCTTTCCATTCTTCTCTACTTTATTTCAGTATCTTTATTTCATTTGCGACTTCGTAACTTGTTGTTTTGTACCATATTGATACATTATGTGTCATTTCTTTTGTTTGAGTTTTGAATTTGGAATCTTATTTTCTTTTTTCCAAACTTTACCTCACATATTATTATTCACACATACCTTCATATTTAAATGCTATTCATTAATTGTGAAAATGAACTTGATCGATGTCGTGGGTATAAGTTAAATCAAAAAAAAAAAGCTTCGCTTTTTTTTGTCTCATGGGTGGAAGGTATCTGTTGCGTTCTTTTTGCGCGCGTAATTTTAAATGTTTAGCACAGCTAAGAATATATATATTATTAATTAGTTACGCGCGATTTGACACGAGGTTGAACACAGAAGCGCAACGGGTGCGCTCAGGGAGAATAAGATGGACGTTATGAAACGGGGATGCCTAATGCCTATTTCCTGAGACGGTTGTCTCTAGACGGAGCCGATTTGTAAGTCTTGCCGGATTGAGGGAAGCAGTCATGTAGAGATTATAAACCTCCTGTTAGGAAGTATCTATGTTAGCCAGTGCAGGGCTCGTTGCATATTCTTAATATGCTAATTTCGTCATTTTTATTATAATCTGGCTGTACTTCAACACATACGCCATGTTGTGTTGCTAGTGGGATCCAGATCCTGACCGCATATTATTGGGATTATTCTTCGTACATATTTGAGGGTTAGTTATTCAATAAAACCCTTGGCGTTGTAGGCAAGTTCCGTATTGAAAGGCATGATAGAATTATTGGCCGTGAAGTTCAGCGCCGTCCTTGAGAGGTCGGCCGTTATAAGATTTCAATCAAGTTCACGATTGAAAATGCAATGAATTGTGATGCCCCGATGCTATAACCTATACTATTGATGTTGATGCCTACTTCTACATGATTGATCAGCCATGATTGATCAGAATACATAACGTTTATGCCATGCCATTATAATGATGCTACGTCGTCTGACTTTGTGATGTCAATGTACATGTCAGTGCACAATAAATTATGTCTTCAACTTTAATACTTGGCTCCAATCTAATTGACGTGCCAGTCGTCACTGTACCGTGTTGACATTGTCTTGTTGGCCATAGAGTTACACGGCTCACTATATATATTTTGCGTTGAACATTCGTAAGTCGGCAACAGAGACTTTAAGCCCGACATTTTCTGGCATCGCCCTTGCCAGTGGTACCAATCAAGAACACCAACAGATCTATATATTCATTCACCCCTGCAACATAACTATATTCAAACATCAAGGGACCCGTCCAACATTTAAAAGATTTCCTACATCTCAGAAGAGCTCCTACATATATACAGGGTTCATAGCAAATTTCTTCAAGCATTTTCCAGGCTTTTTCCAGGTCCAGCACGTAATTTTCAAGGATAGGAAATTCTAATATTTTCCTCATCTAATTTTCTCAGATATAATTATCACTTTGCTGACCAGCAATCCGGAGCATTACCGTCTCCCATTACCAAGGGTGTTTGCAGATTTTTTTAAAAAGAAGTTTTTATTAAAATAAAATTCATAAAAGATTGAAAAACAGACATCTTTTCCAAGTTTTTAGTGAATTTGTTCAACGTCAGCGCAATAAAGTGTTAGTGACATGGATGGTAATGAATAAAATAAGCTCGATTGACATATTGATTAAACGATTAACCATGTATATCAACATAAAAGGCTAATAAAATTGTGAATGCAAAAAAAAAATGTATTTTTCGTGTTCGTCTTTTTTGAATGTATTCTGCGTCTGTGGCATGTGACAATGAGCGTTTTTAAATGTTTGAGTAGTTACGTACCTCTAGTTGTAGTCTGAGCTGCTTTTTTCATTAACTGGGGTTGAAGTTGTAGCTGTAGGTCTCTGCAAGAGTCTTTGTCTGGATCGTTGATAATCCTTGACTGTGTGGTATAACTTGAAGCGGGGTATCAGGCATAGAGGTACATTGCAATCTGGGCAGTACATGCAAGTCTGGCTTCTGTTCCCTGCAGCCTTACACACTTTACAGTCTGGTTTGTACCTTGCCCTTTCATATTTATCAATGAAGTGGTGCTCAGTAAGTCGTGTTGTTGTGACCTGTGGTTTTGATGGTGTCACATTGCGTAGAAGAATAGCAGGTTCAATAAGAGTTATACTGACATCCTGATCTTTGCTTTGATCTTTTTTTTGTAGAGTTGGCAGTGTTGTAGTTATGTGCTCATTGACCAGGACAGTTTCTTGTTTATATTATCATTGGAGTGAACAGTAGATATAAGATTAAATCTGTTTGTATCATGCCAGGTGACTGTCGGCATGCCTTATCTTCTGTCGCACAAAACACAGGATGATTTGTCTTTTTTCAATTTGAGTTGTTTTTTCTTCAGTGCTACAGGAAAATGCTACCTATTTTCAGCTACTGTTCCAAATGCACCAATCTGAATTTCAGGTCTTGAAATAAAGGTGAAGGCTGAGTAAAGACTACCACAGAAGAAAATATGTCCCATGTTGCCTATCCATCAAGAAGATCTTTGACCACCCTAAAAGTTGCCCCAACACAACCTTCAAATCAATGGACATATATTCAGTTGTGGCACCATGAACTTTGTGCAGCCCACAGCTTCCAACATTCAGTAGTTCTATGCCATAGTTCTGGTTCAGTAGCACATTAATTTTGTCATGAAAAGACCAATTTACATTAGGCCCATCCATGGACAGTTGGAGCAAATGTCCTAAATTTAATGATGAGCATGCATCATCAAATGCAGTCTGCATATCAAGAGCTCTAGCAAGTCCAAGAAACTTTGATGTTAGATAATGTGCTTTTATCACATTCACATCCCAGAAATGAACATGGAAATCCATTTGCTTTCGCTGCATTTATTTGTTCATGCTTTCATCAAACAGAACAATGTAACTGTTCTTGCTAAGCTGGCTCTCAAGAAGTGAGGTGAAATATGGAGCCAGTCCAAAAGAGGCCAGGTAGAAAGTTTTCCTTTCAGATAGACCAAACTGTCTGGCAATAGAACTATCAGGACACATTTTCTGAAAATTTTTATTAATTCCTGTATTTGAATTAAAACTATGGTGACTTTTCACTGAAAAAAGAGTCCAAATAATCTCAGCTCTGAGAGTTTCTTCCTTGGTCACAAATGATGTCACTCTGTAGGTCTCCTAGTAGTGTTAGACGTTTTTGACGTGTCCGAGGAAGTAGTGTCCGAGGGAGTAGTGTTAGATGGTTTTGATATTTCTGAGGGAAAAACTGCTCCTTGGGGTTGTGTTCGTTTCTGTTTTAAAAAAAAACAGGAACACAAATAACTTATGAGTAGGCCTAAGCTATGTATATTTACCAAGTCAAAGTTCTAAACGCATGAATAATAAAGTCAAACAATATTTAACCAGAACAAGAAAAGTTAATATATAGTAATTGGGAGGGTGAAGGTATGATGATATTCTTATAGGATATGTGAAAATCAATTAAATATCTAACTGGAAACAGCAGGCCTTTACACCCCAACCCATCTTTACTATCTTTGTTTGGTGTTTTTGTTGGGTTTTGTTTTATCTCGTTTGTTTGTTTAGATATTTTTAAAAATTTTATTTTACTTATTTACCAATTTATTTTCAAAATAACATAGGCCTATACTATGCACAAATTTGGTAGTCTAATTTTCATGCATCCTAATTAGGCCCTACGGTGATTTAACATAAGTTATGGCACTTTCATGAATCAGCGGTTATTCATGTTATCTGGAATTGAAAACATGTAGGCCTATCCTAATTATAGGCCCCTAACCCTTCAGAAGTTGAACGAGATATGTCCCTTTAGGCTGTCATTAAGAAAAAAATCATTCAAAATATATTTATTTCCAAAGAATGAACAGTGGGACATGGGTCTGATAACAGGGTATATATGGAATCGCCATCAATTTCTATTCCTGACAATCTTAAACTGTGTCAAAGATGTTCCCGTAAACAGTTGTAAACTAAGAAATTTCATTCAAACACCAGGCCTATAAATTTTGGCCATGGTTAAAAGTAAAACTGTAGCCTAAATATATTGTAAATTAATAACGCAAATACAGTAGGCCTATCTATAAATTGGACTTATTTAAATATGTTTTATAAATGAGATAAATAAATTTATTACTTACCTCAGTTGAAATGAACGATTTAATACAACTTGAATGTGCAGAGACAAGTTGTTTGTGTTTTTTTCCCAGTAACATGCGACTTTACTGCACTTTCTCAAATGCTGGTCAAACATATTTCTTTTTTAAACATGGTGCAACTTGCGTAATTTGCAGTTTTTCCAGGCGCTATCCATGTTTTATAACTTGGCATTTCTAGCCATGAATGCTGAAAGTTACAACCGGGCATGTTTCTAAAAAAATAAATTGAAGAGTGAAGGATGCTGTCAAAATGCCAAAGTCTCGACTTTAAAAGGTGGCGATGTTTCATTCGAATGAACAGACTACAGACGCTAGGCCTATAGTAAATTTGTATCTAAGGTCCTTTTTCCAGCGATACGGGTGCTGAACCCGTATCGCTGGAAAAAGGACCTTACATACAAATATGTGCTACTGTATTTGTAGCTAATTTTGAAAGTCGCGATTGCGTCCTTTTTCCAGCGATACGGGTTTGGCCGCCATTTTCGGTCGAACACGTCATAAACGCAAACCTCCGAAAACGCAAACTCCCGAAAACGTCTGGAAATGGATTTAGTGCGCAAAGGGAAGTAAAAATTCTACGGTAACTGAAGTTTAACGAAAAATACCATCAATAACAGAAAAATGGACGAAAAGCGTAAGACTTCCGATTTGTATTTTTTTTCCAGGTCCGACGCGGAAAATTCAAGGCTTTTCAAGGCCTGGAATTTTTTTTTTCGTTTTCCAGGTTTTTCAAGGTCGCTACGAACCCTGTATATACTGATATCTTGTTACCCCTCCATCCACATCTTTAGTCCTTCTGCCTCATATGAGCACAGACCTAGTACCAGATCTTTTAATCCTACCATGTCATCTTCATTTCTTTCTGTGTATTTTTATTTCTTTCTCTTGTATCTATGTTTTGTTGTCTTTTTCGTCTACCTTTTCATGCTAGCCTCAGGCTTCCTACCCGAATAGCACACACAAGGAATACCAGTCAGTTGACATAATACCAGGGATTCAAAGGAATTCATATTGCTCGTGCCTGCATTCCAGGACTACACCATTAACCTAAACCCTGAAGTACCTCCACGTGATTCATCCTGGAAACAGGAAACCTTCGAAGTTCTTAAGTTGCATGGCCATAGCTATGGGGTCGATTAGCCGCACCAGTATCATGATTCCCACTGTGGTGCAATGTACTGAGAACAAAGAATTGGGCACTAAGTTTGGAGAAATCACTCAATGCCCATACTTTCCTCTGGCTTTTACCTGGTTGACTGCATGCATGAGCATCCCGCAAGGAATAGATGACAGGTGAGGGAAGCTGACTGTTTGCAGGACATGAAAATTCCATGGGACAGCATAGAACCAGAGCACAGTATGTTAGTCCTGCATATTTAGACAACTCCAATAGATGAAGAATACTAGCTTAAAACCAGATGCAAGAGTCCGTCAAATGCATGCTGCACCAAGACAGAATTCCCAGGAAAGAAACTGGAACTTATGACTCCCAACTCAAGCTGAAGAATGGCAGAAAAGCCACAGGAAAATCTTAGGTCCCCACTGTAAATAATGCCAAGGAAATCAACTGGGCATTGGCTGCACAAACCTTGTGTAGTTGGACGAGGGGTTTGGAAGAGACAAAGAAAGAATGGGACTACTGCATCCTCGTGCATGCTGTACAAGGTGACTAATATGAGGTTGGCAACCTCATTATGTCAAACAAACTGCCACAGAAACCACTATAAGAGAATGTGAATGCAGGCTGCCTGCAAGGGGATCAGCAGCAATGGTGGCGCCATGCTCCTTTAGGAGTGCAAAGGAAAATGATGATGACTGGCTTTGAAAGAGTGACATGGGCAGCCGCCTTAGTTAAACAACACTTACTATAGCAATAATGTATATCAATAACATTCTTCTTCCGTCCTTAGCCACCAACCGTCAAAGCAGTCAGTGGCCATTACGCCTAGTGGCGTCTTAGGGCAACAGCAGATAGGTTTTCTTTGCCATTGTTTCCCATCACGCCTATTGGCGTCTTTAGGGCAACGGCAAATCAATCCATTTGCTGTTGTTTCCGTAATCGAAGTGACTGGCAAACGGGTGATCAGCCCGTTGGTATCAATAACATATACAGTATATAATTAGGACAAGGTCTCTCCTCCATACTGAGCAAGTGGTCTCTTTGTAATTTCTGCCCATTTCACTTTCTCAATGACTCGAAATTTGACAATGCTGCACTGTTATACAGTTGGCAACACATGAAGCAATGCCATCCGGAAATCAATAGTCATGCACACATTTATCATCACCTTTCAGCTCCTGATGGAGCATGGGCCTTCAATCAGTTCATGTCAAGCCCTCTTATCTTCAGCCATCTGCTCTGTCGTCTCCATGTCTTTTTGCCTTCGTTATAAATTTTTTAGTCTGTCTCCGATTATTTTTTCCATGTATTTTTGGGTCTCCCTCTGTTTCTTTCACCTTGGAGATTCACCAGGACCCAAAAGGGTAGAAAGGAACTGTAGACTTGCAAACTACCAGGCATGCCAAATAGCGGCAACTAATGAGGGTTGGGCATGGGACCAACTACCACATCCAGCAGAAACTGAAAGCCAAAAACAAACTTCAATCACAAACATGAACAAGTCATGCACAAATGTAGAATTCATTAAATTAGTCACTGGCGTTGAGCAATGATGTCAACACTTACATATAAAAAGGTTTTATTTCTTCACGTTTCTATTTTCAGGGACAATAATGATTGTAGGTCAACTGTGGACTGCCCTTGCAGTATGGTCAACATTTTTTAATCCTGTGACTCAAGGAATGTCATGTATATTATATAGCTTATGTTGTTAACTTTATCCATCTTCGAACATGTGGTAGGCTTTCAGAGACTGAACAATTTATATCAGTACATTGTATGCTATGCATTTCTTCATGAGCTTATCATCCATGGCCTTTTCTGCTACCCCATTTATTCCTGGTGATGCATTTTGTGGAATATTCTTCATTCCTACTTTGGTTTCATTGAGCAATCTAAGATAGTCAAGTATTAATCTTGCTGTTGAAAAATTGCATGAATCAAACTGGACATTTTTTGTTCTTTGGGGCAGAGATAAGTGAAATAACCTATCTATGAAATTATTAGTGGTCTTTAAACAAACTTTTTAAAATACACACTTTAACTTTACACAAATACAAACGGACTAATCGGTGAATTAAGTAGTGCAACACAATACTGTAAAAGATAACAAACATTGCTTTATTATTTTTCACTTAAGGTTCCCACTTTCATATCTAACTTTCAATCTATCAACAGTGAATCTTGTTAACACAATGTAACATGGAATAGCCCACAATTTTGAAATCTGTCAAGATTTATCATCTTGTTCTGATTTTTTGTCTCCTGCCTGTGCTTGTAGTTTCTGCCTGTTACGCTCCGCTGTTATATAACTCATTGGATGTACAGGGAGCAACCCAGCAAGACCTGGTGACAGAAAAAATACTGAATGAACAGTGTTTACTTGTTAGATCAAGCAATTTCTGGAAATCAAGATAGATCAAAGAAAATGCTAAGCGTTGATTTAAAAACACAAATGTTTTGATGTCTGACACAGAAACACGGAGAACAACAAGCATTACATTCACTAAGAGGCATGTGAACTGGAAGTTGGCATTCATGGCTCTCCCTTCCCTATGGTTTCTGGCATCATAACTCAGCTGCACCTACAATCTCTCCTCATGCCAGGTGGTCAGTTTGTTGAGGTATATTTCTCTTTCTGACTTCCTCTTCTCTTCGAGTCAAATTTACTAGTTGCTTCTGGATTCTCTCATTTTTCTCTTCTCATAACGCACCCTAAGAACTTTGACTGTCTTTATCTTATCATGTTGTCTCACATGCATACGGAAATTGTTGTTGATTAACTAGGGCTGCTGAGCTCATCGCTCTTTAGCAGTCAAAGCGAAGCTGAAGAATTTGCATGTGTTCTGTAGCTGTTGAGTGGTGCTGTATAGAGTGTTTGTTCTTCTTCTTCTTGTGCTCGCATCTTTGATGTTTACACCGTCAGACGAGTTCTCATGATGAATTCGACTGTTGTTTGAAGTTCCTCTTTAGCTCCATATAGCTTTGAGTTTAGTGTTGAGTCATTGGGCCAGTATATCTTTCTTAACTGGTCATACAGAGGACAATCCTGTAGAACATGCTCAGCAGTTTGTTTGTTTAATCCACATGTGCACAGTGGTGAAGCAGACAATCGTAGCTTGTGCATGTGTTTATTCAGTTTGTTATGCCCTGTCCTGAGGCAAAAAATAGTTATCTGTCCCTGCCGGTCGAGAGTGTGATAGTCGTCTTTGGGTTGGTTCTGTTCTCTTCTGATAGTCTGGATAGCTCTCTTTTTCTCAAAGTATGTGACTTCATTATCTTCTTGTTCACATTCTCCTCCCTTTTTTGCAAGTTTATCTGCCTTTTCATTTCCGGGTACACCACAATGAGATGGTACCCACTGAAGTATGGTTCTCTTTTTGGCAGCTACCTTGTTTAGTTCATTTCTCAGGTGCGGGAGTTTACCACCCTTGAGAGCTTGCAGGACAGACAGTGCATCTGTGAGGATGACTACCTGGTGGCAGTCAGAGTTGGTGTTATAAATCATATTTGCAGCTTGCTCTAGAGCTTGAACCTCAGCTGTATAGTTGGAACAGAATTTACCAGTGGGAATGTGCCTAGTCTCATAGTGGTTGTCAGGATATGAGATAAAGATACCGGCACCTCCATTCCTAACAGCATTAGTTGCTGATCCATCTGCATAGGCATGTATCCATGATTGATCGGGATAGCTTTCTTGGATCATACTCAATGTAGCAGTTCGTTTTTGCAGATCGTTATACTCACATCCACTTGTGAGACCACTGACTGATGTATTAATTTGGAGGGCATTGCTGGCCTGCTCCCATGGTACAGGGTGGGCTTCAGTGGTGTTGTCTTCATGGATAGGTCTTCTTGATGCTGTCTAGAGTGTTTGTGATTGTTGGGGAGCCCGGCAATAGCTGTCATCTCTCTGTGGAGAGTCCTGGGCAAGTGAGCAGCACATGCTGAAACTGTCGTCAGGTTATTAATGTTGTCATTTTTGTTGGGATGGGCCATTTCTTTATACAAGGCATGTCCAGTAGACCCTTTTGTCCATCGGTTCAGCCATTCCTCTTTGAAGCTGTTTTGGAGTATTCGTTTAGCTGTCTGCATGTTTGCTGGAGTGTTTGTTTGAACCATGCTTGCTCCTAGTTTTGCTAGTCTGTCTGTTTTATCATTGCCTGGTATGTCTGTGTGCCCTGGTATCCACTGGAGAGTGACCCTGATGTCGTATTTTGTACCTGTCCTGTACTTACTGTTCTTAGTCATCTATCATTTACTAGACACAGTATTAAGGTCTTTGTCTTGTGTAAGTCTGACCTATACTGTCTAATAGGTGAACAACAGAAGTGATTGCGTCATTAATAGGCTGGAATGCCCATGGTAAATTTCCGGTGTTATGTGTTGCGGGTCACGCTAATGACCCATCATCGAAGCATCATTTTTTGGTGATGCCTAGATGGCAAGGAGGATAGTGTGATTCGCTTGCATAGCTAGGCGGAGTTGTCGCACAAAAGGTCCTGGGTTCGAGTCCTGGGTAAGCCACTCACGTCTGTTGTTTTTCTGTTGTCTAGTTTTCTACTTCTTTATTTCTTACGAGTGCCTGAAAACATACCTTTATGTTTGTTTAATATTTATTTCGTATTTTGTTAGCAGATTGTCAATTGTTTCGGCCAGCTGTATTATTTCTTTATTTTCAGTTTGGGCATAAGGAAATAAAGGACATACATAGCAGAGTATTGTTCTCTTCCTCATTGCCAACGATTGATTGTTGTTGTGAGAATGTTGTTCATGCTGTGGAAAGCTGGTTATGCCTTTGCCATTCTTACTTTAATCTCAGTCAGACAACTGTCATCTGACTGTTATGATAAATCCAAGTTAGTTAAACTGCTTAGTTTGCTTTAATGCTTTCCTTTCTACAATTATACTCATTCTGGGTTTATTTCTTTTCTTGATAGAATTATTATTTCAGCTTTTTGCTATCTGACTAAACCTTTGGTAGTGCTGTTGATGCTAATTTACCTAGTAAGTGCTGGAGGTCCTTTCTGTGAATCTGACGCCATGTCCTACTTTACTTACTCGTTCCTCTTCTATCGTGAGGTATAGAGGTTTGGAAGAGAGAGTGCCATACTATTCCATCGGCTGTCTTCCTCTTGGCCTGGTTCCAGTCTAGTCCTCGGTCCTTCAGAGATTGTATAATTTTGTCCTCCCAGCGGACTCTGGGTCGTCCTGGAGGTCTGGATCCCTGGCTCTTTGCCTCCAATACCTGCCGTGGCAGCCGATCTTCTCCCATTGTGCAGAATGAGGTTATGTCCTCCAACTATTATTCCTCTCACATCAATAATACAACAGATTTTTTAAAAACTGTGGGAAGTAAATGTCAATTGTTGAGATTTCATTACATGACAAAGTAAAATGAAAGAAAACAAAACAACATAATATGATAAATAAACACTTGAGAATGTCAATTTAAAAAAGTGATGTGTAATATAAAGTTTATTTTAAAAAATTGATGTTTAATATATGTTATGAAAATAAATAATGCTGTATTTTTCAAAGTCTACAAATTAACTGTAAAAGAAAGAAAAAAATTATGCATAAAAATGTTTACAGAACAAACAAAAACACCTTAAGGGGATGCACTACAGTGAAAACTAACTTTTGTTCTAATATTTTCCCACTTTTTATATACTCAAAGGACACAGTGTATGTCCATGAACCAAATTCTAGAGTTTAATTTGTTAAAAACATGTGGTTACCATGGTAACCAAACAAAAAACAAAAAAACATCCGCCATATTGGATTTTTAACCAATTTTCAAGAGCAAAAAATCATGTTTCCTATTGTCCAAACTTTATCAAATTGCACACACATGTTGTGACTGACAATTAAAAAAACTGATCACATGCTTATTTGATGTTTAAAATTCTATTTTTAATTATTTTTTTTTTAAATACACTATATTTGTATGAAAAAATATTTAAAAGAAAATTACCAGAATATCAAAATTCCCATGTGATCATTTAAAGATATCTATGTGTACTACATGCATGTCAAATTTTATAATGGTCTGTCAGATAGGTTTGTAGTTTTTTGTTAATAAAAAGTTAATTTTGAGAAAAATGCATTTTTCTAAATACCTTGTCTTGTAGAATATACTCCATTCTGGGGGGCCAAATGTTTCTAAAATTGTCCAGCACCATATGCTGCACCCACCCGTGTGTTACCGGGGCCCGAAAGGGGAGCAAAGAATAGTAACACTGTACCCTACCATGCATGTCGTAAAAAGCGACTAAGGAGGGTTGGGCATGGGGCTGGTTACCCCATCCCGTAAAAAACTTTTTACCACAAAAACTTCAACAAACATGGACAAGTCAAATAAAGAAGATATGCTGCACCTCCTTGAGCTTCCTGCAGTTCCTCATCTCGCCTTTGTCTTGCCTCTTGCCTAATTTTTCTTCTTTTTACATGTTTGTCAACCTCATATTTCTGGCTGTTGGCCAGACGTTTCCTTAGTCGCACCTGTCCAAGGGTTTAGAGTTTGTTCCAGATGCTTGGCCTAAAAGCTTTTTTATTTCTATAAATAAATAAACAAACAACACACAAAAGTATGTAATCAGGCACTGAGAGAGAAAATAAAGAAGTAGAAGACTAGACAACAGAAAAACAACCGAAGTGATAGACTTACTGTGAATCAAACCAGGACCTTACGAACAGCACCCCCGCCTAGCAACGGGAGCGAATCGCTACTATCCACTCTGGTTATGTCAACTCTGGTACTATCCAGTTGGTTATGTCAACTTCTGGACCATAAGGTTTGATGTCGCAGAGTCTGTTGTAGGCCTTGGAATCGCCATCTGATAGCAAAACAGTGTAGCGTAGCTTATGAATTGCCACTGAACGAAGCTAGAGAACCTCACAGGCTTTTTCCTCCATCATTCCATCTGACTCTTCATAATTACAGCAGCAGTCCTTCAGATGCTCTGCTTTCCATTGTTCAAATTTGTCAGGCTGGTTTTTCAGTTGCCGCTGTCCAATAGTCTCTCAGGTGTGACAGAAGGAAGACATAACGTGCGTATCAAGGACCACCCCAGCCAAGATGTTGATAACACTGCCAACACCTATCGGTGACTTATGACCTCTAGTAAGCCAAGTTGCATCAAAGCTGACAGCGATGTCAATAACTTCTTTTTTATTGATGGTACGATGCTGAATCTTATCATGTTCAGCTCGGACGATGCTGAGTTGTGCATGGTATCCAAATGATCAAAAATGTGATCTGCAGATTTATGAAATGTTTTCTGGTGCAGGCCAGGGAGGTCTAGGTTCTCACAGAAGAGACTGAATGTAGATGGGCCCATTCCAGACATGAGGGCACCAAGAACAGCAGATTTGTTCATTGCATGTCCCAGAGGGCCGCAGCCTTCTGGCTCCCTCTCTGATGTGTACGTTCCAGAAATTGCTTTTTCACATGTGTGGCACACAACTTCCAGGAAGAGAGAGAAACCCTTTGACATGGTGTTGTCAGTTCTTGTTTGCAATGTGCTTTGCTTGCACACATTGCAACACACGTTGGCGAGCAAGTTGTTGATGAAAGAAATGTCCACAATGGTTCTGTATGTAGGTTTAGGTTGGGCACAGACAGTGTAAGACCTGAGGAGAACCATTCTTGCTCGCGCTCAAGTTCATTTTTATATCAGATCGACTTGGGCCAGTGGTGAAAGGCACTATTGGATCAGCGATTTGAACTATAGGCCGATCGGAGACTGGTGTGCAGAAATTCGATGTTGAGCCTACATCAGTTTGCTTATCATTCATCGCTGATCCGGTCTTACCATTGCTAGAAATTACATACTGTCGACGTGCTCTAACAGCAGATAGTTGTTCTAGCTTTGCTTTCTTACCTTTTCTTCCCATTTTGAAGTAATAGAACACAATACAATTTAATGTGATTTAGATTGTAAACAAGAGAAAAATGTCGAACACGACGTTCAATGGAACAATTTTATTTACGGGCGGAACTAGCTGTTGTTACCTTCCGGATTTGCGCAGCCCAACCAGAGCGTTATTATGACCAATCAAAAAGAAAAATGAGAGCATGGGGTCACTGCGTGACCTCTCCTTATAAGGAAGTTAGCGTAAAAATTATGGAGGTTTTTGAATACCAAATCAAGCAGAGCTATGAGAAAGTCAGTTTTGAATTTGGTATAATCCGGAAGATAAAAACTTTCCTTTTCATCGATACCAAATACTCCACGATGCGGACAGCATAACTAAGGTATTATTGAGAGGCAAATCTTGCATTTTCGGCACAAATTTGCAAACCATAGCTTGGGGGTAGTGAGGAAAATATGCTTTTTGACACATCAAATACTTTTTTTATGTCATAAAACCTTGCTCAATCGATTCCTCAATGATTATTTAATAAAATAAGCTCAAAAGTAAAAAATCAATATTTTGTACCTGAAACCCGATTTTCACTGCCTTGCACACCCTTAACTGATCAATATTTGGAACTATTAACCAATTAATAATAACTAATTTTTGCAACCCTAACATTAATGTTTTTAAATTAATGACTAACAATATACATTAGTAAGAATTCATACGTAACAGTTATTCTAAATTAAATGTGCTTATTTATTGGTCGCTATAAATGAAACTTAAATAAAATACTTTCCAAGTAAACTGATGAATTAAAACATTCTTGCAGGGAGTCAAACATGATTTCAATAAAACATGACCCATGTGGGCTTACATCTCCCCACTAAGTATTCCATGACAAAAGAAAACCCAGCTTATTCATGGATTATGAGTTGTAACACACCTATCAACTTAGAAATTACTCTAAAGATTGCAGCATTGAAATGGGCAAGTAGACAGAATTTAAACTGCTAAATAGTGGGCTGTATAATTTTGCATTTGTGCACTGAGCACACTCATACCTTACTGCTGTCATAACTTATACATACCTAGAAGTTTTTCCACAGGTTTAGATATAGCAACACCTTGTGCAAGATGAAATTTGATGCGGTGAACATCTAATGATACAAGTTTCTCATTGAAGACATTCGGCAAAGGATCATACGTGCCAAGCTGCTCAATGGGAGGAGCTTCACGAGGTGCTTTATTACTCAATAATACAATATGAAAGAAAGGCCTATTTGTGCATCCATGATATGCTAATCGGATGACATTAAATACCTTTGGTCCTAGTCTTGGCATCTTAGTAACTGGTTATCTGAAGAAAGAAAGCGAGATTAACCACATAAGATGAAAATAAGCATCCACAAAAATTAACAGATTTAATTTCTTTAACTGAATAACTTGTTACAGGCTTAAAAATTCCATTTTATTAATCTGTAATTATATACAAGAATTATATACACTGCAACACAAAAGTAGCATTAATATGAACGAGTACGTAAACAGATAATGCTGGATACAGTACTGAAGAAAAGTAACAGCAATGGACTTAGCCTAAATAATAAGAAAACTGATACAACGGTCGTCTGAAAGACAAGAGATCACAAAACGCATGAAAATAACTGACAAAGATCAGAAAGAAAAAGAGATATTCAATTACTCTGGCACCACTTTAACTTCGGATGGAAGAAGCTTCACTGAGATAAGCAGAATAGCTTAGGCAAAAAGCAGCATCTCCGTAAATGAAAAACGGACTGGGCAATAAATCAATATCAATGAAGAAATAGAGTTCTCATGTGCTTTACTGATCAAGTATTTGTTTATGACACTAAGCACAGACAGTGAATAAAGGAATGCAAAGATATTATAATGGAAGGCACTGAGTGTGGTTTTTTTAAAAAAAGGATTATACAAATTTTGAAAGCTTAGAAATTTAATTTTGAGGCCCTGAGGGAAGCTGGGGAAAAGAGACAATCATTTAAAGGCAAAGACAATCTAAATCGATAAGACATGAACTGGGAAGAGAATAATTGGAGCACACGATAAGAACAGGAAATACAAAGGGAAGAAGGGACTTAGGGAGATAAGAGATTGAAATACTTGATGGAATGGCAGCATGGGACAGGAGGAAGGTTCCAAAATGTACTTGTAGGCAACACCTAAGATGCTGAATTGTGAATGGAAATGATTGCCTTTGCTATTAAGCACAGAACTTTATGACAACGATGATTAGATCATCTGACATTTTTTGTAAACAAATAAGTATATATTGGTATCTATACTATTTGTAAAATGTTACAGTTCGTAAAACATTATTTTAGTTATTGCCCTTTAATAATGTTTTCCACCTATTGGCTGACTGACTGCTAAACTGTGCGGTTGGTTGCCCACTCTCCCCTTGCTTCCATCTAGCTTAATCAACTGTCAAGTAAACAGTCCCTTATTGCTTAGAAGTCCAGATCACCCCAAGGTATGCATATGCACATATCAGATATTTATGAAATAGCAGACCCATAACTACCTGTGCTTGAGGGTGGCCTTGAGAATAACTTATGTAGGATTTTTAATTAAGGATAACTTATACAGGATTTGTATTCACTCAGAAATGTAATGGGATAATAACTGCTTTTAATAAGATGTAAATTAAATTTACAGGCGGACAAAATCCACATTTAGGAATAGACAGTGTGTAGGTCCTATGTGACTTCATTTTCCTGTCCTTGTAAAAAAAAAGTAGCTTGCTGTGAATGTGATGCTATTTCACATAACAAACGTAAGATACAATATTTGTCATTTTGCTCTGGCTGCAATACAAAAATAACACCTAACCTTAGTCCTAACCGTAACAACATGAACAACTTATTTGGATGGTACTGAAGAAATGTCCCACTGTCTTCATTTCAATCTTTTTTGAACAGGAATATTTAGCCTGTAGTTCTAGAGAAGGAACTGGGGCCCTTGAGATGTGGATATACCGAAGAATGTGACGCATCTCATGGAAATAGAAGAAAACAAATAAAGATATCCTAGAAAAGCTAGGAATGAAACGAGAAATAAAGGTAGTTGGAAAGGATAGTGGAACAAGGTCAGCCATTTTGCCCAAACGCTACTGAGAAGGGCAAGTAACTGTATTGCTTTGACACATTGTAAAATACCCACTATTAACACTAACCATAACCCAAACACCCTGTCGTAAAAATTTTGAATCTGTATGACACCACGCTCAAATTCCCCGCTCAAAAACTAGCATAATATTTGAATCTAAAACTAACTATAGTATTTGAAGCAGTCTAAGAACCCAGTCAAATCTACCGCCCCACCAAAATTATCTAAGAGCATAGTACAGATTTAACAACCAATCATAATGCTTCTTTTTTTTTGGTAAGGATAAAGAAACCTTTTAACTTGGTAACAATGCCTATTTTGTGTTTTTGACCGAACGAATATATTTTATTTCTTAAAAACTAAAGATAATTAAACATAAGGAAATGTCTCAAATTATAGCGCTGATATTGCTTAACACATAAGCATAAATATTCACGCATGATACAATTTTATTGTAGTAGAAAAATTTATTTTAATGATATTTTCACATCAGGGTAATGCCAAATTTAATTACTTAAAAATTACCCAGATTGAAATGCAAAGAAATAACAAAAGGAAAACCATATAGAACGATAGAGAACAATGGGCCGTTTAATTATCACTTTTGATAATTAAAATCGGTCCGCTAATAACTATAATATATAATATTTAAAATTAGTCAGATTATACAAACACGCTCAGAACCGCATAAGGCACAAGTCTCAAAAATTAACTTTTTGACTTTTCCTCCGATTGGCTGGATGTAGTTCTATAAATAGTAACAAGGTGGTACTATCGGGGCCATTAGATTCAAAAATTTACACCGAGCTGACAGCATTGGACAGATAGAAAGATCAAGTCTTCGCCTTCTGTTCTGAAAGCAGTTCTAAGATCCCTTAGAAGGCCCGTTCAGCTTGAGTGTGCATGAATATATTTACCTGAGGGTAAGAAAGATATATTTATTTGCTTATTTTATTGATTATTAACCTGTGAGTAAACAGCCTATGTGTTCCATATTAATTCGAAAGTGAAACTGCCGGCGGGATGTGTTGTGTCACACTGACCTAAGTAGGAATGTGTGTAGTATTGCCGGCTTGTTCGAAATGAACAAAAATGTGTATAGTGTTAGCAGATAGGGCACAAAATTTACGACAGTAAGTGTTAGTAGTGGTTTAAATTGGTATTGTCTTCTGGAGTGACACACTGTTCCAAGATCATGTGATAAACATATTGGGAAGGTTAGAATAAAGTAATCAATAGGTCACATGCTGTATTGTACTTACCATGATTATTGTATGGAAGCCAAGCATGGACGAGGGACACTAACATTGAATCCAAACAGAGAAAGAATGATTACATGAAACTGATTGTAGGCAACAAAATTCAAGGTCTTGTGCAACTTGTTAGCACAAATATCTGACAAGGGTAAGTTTTAATATTGTTTAGAGGTGAATGGATTGAGGCAGACTTCTACATGGAATGGGTTGTCCTTCTATTCCAGGTTATATCACAAAATTACCTCGTGGCTGCATTCAATTGAGAGGAAGTGTGGGAGTGAGAGGTCCTCATACAACTGGAACCAGACCCCATCTTCGCAGTCAGGAGTCACAAAGTTGGTGATCCTGACAAATGTTTTACAGAACAGCAGCAGCAACATTCTAAAGTTAAGTCCTTTAGGAAGGCAATGTCAGTTCATCCAAACCATTCACCAAAAAGTATTCAAAATAAACTTACAACCCTTTGTAGGATGAAAGTATCAGACATTCCAAATTGATCAAGAGACCTTACAGTGTAGTACTAGCAGAAGTATCAATAATATGAACAGGAACTGTGTGTGTAGTTATTCCAGTGACCCCTTTTCAAAAATGGAACAGATTTTCCAAAATATTTATTTTACTGTGTAAATATCAGTTTCTTGATTTTGAGAATTCCTGACCTAAAAGATTGAGGGTCAGGACAATTAAATTGTACATACAATTTCATACAGCCTTGCTTAAATAATTTTATTAAAGTTGAAGTTCTGTTTGAAATTAATCATTAATTATATTAAATACATTCCCCTAGACCTGTAGCCAAATCAATTTGGGATCAGGAGAGGTAGCAGTTAGGGACTCAGAGTACATCATCATCATTTTCTCTGAGAACTTACATAGCTTGACCCTACTTTAATGTCTATACACCCTTGCTCTTTCCAGAGAAGGGGGTATTTCTTATAAGACCAGTCTTGTATCTGGCACTATCCTGGTATCATCTGATACACCTATTTGTCCAGGATATCCCATACTTTGGTAACATCAAAACCTCTTATGACACACCCCCACCCACTCCTCAGCTTAGACTCTTGTCAAGGGTTACTTCAAATGCAGTATTTTCTAAGATGTGTCAAATATGATAGCTCAAAAAGCTCCAGAGAAGGGGGTATTTCTTATAAGACCAGTCTTGTATCTGGCACTATCCTGGTATCATCTGATACACCTATTTGTCCAGGATATCCCATACTCTTATGACACACCCCCACCCTACTTCTGCTTGACTGTGTGTGCAAACTCCTCAGCTTAGACTCTTTCCAACGAAACAAGCTTGAAGAAGGGTCGGTTTTTTTTCCCGTTTGGGTCAAGGTTACTTCAAATGCAGTATTTTCTAATGTGTCAAATATGATAGCAATTATCAAAAGCGTTCGGGCCTTGTCGGCAAGAAACATGAAACAATAACCACTTCTAATTAATTCTATAAAATGAATAGTAGGCCTAGCCTTTTTCACCTACAAGTACATAAGCATCATAATTTGATAAATATCCAGTTTAATTTCCTTAAACCAAGATCCTTTTATCACCGATCATTTAACATTATGCGCACTCTGCCCACTACCTCTAAAGATCCATATGAACCATCAATCCCCTGCTTCCAGTTAATTAAATCCATACTTCTGTTACATTTGGGACAATCAAAACTATTAGAAATCAAACCTTCCTGCATGAAAAATCAATCTACTAAACACACCTTTCCACAATGCTCAAAAGTGTGAAAAAATATCAAAATTGAAATAAGATTCCCCCATGGCACACTATTTCTTTCCGTGAACAAATCTTAAGCATGTGCCAATTTCAGTGCTGATGATCATGCACGCTTTGCCAATTTGTTCATGCCTTTCTTTTGTTTTCTTCTAATGAAGGAAATATATTCAGTTCAACATCTGATAGGTTAAAATTATGATAAATAATGCCTCCAATTTCTAATTTAATAATAAATTACACTCACATCACTTTCTGCTACCTACAAAATCACATCAAAATCATCAGCACACAGACACATTACCTAATTTATCGACCGATGACTCATAGGGGCCTAACTCTAAACCTAAACTTAAAAATATTTTTCCAACGAAAACGCAGACATAGACCTAACCCCAACCTCCCTCCCCCCAAAAAAATAAATACTTACTTACTACTTACTTAGTTGTTCCCCTTCTACCGTGAGTTGTAGAGGTTTGGAAGAAAGAGCGCCAGACTATCCTATCAGATAAAATAAATAGGCCTAGGCCCTAAATAAAATAAACGCGGTCAAGAAACCAAAATGCAGACACAGACTGAACCACAACCAATGTCGTCACCCTCCCACCCACACTGGCATCAAAAACTGTCCCAACTCCTACCTTCGCCTTTACATATAGGCTATCATCTTGTACATAACCGCATAAATGCGACAATTATAAACAGTGTTCGTTATCAGTCATTTGCCCAAAATAGCAGCCTATAGTTCACTGTCCTTCCCATCGACCAAAATAAAGAAGGTGATCATAGATACCTAAAATATTTTGGCCTGGCCCATATAAATAACATGGTATAAAATGAAAAACAGCTAAGTCGCCATGTCATTCGGGTTAGGATCCTAACCCTTATTACTGCATGTCTGACTTGTTGAAGGCAAACGTGCAAGTGGGAGATAGCGCCATAAGTGGGAAGATAACATTAATAGATGGACATAAGTGTGCACCATTAAGACAAGAAACAGAAGACGTTAGAGATCCATTTCAGCCGACCTTCGATGTGAAGATGACAGCTGATGAGTTCTGGAATACATCTGCGAGTTTGATTTTACATCACGGCACTGATTATGGTACTAAAATGTAAAAATCACTACAGTTGTATTATCTTATAGCCTACAAACCTTATTCATCACAAGCCTAAAGATGCAGTCATAATACGCGTAAGTTTCTGTGATGCAATACAAAACAGTGCCTTCAAAATAAACCAGCGTAGTTTATTTTGCTTTTTTGCTTTCACAAAATACTGCGTAGTTTTATATGTCACGCCAAAGTATTAGGCCTAACTATTTTCTCCTGGCGTCAAGGTCCTGTAAACTGGCCAGGTGAATGTAGTAGTATATATTTAATAAATTTAGCGAGTCCCGTTTTCTCGATAAATATGTTTGGTTCACGCGAGACTAGAGGATCAGGTACACCCGGTTGTGTGACATATAAATGCACTATATTTCGGTCATTTAAACGTCTTTGGGGCACTTTTTTTTAATTTTTTATTTGGTTACTAAGGAGTTCTGAACAAAAAGATTGCACACAATTTTAGAAATGCTATAATAATCAACACTGTTTGTGCCCTGAGCTAAATATATTTGAATTAAAAGGGAAAAAAGACAAAACTATGTAACAAGGATCAGTTGACAATTATCTTTCTTTTCTCTCTGAATTTCCTAATTTGATTTACTGGCTTTCCAAGGTCGCATTTTTCTTATAAACAAGATCTCAGCTGCATCCGGTTATCTTTTCAGCTGTCTACTGCCCAGGTCTCACATACATAAGGCAATTAAGGACGCACATAGCAGCTTATTGTTCTCATCCTCACTGCCAACGATAGATTTTTGTTGTCAGAATGTTGTTCATGCTGTAGAAAGCTGATTATGCCTTTGCAATTGCTCTGGAATCCACAGGACAAGGGGTGCACAGGAAGACCAGGGAATACATGGAGAAGAGAACTGGAGACAGACCTGAAGGGGATGAATAACATATGGAAAGACCTTGAGCTGATGGCCATGTTAGATAATCCTTACCCAGCACACACGGCTTTTATCAGATGTCAACTAACAACTCAGACCAATCCAATGAATACCAATAGATACCCTACATGATGGAAGTGAATGGAGGAAATTTACCATCTGGGTACTTTAATTACATCAATTAATAACAGTTGTGAATACAAGCCAGTAGGTCCACCCTGGGAGATCAAGAAACCAGACACGGACTTCCACCTAGCAGAAATACTTAAGAAAAATAATATAGAAAATATTAAAAACAGCCAATAGATATATACAACTATGAGAAGACAGTATTACTGTATACACAGATGGATCAAAGGGAGAAGATGGCAAATTGAGGACAGGAATATATATTCTAGTGTGAAAAATGTCAAAAGAGTATAGTGTCACGGAAAATACATCCATTTTCACTGCAGAGATGGTGGCAATACTAAAAGCACTAGATATATTCTCTAATAACCCTCCCAAGAAATATATTTCTGGCTACTACATGCTTATATTCCAGAGTATGTTCAGTCTTAATCGCTTGGATACCTTCACACGTTGGCATAGAGGGAAATTTTTTTTTTTTTTTTCGTACGCCCGCTAATACTCGAGGCGAAATCTCAGGTTATTATTAATTTCTAACCTGACATTGATTTTACGTGAGTATCCCTTTTTTCTTGTACAGAGACAGTTGTCCCTCGCCATTCAGGCAGATACTCTCCGATTTCGAAGGTACCCATTACAGCTGGGTAGGCTCAGGAGCCGCCAATCCCTGGTCGACGACACTCCTTCAAATGTCCTCGCCAGGTCTCGAGTTAATCCAGTCCAAATCCCGGTCGACGAAAAATCTTCAAATGCCGTCGCCCGGGTTTGATCCTGCATCACCCGGTCGCCAGAGCGGTGTTGTAACCACTACGCTAGCGCGGCTCCCAGAGGGAAATGAAAAGGCCGATAATGAAGCCAAGAAAGGTAGATCTGATTAAAAAAACTAATAAATGTAGGTATGAGTAAATCAGAGATTAAGAGCTTAATTAAGGATTTAATAACAGATAAATGGAAAGCAGAGTGTGATAAAAATCTGAAAGGAAGACATGCATATAAGATGTTCAAGGCTCCAACAAGAAAATGTCAGATGTCTAGGGAATTGAAAATTCCCAGTAATAAGAAACTTCTCAGACTACAGCTGGGAAAAGGCTATTTCAGAATAGAAGAACCTTACTGTGCAGGATGTTTTGAAGACAATAATGTAGAGCATTTCTTGTTAAAATGTAAGAGGTATGAACAAATGAGAATACCAATATTAGATTATTTGCAGGCATCAAATTTACCTATAAATATAGAAGAGTTGTTAAGAATATACAGACCTAATGAACTGCAAAATATAGTCAAACAGTATTTAACAAGAACAATAGTTAATATATAGTAATTGAGAATGTGAAGGTCTGATGTTGTTCTTACAATACATATGACTTTTAACAGGTGAAAGTCAATTAAATATCTGTTAGTCAGTCATATAACTGAAACCACCAGGCCTTTACACCCCTCCCCCTTAATATTTTCGTAAAACGTGTGTGTAAACCCACTTCTTTGTTAATACATATTGTGGCGAGAGGTTTTATTTTGCTCTTGGATCAGTATAGTACTGACAATTACAGAAATAGAATTTCTGCAGAAAATGGTGAAGTCCCAGTGTCTGAGAGGACTACTGTTATCACAAATTAGTTACGGCTGTGAATGCTCTGATCTCGAAACAATAGTAGAGAGGAGACCGACATAAAGCGCCACCTCCGCTGTGTAACTAACTGTGATATTAATAAAAAACAAGGAAACAGATTTTGCTTAACAATGATAAAATTGACAAGGCTTCAAATACAATTTCCTAGGTATTTATTTAGTATATACACTATCTACTCTTGTGCTGAAGGGTGAATGTTGAAAAAAAAAATGGGATGTAATGGAATTGTAAGTTTACATGTGATTTACAAATATTTATTTTTATAAAAAATATATAAATATTTTACAAGTTTTCCAATTATAGGAACAAAAAAATTATATCAGCTGTGCTGTTAATTAAGGATATAACACTTATCAGCTATGCTGTTAATTTTGTCTCTTGCTATGCTAAGTCACTTTCTCATCACTGACAGTTTCTATGCTCACAATGCTGACAGAAATGGTACGACTGTGTACTCATCTCTTTCTGTTCTGTTCTCCGTAGTTTGGTTCACACAACTCCTGCTGAGGCTCGTTACTTTAGCCCACCCAAGACTGAGGGGGACTAAAGATGTAGCTTCTGTACAATCTCTATGCTCCTGCGAAGTTCCAGGCAGCGGGATTGACTCGAACATACGACCTCAGGTTTTTAGGACACAAATAAACCTGTAACAAAGCAAAAATAGGGGCTAATTTCTGTCCTCAAGCCCACCTATTTCTAGTGTGAGTGAAATGAGCGTGTCTCAGATGTATGCATGTAGGATGAATGACAACATGGCTCAGTATGATTTAGCAATAGCGAGACAAGACAGGTGTCTACTTGCAAAGCATTCTTTCTGATAAACTAATACATGGATACATTCAATAATATAGATTCAATACATGAATACATTTAATACATGAATACATCCCATAATATAAATCAATACATGAATAAATCCAATAATATGTACACCTAGGTGTGATACAACAATGTCCTTCCCCCTATACTATACCACGCCCTCTCTGACAAGTGTTATACTAGCGGGTAACATATATCCTAACAATATTGTTATGTTCTTATGATAGGAGTATATGCGACGAGGACTGTTTGGTGATATATCAGGTTGGAGTTATAGGAGACAATAGATTGGAGTTAGATGCGACAATAGATTGAGTCCTGACAAGGACTGTTTTGGTTATATTGCAGTTGGTCTTATCTGAGACAATAGATTGAGTCCTAACAAGGACTGTTTTGGTTATATTTGCAGTTGGTCTGAGATAATAGATTGAAGTAAAGGAGACAACAGGTTGAGTCCTAACAAGGACTGTTTTGGTTATATTGCAGTTGGTCTTATCTGAGATAATAGACTGAAGTCGTGTGAGACAATAGATTGAGTTATAGGAGACAATAGATTGAGGTATGAGTCCTATTAGTCTTTGTCTATATCAATCATTTACATTCATAGTGAACCCAAAATATATTAAATATATACAGGTGTAGGTAGTATAATGACACACAACAAATACCAACATTATATACCTGCTGAAGGCCTATTTTCCTAAAGGTTATCGTAAATTTATATTTACCCTCCAAGATTTAAAAAAAAGGCCAGTTTGACTCGACTAGTGAAGTAGGTTGCAGGTCGATGCCCTCAGGTAAGCAACAAATCAAGGTGACAGCTTCTTCCTCTTCAGTCAGTATCTCTGGCGTCAAGTTCGGGGTTGCGTGGTTAGCATAAAATCCGCCTGATTATATAGGCAGGTAAATACTTGAGGAAAGCTTTCGGTTGGTTCCTGGCGGAGCAAGTTGATTGGTTTCCTCCGGTTTCGTCTTTTGCTCATACCGCCTAATTTTATTCAGTTTTTCGCCGCCATCTTGCGTGAACTGCGTGAACAGTATAATTTATTCTGTCTCAGAGACTGGTGAACGGTGATCGTTGATTGGTTGAAGCAAATCTGTATTTCGACATAGTGATTAACCAAGTAGTGGCTTACACTCGTTTCACGACATAGCCCCCTCCTTTCCTAGCTGTGACTTGTCATAGCTGACGTGTAAACCCTTGCTGTGGTTAATCGTTTTGCGTCTGTCCTTCCAGAGTACTAGGGTGTCGACTTAAAAAATCAGCTCCTACATTGTCTCTTCCCGGAATGTAATTCACGGTAAAGGAATAAGGCGCCAGAAGCAGACTCCACCTTAACAATCTCGAATTTAGCTTTTTAGATGCAGCCAAGAATGTTAAAGGTTGGTGATCGCTTTGGACAATGAAGTGTGTCCCATACAGATAAGGTGAAAATTTGTTGATGGACCAAATTAGAGCTAAACATTCTTTCTCTATGGTCGAGTAGTTCAACTCAGCTGCATTCAGCTTCCTACTGGCGTAGGCGACTGGTAAAAGTTCCTCCGGCTGGGCTTTTGATTTCTGCAAGAGAGTTGCACCAATCCCTATACTGCTAACGTCCGTCCTTAATACAAATTCCTGTGTGATATCGGGTAGTGTAAGGATGGGTTTGCTGGTGAGTTTTTCTTTTAGCTCTGTGTAAGCTTTTTCACAATCAGCATTCCATTGGATTTTGTCAGGCTGTCCTTTCTTAGTTAAGTTAGTTAATGGTGCACACAGAGAGTTAAAGTGGGGTATGTACTTCTGATAGAACCCACATAATGACACGAATGATCTCACATCTTTCTTCGTTTGAGGTCTGGGTGCCTTCTTTAGCTTCTCTATATTCTTTGGGTCAGGAGACATATGACCTGTAGAAATAGTGTGACCTAGGAATTCCAACTCCTTACAACCGATATAGCACTTGGTTGGACGTGCAGTCAATCCAGTGGCTCTCAGTCTGTCAAACAACATGGAGAGCGCTACTATATGCTCTTCAAATGTGTTTGTAGCAACAAGAATGTCATCCATAAAGTTAGTGATATGGGGATTTTGTAGAGGTTCCAATAATTTCCTCATCATTCTTGAAAAGATACTGGGAGCATTTTTCAGCCCAAAGGGTAGTACATTAAACTCGTAGTGTCCGTCCGATGTACTAAATGCCAGCATTTTCCTAACTTCTGGTTTCACTGGTATTTGGTAGTATCCCTTGCTTAGATCTACCTTCGATAAATACCTAGCCTTACTCGGTGTAGAGAACAGCTGGTTGGTGTCAGGTAAGGGGTCCACCTGAGATTCTGTGATCGCATTAAGCTTCCGGTAGTCAATACATAACCTGTGTTCACCACTCGGTTTTCTCAATAGCACCACACTTGAGCTATAGGGAGAGTCTGACTTCGAGATAATTTTCTCCTTCAACAGATAATCAACTTCCTCCCTTAGTGCTTGGGCTTTCGCATAGGGTATAGGGTATGTTCTCATGCATACTGGGGTAGGGTCGGTAACCTTCATGTCGTACTCTAACAGATTCGTACGACCTGGCTTATCTGTGAGCACATCAGCATGGGTTTCCAACACTTTCTGAACCCTCTTCTTCTGCTCTGGAGTTAAATGTTCACTAATATTTACTTGAACATAATCCTCTGTAGTTGTGAGTGGATACTCCATAGAGTGAAGTGGTTCACCGTGCATTTCTGTTGCAATGGCTAGGGTCATGATATGTGCAACTTCTGATGATTCCTTGTCATAGTATTTTTTAAGAAGATTGACATGATATACCTTCTCCTTTCCTTTCTTGTCAATCTTATAATTGGTCCTGGAAAGTTTCTCCAGTATGACATAGGGTCCCTGCCATCCAATCTTACTTACTTACTTAGTCGTTCCCCTTCTACCGTGAGGTGTAGAGGTTTGGAAGAGAGAGCGCCAGACCATTCTATCAGCTGTCTTCTTCCTGGCCTGGTTCCATTCTAGTCCTCGGTCCTTCAAAGGGGCAAAGTCTACAGACAGGGGGTATGATGTGCTGGTGTTGTGGGTAGTGGGTTTCCCCCCTTGCTTCACCCTAGGCCTAGTGAATTCTGTTCATGAAAGGAGCGACCATTGCGGTGTTAGTCTCTTGGCCTAGCAAAACCTCTCATACCCCAAGATCGTTGTGCGTGGTGAAGAGCCACACCCTCCTCGAGGTAGTCCTGGTAACTGAGGGTGCGAATCCTCAGGCTAAACACAACGGATCTAGAGGAGCAAACCTCGATAATAAAACCGGTGCACTACACCGTACACGCCCTCTGTGGGTGGGAAGGAGCCAGATGGATACTGAACAAGTCTTGGGAGTGGGAACGAGTGTGGACTGCTCCCTGAAGATCGGAACCCATCGTACAGGCACAGAGACTCAGGACGTGACGATCCTATTGCCTTCAACTCTTGGTCACATGCCTAGAGCCTCGGAGAACTCGGCGTAACCAGCAGGCAATTTGGTGGCGGGGAAAGAGCACTGTGAGCCCTACCTTGGCTACGTATCACAAGGAGACGCAGAAACACCCCCTTTATCTCCCCAGAGCTGGCACAGTACACTTCTGGCTTCTACCCGGGGCGTTAGGAAATCCACAGGCACCCCAGCATCACAATGCCAAGAAGATGACAAAGTTGGAATTTACTAACTCAAACCTGGCAGAGCAAGTCCTCCAACAGATGCGGCCGATGCTGGGCCCACTGGCGCGTGGACACGTCCCGATCCCCATCGAGACTTGCCCGGGGAGCCCACCCCGGCTCAAAAAAGCAGAGAAGGCCACTCTCCAAACCTCCGATGTCTTGCGGGCAGTGTTAGGATGTGCAAGAACATGGACAGGAAGACTCCACAACTTCCCCACTGAAGACACGCCCACGGCGACCGTTGCCTCAATTGGCTGTGTGTGGTGTACCCGGAAACGGGGCCTCCCAGTACTGAGACACAGTTAAGTCCCCGATGTCACTTATCGGTGCAGAGTTGAGAGAGATGGCTGAGCATCACAATCCCCCCTGTGTTGCAGCATGATGAGAACCCAGAATTGCACACTGAGCTTGGGGGGATCACTTGGGCACCAGACTTAATACTGGCTCTTGACTGGATGGCCGCATGCAGGAGATTTCTACAATGGGGGGTTGGCAGGTGGTGGGTATCTGGAAGTGGCTCTGTGCAGGACGTGAGGATTCCTTGGGTGAGCCCAGAACCAGAGCACAGCATTGTGCAAGCTCTGCATAGTTGGAGAGCCCCCTGGATGACGGGGAATGCACAGTGTGCTACCCCACCTGTCCCCAACTGCTAACTTAGAACCAGAAGTGGGGTCCTCTGTATGCGTGCCAGGCCAGGATAAAATGCCTGGGAAAGAGACTGGAGCTCAGAACTCCCTAACTCAAAGTTGCAGGATGGGAGGAAAGACAGGGCTATTTTGAAGATAATGCAACCATATTTTCACCATACGAGCTCGGACGCCGCCTCGGTAAACAAGGTCCGCGCAGAGCAGTGACACCCCCAGGCTGCTTGCGAATGGTCTACTACTGGGAACATAAACAGATTAGGGATGAGCCCACTCTCCCGTTGAACAGGTGCTAAAGTCATAGATACTGGGCCAGAAGGCGCACCGGAAACCACAGTATCACGCAACTCGCTTTTTTTTTTTTCTATGGAGAGTACACCGTCAAATAAATCTCGTACTGGTGCTCGCCCTGTGGAGCTCCACCAGGCAGGTGCAGTGCCGGGCTCTGAGCCTCGACAGAGCCCACCCTCAGCTACTGGAGGACCCTCTAGACCGTCTTGTGGAGTCAGCAGACGGCGGAGGAGAACTACTGACCAAAACAAAACAGAAAAAGAGAAACCCAGAGTGCCACTTGTCATGATGCACTGGAATGCAGAGGGAGTGAACAGCAAGCAGGCTGGATACAGCAAAAAAGACAGAGCTGGAAAACATCTTGTATGAGAAGCAAGTCAGTGTTTGCTGTATCCAAGAGAGACTCACTTGAAAGCAGATCAAACCTTTAAAATAAGGGGATATCAATGCTTCAGATCCGACAGAAAAGATAGACGAAAAGGAGGAGTACTTACTCTTGTAAGGAATAACATTCCTGCACACGAAAGGAAAACCTTCATGGATGGAGCAGAATATCAGCTGTTGCAGATAAAGGTAGACAAGATGGAAATAGAACTCCTGAACTAT
This sequence comes from Oreohelix idahoensis, assembly GCA_024509875.1. Classification (NCBI taxonomy): domain Eukaryota; kingdom Metazoa; phylum Mollusca; class Gastropoda; order Stylommatophora; family Oreohelicidae; genus Oreohelix; species Oreohelix idahoensis. The sequence goes on from JAMPIV010018449.1 coordinate 1,112,479, forward strand.
TACTGTCCGAACAACAAACCCCTGAGTCTCAGCTCTATACAGGTACCAGCCACCAACTTTAAAGCAGTTGGAGACTTTAATAGCCACTCCCAGAGCTGGGGCTATAAC